>VXBZ01009239.1:65008-97413 GCA_013399135.1 Heliornis fulica
TTCAATAACAAAAAAAAAAAAAAAAAAAAAAAAAGCAAAGCTTTGCCCAGTTACCTCGTTCCCCCCATTTATCCCTTATACTTAACTCGTTCCCCCCATTTATCCCTTATACTTAGAAGAAGGCTTAGCTGAAGGTTTTTCATCAGAAGACTAGCTTTGGCTCAGCATCATCCATGGCATAGTGTTGATACAACAGGGATGGGCAGGAGAGGTGGCTGTATCAAGAAAAGGAGGTTGATTTCTGTGCAGCAGGAAGAAGACTTACTCTCTTTTACAGCCCCATGGTCTATCCATAGAGGATTTTCACCATTTGCTATCAGCTTAAATATTTAACAAGGAACAAGAGTAGAATTTGGTCCTGTGTGGAAGCATAGAGAAAAGAAAAAAAGATCTCCATTATGTGTCATAGTATTGGAATGGGGACTGCTATGCTAGCAGGTATTTGGAACACAAAATTTAGGACCTTAGTTGTTGCCAGCAGCCACAAATTGAAAGCTTCCGTAGCATCAGCATTGATACTGAATTAGCCTGGGATGGGAAGACAATGTGGGACACCCTGGGTACCACTCATGGAAAACATGGTTTGCAGCAGGCCCACGGTTGTCTCTTTCTACAGTAGCTACTCCAGCTGTCCCACTTCTGTCTAGACTATGGCAGCCCTGAACTTCTCCATCTATGTAGGAACTTTACAGAGTCATTCAGATCTGTGGGGGGCAAGCATCCATAACCCCACCTCCTCTACTCCTGCTTATCCATCATAAAACTGACTTGCTCCTGGCTAAAAGCTATACCTGGACCTGCCTCCTTAGAGGCTGTGCTGAGTTGGCTTCCAGGCATCATAGATGGCAGAGTACATCTCCATTGGTCAATCTCAGGCTGGTAACTTTCTCCCGCAGCTGGGCTACCAAGCAAAGCAGTCCATCAATCTGGTCCCGCCTCCCACAGACTTGCTTGCAGTCACTTTACACCTGTAGGACCATTATGTCACACATCCCACAGTTGGAAACCTTGGTGGTCACATGCTTGAACAGAAGCTATGTCTGTGCAGCTGCATTGGTTCCACTGGGTGATAGATGCTCAGGACAAGCAGAGGACACTGCCCTTAGCCAGGTGGTCAGCAGTGTCTGTCCACTGCCAGCCCACTCATCTGCTGATTGGTTTAGCCTGGGGCAGGCTTCAGCCCTTGCCTTCTTGCTTCCATATACTGGGATAATTTGTTTGCACCAGAAGGTTTGTAGATAAACACTTGGAAGGAGCAGGATATAATTTACACCACAGTATGCCTGCTCCTGCACCAAGAATTTGGTCTCCCAGTCATAGGATGGGAGGGAAAGCTTGATTGTAACCATAAAGGGTAGTTTATTCTGTTTTCTGGCCCATGTATTATTCAGGAAACCTTTGCCATTGCTCACTAACTTCTGTGGCATCTCTTCTGCTTGAAAGGTTGCAACTGTTATGTTCTATGAAGCACAGAGGAAATAGCTTTAAATTACTGGGAAGGAAACTAAAAAATTTGTAATATATAAAAAAAGGCTCACTGAGTGCTTTTTATAGGGAGAACATTAAAAATTAATTTGGCCTCTGCAAGAGAAATAAAGATGGTCAGGTGAGTCCCTTATCACCTCAGCTGACTCACAAAGCTGCCAGAGTGTTTACCTACATATATTTAGTGATATGGCTCTGCTCCGGAAGGCTAATCTGTATTGTGTATGAGACGAGGATGTGACGTTCCTCAGCAAAGAAATACAATAAGACAGCAAGGAAGGGAGGAAATATGAGATTAATTTACAGGCTAAAAAATTAAAAAAAAAAAAGAAAAGGAAAAAAAAAAAGTTAATCTAGGCAGTAGCTTCCAGATGCAAAACATCCCATAACCCCTTTTTGGACATGGTGAATGCAGAAAGCTTCCAAAAGGCATGAGGAAGGTAAGTGTATGGATCAGAAAGACACAAGATCCCAGGAAGAAATTTGGGATTTCAAGATCTTCTATATACATTTTTAGTGCCAGACTGCTGTGATCATCCATTCTGACATGTCTCTAATGACTGTCTAGGAAAAAGGAAGCAAGTAGAAGAGCTTATGTGAATGGAGTCAGAACTCTGAAGAGGGGGACGCGTGTTGATTCAAACTGCTTTTTAAGGACATGGAAGAGCATTTGTCTATGTTCTGTAAAATAATTTTTTTTTAAAAAAAGTAAGTAAAACATGTATCTACTTGGTTTGCTGCAAGAGACATGGGAGATGAAGAAGTTCCCTAGCCAGAGCACTGGTTCCTCAGTGGACAAAGGATCACTGCTGCCTGATGTGAAAGAGTGAAGAGAGGGGTTTGTTGATCATGTAACAAGAATAACTCAGGGAGAATGGAGTGGGCAGCAAGCATTGTCCTGTTGAAAGATGGGACACCAATCAAAAAATACTATAAGCAGCAACTGTGGCACTTTCTCAGACACAAAGAGGGATGTTAGGTCAACACTGATGTCATGAAAAATGGTGTGGTGCAGTGATTGCAGGAGAAGTGCTGAAACCTGCAGCTCTGGAAGGAGAGGTACCATCAGTGGTGACAGACCTTGCTGACACGTGACTTTGTGGGCCACACATGCCTATTATGCTGCCTCCTGGGACTAGAGTTAGCATTTTTACATGGCACCGCACTGCATAGAAATTTTTCTGTGCTCAGAGCTAGCTCAAGTGTCTCTAACACACTGCCATGTAGACAAGCTGCATCTTTAACACCCATTTGGGTTTGTTTTGGTTGGGTAATTCATAGCTCAGGATACAGAACTGTCTCAGCAAACAAATCCATGCACTAACTGCTACAGCTCAGGAAGACCTTCTGGTTACTGTTTGTTCTTGGATGCTAGGCTTGCTCTGGGCTATTCCTTTGACACGTCTAAAATGTGTCAGACCTGTACGTGTGTGTGTGGTTTCTGGTATTCCTGATTTGGGAAACAGATTGGTGGGCCAATGCAGCCTGGGGTGACATAACCTTTCTCTCCTAAAAATAAAAATAAACAAACAAACAAATAAATAAACTAAAAAAAAAAAAAAACACAAAAAAAACAAACCTCAACCAAGCTAACCCAGCACTGTTAAAATAATTTATATTTTTTATTAACTGTGCACTATCTTGTAGACGTTAAAATCCAAACGTTAGATATTTTTTTACAAAGTGGTATTTCAACCAACACAGGAACTGTGCATTTGGATCTTTTTCTGATAGTAAATTATCAAGATTAATGTATCCCACATGAGAAGATATAACCTCTTACGGACAGGCGGGTATATTCCTCAGGACTGGTATATCAGATTATGGGTCTTTTTTTTTCCAGAAAAGTCATTTAAGAAACTCTCTAAGACTCAGAGTTTTAGAAAGAACACATTCTTTATTGTATTTCCTCAAACTAATTTAATATTTGCATATTCACTACATATGTTATTTAAGTCTCTGAGGATCTTCAGTGGTCCTTTGGTGGTCCCTAGTGGTTATTTGAAGATGTCCTTTTCCATTAAACTCTCCTTGTAGCATGTGCAGTATGGATTAATCCCAGATGGCTTGTTTCTTCTCTTAGAGTTACCTAGTAGTTATGACTAGTTTCTTAATAGTTTATCTGCACGCTTCTGCCATGGCTGTGAAATATTTTCCTTGGTTGCATTCTTATCTGAGGCTCCTTGCATGCCTTCTTAGCTCCCAGTTCTGTGCTTGGCCACCTTGTTCCATTGCACACCAATAACTCAAGCTTTCCTACATCCATTTGTACCAAAAGTTTCAAAGTTGCTCAAGCAAGCACAAAGCAAGCACAACAGAACTACTATCAGAGGCATAGTGAAATCTTTCAGGCTCTCTTCAAGGTATAAATTTCATTTATGTAAACTGAGAGGAAAGGAGAGGTGGGTATGAAATAATGGATGAGCAGTTAAACTTGGGTGACTAGAAATATTTTCACACTTTCTGACTGCTCAGTACCTTTCTCTACCCTAAGGGTGTCCCCATTCCCAGCTAGCACACCTTCTGTTAAAAATGTGTACGATCCTTGCTACAGCCAGACAGGAAAGTTTACTCAAATTACAGCTGTTTTTCAGGAGTTCAGACGTGTTTTGGTGTGCATTTTCCTTTGTATTCTGGGCCTGTGAGAATATGCACACTCATACACACATATACAGAACAGACACTCTGCTCCCACCCCATTAAACCTGTGACTATAGCCCAGGATTTCACCTGAGATGACAGATGCCTAGGCACTAGGCTATTTTCTTCAGAGTCTGACTGTGACAGGGATCAGATGAAAGTTTCATCACCATGACTGCATTTGTGATGGAATATAATTGGTTTGGAATGGAAAAACATATGAGGGAAATTTTGAGCAGCTCTGCTTTGAACTGATGATTTTCTGAAAGCTGCTTAAACAACACAAGTAAATAGCCTCATACAATATCCCAGCTAATTTGCTTGACAACTGATGAAGGAGAAATGGGGAGGGGGAATGTGGAGTCACAAAAGAATAATTCTGTAGAAGCCATCAAATAATGATAGAGCCTAGTCCGAAATAATGTAGTCCTAAAAAAAAAAAAAAGATTCATTAGATAATTTACTGGAAACAAATGATGTGACCAACTCTACTCCACAGCCACAGAAAACAAATTTACCTAATAGCATAGTACAGGGCTTTCTCAGGAAAACATATTGATATACAGTCAGCATGTACATTTTCAGAGGAATTGGCAATGGGAAAATGCACCCTTCAAGCACTTAATAAAAGAGATTTTTCTTTATGACTTTCATTTAAAGTACATTACAAAAATCACTTGATTCTACTTAGCTGCTGCCAGATTTTGAATAACTGACTTTCAAAGCCACCACAGTGCTGAAAAAATTAATATATTAAGAGGAAACGTTGTCATTAAATGCATGTGGCATCAGTCACACTGATTTCAAAGTCTTCCACTATGTAAAAATTACATCATCAGATCATGGCGTGAGATATGGAAACTGACACACGCTTATTGCCACCAAAGGCTAAATCTTTTGTCATTCATACCAAATCTGCAACAAACAGGTTCAAAGACCCTTGCTTCATGATTGCCAGTTGTGAGCAACACTTACCACAGAGCTCCCAAAATACTCAACTGGAAGATCTGCTGACCTCCTTTCTGATGTCTTTGTGCAGTGTCTCAGGAGAACAGTTGTAGGTGGCAGCTTACACACATTACTACCCATGAGTGTGAGCAAGCATGTGAGGACTGTAGATTTTAAGGGACATTTCAACTATTTATTAGCAGAGGCATTGATTTTCAGGTCTACATAAAGGACAGTGGAAAATGTGTGTTTCAAGGGACAGTTTGCTGCCTATTCTGTTTGCTGTAAAGCATGTAAAGCATCTTGGGTTGAATTTCGACAATTTCTTCACGAAGTTTTGATTTCTTACCTGCTTTTCCAGTCTTGTATTAATCTGAGCTTATAAAAAAAATCCTGAAGCCTTTTATCAGGTTGTACTAGAACTAGCTGACTAAGAACTCTATATCTACAGATAGGTTCACCCACCACCACCCAATTTGCACTGGTGATATAGTATCCCACTAGTTAGTGAAGAATGGATAGGAACCTGTTACAGTGGTATCTGATCTTCAGACATCTATCCAAAAAATGTAGAATAAAGTCATGTTTACGAAGTAGCGTGGGGTGGGTGGGTTTTTTTGTTTTGCTTGGGTTTTTTGGGGTTTTTTCTCCAAATGGAAGTGAACAAGACACTAACTGTCCAGCAGCTGGAGCTGGGTAATACCCGTCCCCTCTCAAAGTGTATTCCTGGTTCTGCTTCCAAACAGGTCAAGCATGCTGCTTCATTTGTTGCTCCTGTAAATGTGTTTCTGCATCCGTGCATGCAATCCCCAATTTACTTGAATAACAGGCTGTCTAAGCAAAATAAAGTCCAACCCCTGTTTCACCCCATCCCCCAAAATACAAATAATTGTATTTTCTTTATTTTACTCACATTCCTCTAAAAACTCATCCCTGGAGATGAGTCCTTTATTCACTCTTTGCAGATGTTTTTATTTATAAAAGTATCCATTTCCAGAACTCTCTGAGTTTTCCTTCTGTTTGTGTATGTTTCAAAGAGGTTTATGGCTGTCATTCTAGTCTTGAAACCCTCATCAGCTAGCCTAAAGAGGCTGTTAATTCCGTGCTGAGCAGCTTCAGCTCAATGAACACGAGGCACTATTAATTTATTGTTAAAAACTGGAGACAATTTTGCCTCATGGATATACAAAAGTCCTCTGGGCTTTAAACCTTCAAAGCTGTTTTTTAAGGTAAAGTCTTTTGCCTATCAGAGAGTTGCAGCGCGTCAGTCGCTAACTGGGACATAATGTGATGGCCTTTAGAAAACTGCAATTGATTTATGCAAAAAATTTTCACTAATCCCTCCTCAAATACTACATTTTTGAGAGACTTTTGGTGAAATTAAGCTCTGACTACCCACAAATATTTGTACAGTGTCAATACAGGTATACAGGGAAAAGTGTCAAGTCAATGATTACATGGAAAATTTTCTAGGCAGTATTTGCTCACTGGAAAATGAATCCCAAGGCTTTGTAAAAGTAAATAACATGATAGAAACACACTGGCACAGGAATTTTGTTAAGATTCAGAATTTGTTCTCAAGTCACAAATCTTCTTGCCCACTGAGAGGGCTATTTTGTTTGCTACTCTTTTCTGCAGCTCTTAACATCACAGACTGGACCAAAGACACAATTAGCTGGTGATTAGGTGCTGGCCTGGTGAGACCAAATGTCTGGTCAGTAAGCTTCAGTGCAGGAAATCTGGAGCCAATCTTTTCAAAGATGAGAATTTCAAGTGAAGTTTCACAGTGTGTATTTAGCCTGAAGTGTAAGGGCTGTTCTGTACTCAGCCCTTCACAATCAGGGCACTTCTTTATTATATTTTTTAAATAAAATTATTTATTTATTTGATTATTTCTTTATTAAGATGTGGGAGATCTTAATAACACTCACTCAAAGACCTTCCATTTTATTCTTGGGAGCATGAATGCAACTTTTAAAAAATCTTGCTGTGGTACAGAGATACCCAGAACAAAGATCATGTAAACACTTCCCAACACAATTCATTTCGATCCAGATGCAATATTTCTCAGAATCCTATGAAACATTTTTCTCAGATTTAACTGGTGAAATAAAAATGGAACTGTAGGATGCTAATAGAGATCCATCGTTGTTATTGCTCAAAGTAAGAGCCTCAAAGAGTGCAATAGAGGCTGAAATACATTCTGTGAAGTTACTGTTTGATTTTGGTTGGTGGGTTTTTTACCAACATTGCTGTATTCTGTCATAGTGGTTTAATTAGAATTAAAATCCTCCAGGATGGCTAAAAAAAAAATAAAGGATGAGGGAGACAAAGTGTGCTCTCTCCCAAGGCTGAAGCCATTTAAATGGGGCATAGTGTTTCACCATTGAAGAGAGTAAAATTTAAAGCCCCGACTGCAGACCTGAAAATGTTTATTTGATGCACATCACGAGATCACGGTCTGCTGCTTTCACATTCCCGTTAGGCGTCTTTCTGGAAATGTCTCTTACCACGAATTTGAAAAACTAGAAGCATCAGAAATTCAGGAGTTTGATGCATAAACTGGAAGCTGCTTGGTGGCAGCATTTTAGGGCAGAAAGTACATCTTAGGGGAAAATATGTGACTGGGTGGGATATGTATGAACAGTGTCACAGATTGTGTACCACAGTGTGGGAGAAACGGTGGAAAAGAGGAATATTTACCCCATGACACAGAAATATTTCAATTGTGAAAAGGGTTATGGAAAGTGAAAATTATTTTTGGAAATTATTATCAGACATAGTGTTTCCTTTCTCCCAGTCCTCATCCTAGCTACAGTCCATAGATGGTGAACTTTTAGTATTGGCTCAAGCTTCCATGGCAATGAATTAGCTTCTATCTCACATTTTTCTCAAAGGAAGCCTTCTGTAAATTACATATATGTCAAACTATCCAAAGCTCTGCCAGAGGCAAGATGAGAGAGGTCTCGGGCACCAGAAAAGTACTTCTTCAGTAGGTGGAAGTGGTGGGACATGTCACTTCCTCATGGCAAGGTATAGAGACAGCTGTCAGGTAAAATCTGCAGCTGAAATTTTAAAACTTTGGACAGGAAAAAGCAACCTGAGTGTTGTGTGGCAAAAGAATTCATAATTTGATCTGCCTTCATGAATCAATCAAAAATCAGATACAGGGTGGCAGAACAAATAGAGGTAATTTTTAAAAAGATTTCTGCTTTTGCATCTCAGTCAGGCAAGTCCTGCAGACCCATTTGTAGTCAAAGTACAAATATTTCAAATGCAAACACTAAAGATATATTTTGTCTTCAAATGCTTCATCCATTTCCACAGCTAAGGAATTGTCCTCCCCCAAAATTCTAATAAAATCTTTGTGTCATTGCCATAAAAGTAGAAATTAACTTAGGTAACAATGTAGCATAACAATTCCCAGAGGAAAATGAGAAACCATCTGCTCAGGCATTCAACTCATCAGGAAAATGAAGGGGGAAGGGGGAATTGCAATGAGATATTTGCAAGCCTCAAGCAATATATGCATATAAAGAGATGTTACTGTTAAATTCTGGCAAAAGTCTAATTCAGGGCTCTTCAACAAGACAATACACTGCTTTCCACATAATCTCATAGATTTTTCTATGACAGCAAATTCACAGAAAATATGGTCATCAGTATCTCTTTCCTGCAAGCTTTTTGTCCTCACTTGGGAACAAGATGTTTGGCTAATTCCCCATTCTGTATGTGGAAAAAAACTTATTTAATGCACGGCAAAGCTCAATTTTACCTGTCTTGAAGGCATATGACAGAAAGCATTGGTACACTGTGGCTTTTTTTTTTCCTTTTCAAGGACTTTTTTTTGCATGACCTAGTTCTGGTGAAAAACAAAGCAGAGGTCTTCACCATATTTAGCTAATGTTCGGTATGTAAGAGGCAAAGATGGACAAATAAATGTTTAACACACAGCAGTGGAAAAACATGTCAAAGAGCTGTTGAGTTTAATAATTTTCTGTATTTACTTGGAAAGGCAGATCCTCTATCAGTAAGTAAAAATGAAGTCCAGGACAAAATGGGAGATGAGAAAATACTTTTGCTTCTTCCCAAGAAACAACAGCCTTGCAAGGAGACAAACGTTCAGTCAGTAGCAGGAGTGTGGAGCCAAGGAAAATACTTAGAAACTGTACTGGTTTTGACCGTGTTGCGTTGAACCTTTGCTTGGCAAATATAAGATAATTAATACAATGAGGTAAAAGGCAGCTTCCGTTACCGTTCTGCAGACCCTTTGATTTAAGCTTGCAGTAACTGGCAATACATAGTGTCTGAGGCTTGCAGGATCTTTACAAGATCTACATCAAGAACTCAGACTTTGCTTCTTCTACCCAGATACATATGTCCTTCATAAATACACCCAAGTATTACATATATTTCTCCCTATTCAGCAGAGAATTTAGATAAATGGTTTACTCTAGGATTGTGTTTAAATTTAAGCAAAGGGTTGTGTTCTTCTACATAATAAATTTTGCAGAAATCATATCTCTACTTGTCAACAGGAGAGTTTATTCTTGTTTTTGATAGGTCAAGAAAGGATTTCATTAAGTTATGCACCTTCTTTTCCAGCAAAAGTAGTATAAATGTAAGTTTTGCATCTTTTGTCTGTCTAAACATCTCAATGTTTAAATACTGCTTTAAGTGCAAAGATATTTTATTTTAAAACTTAAACACTTAATGTTGTTCTTTGTTCTGTGTTTCATACACAGATATTTATTGTCAGGAAAATATTAATCAATATTCCTACTGATTTGCTCTTTAATGGCTATCATCCAGTAACCCACTTAAATCAAGACTTTTCTAACACATGAATAGTCTCACTGAAGTTTACAAACACATGCTCTGGTTTAAACCTACGCACATATTTTGCTGAAAATGGATTTGCTCATGTGAATTTTGATTATTATTTTTAATGAGCATATTTTAGAAAATAATTCATCCTCTATCAACTTCTGTATACAAAGATAAATAGAATGTCCAGAAAGCAATAGCTGGGTTTTTTTGGTGGGAATCTCTAAAGTTTGTCAAGTGTCACAGAAAGTGTTCTACCAAATATGCCTGAAAATCTAATCTTAATCTTTATCCATTTTGTGAGCACTGAATAGTGCTTTGAGTCCTAACCTGTAAAATGGTCACGTCACAACTCCCACAAAGCAAAACATGGCTCTTGTTTCCTCCTCTTAATATTTTTATAATTTATTAGATACTCTCTTAAAAAGCAAACGTAGTAGCCTGAATAGATGCCAGTCAGTGGTGAGGCAGATCTCCCACACCACCATTGCCTGAGATCTCAGGATAAATCCTATTGTACTGCTGCTGTCTTGGATACCAGTGCAGTGAGTGGGTGTCAGGCACTCTGGCCACACTTAGGCCATCTGCTGCCTGACTGGCACATCAGTATAAGCCATGTATGGTTTGGGAAAAACTCCCACTGTGCTTTTATCTTGGTCACAGGCACAGGAGCCTGGAGCTGGCATGGACAGGACTCCATGGCCACACCTGGGCCAGCTACTCTAATAGTCTCCAAGAATGGCTCAGCAGCAATTGTGGCCAGAATGGAGATTACTGACCAGTGGAAATCATCTCTAGATCCTGTAAATAGTGATCCAAAAGTAGGACTTTTTGAGCTCTCTGGGAACACAGTGGGCTGTGACCCCTGAGTTGAGATGACTCTTAGGGTAGATTTTGCAAGGATTGATAGATCATTGATGATTTTGTGAGTTTAAACTACATAACTGCATTTGATTTTGGTGTAACATTGAGACTACTACTACAAGGTAAATAACAAAAATGATCTTGCATAGGAGGAAGGGATACAGAGATTCAGATATGATTGTTGCCCACTTCTGGTTTTCATTCTATCCCAGGATGGTATTTGCTGGAACTGTGACATTTAGTGGGACATAATTGTGACAGTCTTACACCAGGGACTTCCTTCCTTTGCTACTATGTCATGCACAGCATATACCACACTGACACAAGCAGTGAAATATATGCCTAGAAGCTGCACAGATGAAACGTTCATAACTTTTAAACTGATCCTTTCCATTTAGCTTAAAACATGTGGACTAGGGAGAAGGGAAAAGATTGTTTCAGTTGGATTTTGCACATGCCTATCCCACAGTGCTACCCTCATCACACTGTTATGCAGACTTTGTCATCATCAAAAGAGTCAGTCTGTTCGCTTGTTGGTAAGATATACCACATTTAGACCTGCAGTCATGGGCCCTGCAACGGAAGTGATTAATTGCTTTGATTACTTTGTTTGCTCATATAGTCTGGCCAGGGGAGTTTGTTTAAATTTCTCAAATTCTCCCAGGCACTGTGGATTTGAGGCTTTTTGTGAAAGAAACTCGAGAGCCACTGGCATTTGGTTTACTGAGCGAATAGATTGAGGCTAGAAATTTTCTCCCAGGTATCTTGGATATGCAAGCTGTATGATGAGAGATGAAGGCTTCTTGCATTTTGCAGCAGCTGCTAATGGTAATCAAAATCAAGACTGTAAAAACAGCATGTTACTGTATTCTCCAGAAGAGAGGCAAAGATTTGGGGGTTTTAGCACCTCTTCTATTCTCAACCATCTCTTTACCATTTGATCAATAAAACAACTGAATCATCATTACACAGAAGAATAGTGCTTAGGTTTTTTTAACTGTCAACAAGTATACTGCAAATTAGTGAGCTATTGATTAATCACCACGGAAAAGCCACTTGCACCTAAAGGAATAGGAAAAATAGACAATACAAAAATTGGAAAAATTAAATATGGGAGGAAGCTGAGAGGAATGGGACTATTAGGTTATTATTATTGCTAGATGAGTTTTTTTCAATGTATTTTCTGTTAAGCTTTACTCTCCATATAATACTGCTATATACTCACTGATTTTATTGTTACAGGGGACAGAATCCAATCTGCTGTCTCCTGTCTGGGCAAGCTGCTTTCTATCTTCCATGACCTCCTTTTTTTTATTTCTTTGTGTGCTGGATGGTGAGTTACCTGTTGTTAACAGCAAAATAATCAAAAACATGTCCTTGTTGAAGTCAGCCAACAAGCTGTTTATGACTCAGAAAATAAGCCTTCTGGTTATTTGGCTCAACTGGAGCCATATGGACTATCTACCTCCCAAGAGCAAGTGGCAATGAGTCAGAGAAAAAGACTCCCTCCCCTAATGCTAATCTGGAAGTGTTGACCTAATAGACTGATAAAGGATCTGGCATATTGAATGGAACAGAAACTCATAGAGCCGTTGCTTAGAATGTCTGTTACCTCTAAGTTTAAGCAAACAATAGGAAACCCCAATAAGAAATTAAATTATTTTAATCTTTTTTATAAAAATGACAGAGAAGCTACAACTATTTACATTGTGCCAGTCTTTGTACACAACTGTATGACACTGTAATTGAATAGTACAAATGATTGACTTCCCCCAGCATCCAGCACAGGTGAGCTGAGTTGGCCAGGGGGGTTTCCACACCACCTGACATCAATAAGCCCCTATAAAAATGGCTGGTTAGTCACAGGTAGATCTTGGTGTAGCTGGTCCTTGTGTTGGTGCAGTGCTCTGTGTTACCATCTCACCGGGTCAGTAGGTGCTCAGTGTTATCATGGGTGTGGATGTGGGAGTCCTGCTGTTGGCTCTGTTATTGCTCTTCTCTTGAGGTGCTTGTCAGTAAACTGCCCTTATCCTAAGCTGTCAGGGCTTGGTCTGTTTCCCCCTTGTTTGAGGGGTGAGAGAGTGGCATGTAGTGTTCAACCACTGCCTGGGACTGAACAATGCTGTGAACCCCGAAGAACAGCAAAAAAAAAAACCACAAAGCACTTTAATGTGAGTATAGGAGCTATAGTGAACAAGGCTGCTGTAACCCACAAGGCTGCTGTAACCCACAAGCCTACAGCAGCTGCTGAAGAGCTTTGCTGATGTACATGAGGCTGCTTATGTGGACACTAGGTATTGCATACATTATCACAGTTACCAAGGTCAGTTATATATGAATTGTCCAAAAACATAGCCATCATTTTATATAGCTGCTTAGGGACTTCACTTAATAATAATCCAACTGTCATTGTAAGGATTGACTTGGAAATCCTTTGCTGACACTGCCTAGAAGATTTGAGGGATTTGAAGCCTATTCTTCATACTTCAGATACTTGGGATTAGTTTTTAGTTCTCAGGCCAAAAATCTTTTCCTTTTCTCCTCTGAGCCTTTGTCAAAACCTTAAAGATAGCATAGCATTCATGCCCTGGCAACTGCAGGTGCTGCTGAAAAGGCCTGATTTTTACAGCTCCAGTCTTTCCTTCATGTTTGCTCACCCTCTGTACTTGACACCAATAAAATTGTTGTGGCAGATGTCTTGATAAGTTCATACTGCAGCCTGTTTTGTTTCAGATTCAGTGCTAAAGCAGGTTTTTTTTCGTTTTACAGCACTTAGAAAAAGTCCTCTTGCAAATTATGGCATGCATATTATATAAAGCAGCATGATTTTGCCTGAAGACATCTGTCAAGGTGGAAATGAACCTCCACAAGCTCATTATTTGCAATCTTACAAGTGTTGTTCTGTACACATAAGTGGATGTAGGAATCATGCAACAAAGAGGTAGAATAAGGCCTACTAATCTTATTGTTTGGCTTAGGGTTTTTTTTAATTAAAAACTGAATTGGGAAACTAAACAACCCAGAACTCTTCTTGTGCAAAGACAACGTTAGGCCCAGAACTTGAACTTTGAGTTGTTATAGGCAGGGACTGATTTTGAGTTTTGCTGTTCAAGAAATCCTCTTGTGCCTGTAAAAAAAAGAAAAAAAATGGGGCTCCTGTTAGAGTTAGTGTTTGAACATGGAACTGTCCTTTATTCACCTTAGAATTCTGCTGAGTGTTTTGCTCTTGATATAACATTCACAGATACAAATGTGGAGCTGCACTGGACATGTGAATTATGGAGGGGAATGTGTATATATGTAAATTGGTGATCAGTGATAGGAAAAAGCTATTGTACTGGACTGTTTCACTTTCTATTTTACAGAGCATCAAGATGAGCACCTTCTAACTAGTAAAATGCTTCTTGATTCCAAACAGGGCTAGAGTCCACTAGAACATTGCTATGAGGTCAGTTTTCTCACAGCAACATACCTTACAACAGAGTCCCACAGAATAAGGTTAAAAAAAAATTGAAGTTAAACTTTCTTACTTGATTTGCACCTTAGTCAGTCAAGGAACAGCCCTGATTCATGAGCTGCCCAAGTCGGTGAGCTTCCTGCTGTTAACCAGGCTTTGATTTCTCCTCATTGCCATCTAGACAGCCAACATACTGAAACATGCCCTAAGGGAATGGACAAAGCAAGGGGATGCAGGCCTGACACAGCTGTCTAAGCAAGCACAGCAGTGAACAGCAACCACTGCATCCAGAAAGGACAGTGAAGCATCACTGTTTAAAAATGAGCTACAACTTCTTGTATACTAGTGTCTATGTAGTTAGTGCCCTAGCAGAATTCTCCCCCCAAAATATTTTCTATGGTTCTCACAGTGCTGACTTGTCAGTGTAAGAAGCAAAAATTGTACATGGGAGTTGAAACATGTTAGAGGATGGGAACAAGACCACTGTGATGGCCAACTACTCCCATAAATTTTCTGACAGTGCCTCTCAATATGGTTTTCTTATTTTTTCTTATTTTTTCTTTTTAGTAAGCTAAAGCAAATTTCTAGCATTTTTACTCTTTACCCCTTGTGGAACAATAGGCTCCCTCTTAAATCTGTGACCAGGTTGGAAGGATGATCTAATTCTAGTTTCCATAGGCTTTAATGAGGGCAAGGAGCAAGGTGAGCATGCGGCAACTTGCTGCATGTGCCTTGCTGTGTTTCTGCTTTGTATCACAATCAGTGATACTAATGACAGCACTGTGGATGCCCCTAGCTGTTGTGAAGAGATTAATGATTAAACACTTAGTTGGTATTCTTTTGTGACTCATACTGTAAGCCAAACAATTGGAGAACCCAGTTCATGATTGTGTTGCTGTCTGAAGTTGTACAATATTATTGGGTGGTGTGATCTCTGCTAATCTCTATGCAGATTACAAAGCGAAACGTGCATATGACAGTACACCATGTGCCACCCACTCAGTGGTACAAATTTCTTCAGTAAGCTTGTTCTGTGCTATTCCCTAGCACCTGGTGGCAGATGAACATTACAACAGATGTCAAAATAAATGTGTATATCTCTTGAGTTTTGAATCTGGGGTAGTTGCACACTACCACTAAATCAAGACTGGCTATTGCACAGACAGCTGGTGTCACTGGATGGTTGCACAGATTTCTATGAGCTGCTCCGAAAAGAATACATGTTACAGCAGAACACTAGAGTAAGCTCTGAGCAATCATGTTTGTCTGGAGTCACAAAGCAGATTTACACAGAAACACACACTGGCATTGGTTTGAGTCTGCAGCACAGACGAGGAAAGAGTCCCTTTCATGTCCACACAATGTATTTCTTCTTACCACAAACTGGGAGAATGCTCCTCAGAGGTGCCTAGCTGTTTTTTTGTCCTTGTTTTCATCTGGGATAAAGTTAACCTTCACAGGGAGCTCAAAGAGGACATATCCAGAGTATCTGATCCAAAGTAGTCAAAGGAATATTTAGTACCATATGATGTCATGCTCAATACATAAGGTGGGAGAGCTGGCTGGGGAGGGGGCATCTGTTCAGATATGGACTGGGTCTTGGGCTCTGGGTAGTAAGCAGATGGCATTTTATTTCAAACACTTTGTATAGTCTTTTCTATTTCTGAACTGTGTCCTTATTGACGACAAAGAGGCTTTGTCAGTTAGTGACTAAGCTTTGTTCTGCTTGTCAACAGTTTAACTGCATTGTCTAATTAGCATTTTGGATGTGTTTAATCTCCAAAGTTAATAAAGCTTTTTCAGATTAAATCAAAAGCAAGGTCCCTAGTGGAACTGTAGGAGCATTAAGAGATGTCCCTTTGGTGGAGAGCTCCTATTTCTGGAAACAGGAGTCATACTTTTGGCACTTGTAGCTTTCTAAGATTCCTCTGACTAGGAAAACATCTGCAACTTTCTGTCCTGATCCTCAGCTTAGAGACCTTCCTTAGGTAACTCACTTGTCACCGATGTGTCCAAGATTAAAAGTCGGCTTTATTGTATTTGGGTGGGGGTAGCACTTAGAATTGTTCTTGCTTTTTGTTATGTCTTCCATAGAGGAAGGATAACCAAAACCAGCTGAAGCATAAAAGCCTATCCTAGAAGATACCTGTTGTCACTTTCAGATGAATCTTTTGTCTTCTAAGAAGACTTCATTCTATCCTTCTCTTGTTATGCTGATGTTATTTCAGCGGCAAATTGGTTGTTGCCAGCTCCAGTAGCAGTAAGTCACATATTAGGCACTGTGTGAGATGCAGGTTCACCGAGGAGCAGCAGAGCATAAGGTTGTTATTTCTGTCTTCCTCTAGATCAGGAGTCCTACTTAGTAATGGAAAAGCAAGTGTTGCTTATTCATGTGGGTTGTTTAGGACTCTGGGAGTCTACTCCAAATTTGAGGTTTGAAAGATCAGAGCTTGTTAGATCATGTTGCATGTAACACTCGGCTTTTTCATGGAAAAACAAAGCACAAAAAAAAAAGATGGTTTTTTTCTTTCATACACTATGAACTCTCTTTTTCCCAGTTGGCTGCACTGAACTAGAATGTGTTTTAGCTTATCCACATGTTTAATTTCTGGACTTTCTGCCTGATCTCTACACGCATGTCTGGGGAAAGACTATGCCCCTTACCCCTTCACCAATAGTAATGGTCTACTGCATGCAATGATAGGCATAGTCATAAGGTGCAGAGTCTTCAGCTCACAATTCAAAGGGAAGAAAGTAGATCTGCTATTCCCCTTCCTCCCCTCTCCACTCCCTACCAATGTTTAATTCAAGCAGCTCAGCAAAGAGTGCAACATCAATCACTTCAAGAGTGTTAGAGATTTCTGGTGCAAATCTCCTATCTCAACCCTAGCAGTTTCATACTCTTAAGTCTAGATTTATCTTGAAACTAAGGTTTCAAAGATTGGTGATATTAGTAGAAGAACTTCAGTAAAATTCAGCACAACACTAATTTTTTTGTTTTACATGTAGTATTTTAACACAGGTATTCATTGCATATAACGGGGATCTTCTATTTTAAAAATATTAGCCACAATGTTTGTTCTTGCAGATTATCAGTAAATTTATTGATGGCAATCTACCAAAGACTTAGAAAAGTATTCCAACACAAAAGTTAATTTATTTCAATTAATTTGGAAAAAAAAGCCACAGGCATGTAAAAGTTTCACTAGAAATTTCATCAGGAAAGACAACACAGCATTTTAGCTCACTTGTTCTATTTGATAATGCTAAAGGATTTTCTTGTAATTATTACATGCACATGTTTATATAAAAGGATAATTAGATAAATGGTTTGATGTCCTTGAAAACATTTTGATCATCCTAATCCAAGATTAGACATCTTAATTTTGAGGAAAAAGATGACAGTTTGGCTTCTTGCTCTAGTTTGGGACAATAACAGAATTTGTGGCTGGAATTCCTTGAAGAGTGTAAATGTGACTTCCTAATCAGTTCTGCTTTTGAGAGGCAGGATAATCTTAATGCATAGCACATAAAATGAGGTTAGATATTAGGAAAATCTTCCTCCCAATACTGGTGAATGATATGCAGAGCATGGTGGAGAATCTGTTGACAGGAGTTTCTAAAATGGCTTGTAAGAAATACGTTAGTGAATCCAGATGCAGTTAATTCTGCCCTAGATTCAATGGGACACTCTGAGACCTCTTGAAGCCCTTACTTTTCATTCTGTGACTAAACCTTGTCACTACCACAATTGTTCCCTGACAGAAATCATGTTAGAAATGAAGGAGTATTTGTATGTGAAGCCAGAAGCAATTTCAAATATTCAGGGAATCATTCTCTAATGATTTTTTTTGTTGTTGTTGGAGGGGGGGAGATTTTTCTGTTATATTAATCCAATTCATTGAATTGGGGTTTTTGTCTTTTTTTTGCTATCACTGAAAGAGCAAGGAAAATTATCATATTTACAGAGCTGCTTTCTGGATTAGAAACCTATGTTTCAAGTTCTTTTACATCCAGGACATTGATATTGGTAAAATTGATAATTATGCTCCTTGAGGCTGTAGCTGATTAAATTGGCTGCAATTTCCTCTTTAGCATGGGTATCTGGGGAGTTAGATTGCTTCAATTGAGTCTAACTTCAAACAAATTCCTAGTAGTCCTGGTGTTAAACATGCAACTTGGATCAAAACTCTTCACCATCAGAAGATGAAGTTCTGGGAGGTGGAGTAGTTAGAAGCATTTGTTAAAATACAATCTCTTGGGATAAGGAAAGTCACAAAAGTGAAGTGGGACGTCTCTTCAAACCTATGTTTCTGGTGAGATAGCATTAAAAAGGACAGACTGTCTTTTATCTGGCAGTCACGAAATGCCTAGACCTTTAGTGATAGGTCTTACTGCAAAGCAGTCAGGAAAATATTAGGCATATTCAGGTTCTCACCTTCTGTTACAATTAATATGATGGGAAATTCCAGAGGAAAGGTTGTCATGACTGGAGCACATTCAGGACTAAGGCTATTCAAAGACCATCCTTGTAGAAAGATTGTCCTTCCCTTGCCCTGTGACAGTTGCAGCAACCACTCTGAATGGAAAAAATGATCATAAACACACAGAAGAATAGATTGCAATGGTGCACCTCTGTGCCAGGTGTGCCTTCAAAAAGCAGCTGAATAAAAACTACCTAAACCCAAGGCTGGCTTAGTTTACAGGGAAAAGAGTTGTAGCAAAACTTTATGGGGTTTATACTCTCTGAAGCTCACTGTACTTTTATCAAGATTTACCAGGCTACTATTGGCCTGACATAACAACTCTGCATAGGAAAGCAGCCAGACAAAAAGTTTAACAACAGTGTGGATTGATTTTTCAGACAGTTGATGAATACTGCTAACAATGGAGTCTGATTAATCTGTGAGGCTATATTCCTAGAACAAGAGTATCTCTGATTCACTTGTCTTTGCTGGGGTTTCAGATGGTTTCACTTTGCATATCCTCACATGAGCTCTCAGTCTGTGTGGACCTGATGTCACAGCTGCTGGATGGCACTGAACAGAATTGAAGGTGCCTTGGAAATCACTTATGGCTGTAACCTGTAGCTATCAGTCTCACATCTGCTTACATTCAGAAACTGCCATGTCAAAATCTAGCAGTTACTTCACAGTGGTGACTGCCATATGTCATGTCTCTGCACTGGTAGAACAGCATGATGGGCAGATACTAGATACTGACAAGAGAGTGTCAGTGTCAAAACTGACTCAATAACAAGATCCTGTTCAAGATGGACTTCCTTTGCCTTGGCAAAGGGCTTGTTATAGTCCACGTTCTTATGACAAAGGTGATTGCTTGTTCCCCAGAGGCACAGTGCTGACCTACTCTGCAAGTCCATGCTCACTTACCGCTTGGGACCAGTCACACATATCTATATGGGACTAGCTCAGTGAAAAGCTGCCACTCATCTATCTCGAGGAAAGGCTGCCACTGCCTTCTGACTGTCTTTTGATGGTAACTAGCATGATCCATCTAGGCAGTGTATCCCAACTCTCTTTGTTGTGTACCATGTAGGTGTACAGCAAAAAAGCATGTGCAGTTACCCAAACACAATCCTTTAGTGGACTGTGAACAGCATTAGCATCCACTTCCTGTCCTTGGTCTCCTCCTTCTAAGCACCAGTTATCCAGTTTTTTTCTGGATATATCGCCTCTATTCTCCTACTGCAGGCATACAGTTGGGTGTGCCTCCTTGTCCAAAAGTAGCTTCTTTTTTCCTTCAAATCATATTCAGAATAGTACATCAAAAAGTATGTTGCCATGAAGCAGCACAAAATCTGATTTCTCAAAGCTTTGCTTTATTCCCCATTTGGCAATTGATGGGAAGACTGTCACTGATGGAGTACTACTCATATATGTTCTGAACTCCATTTTTCACTGCAATTTAGTTTCTTGAAGGATGTGTATCACAATGTAGAAATGTACAGTGAAGTTAAGCACATCAGAAATTTATCATCTGGTGTAGAGACATTATATCTGTTTGTTCACTCTGGACAGTCATGAAGGTAGAACAAATTGCCAATAGTATTTCCTGTTTCACTTGCTGAAGTAAATTTGTCTAGATGAGGTGAGAGTCAGCTGTATGGACAGCAAGTGAAGAACTGGAATCATAGTGCTAGTTCCTCTGAAGCACAGTAATGGCGGAAAGAAGACACTGGGAGACCAAAGGTAGTGACTACCTTTTATTGTCTCATCTACTTGCAGGAACTTCATGTGATTTTATACTCTTTAGTTACATTACAGCAATTTGAGTGTCAGCACATGATTGGATAACAACTTGTTTTTGCAAGTATTGATTGGTTAGTACTTAGCAGAAAAACATGTTTTAAGTTTACTGATCAGGGGTTCTAGATAGGAGCTAAGAGTATGAGAACCAAACAAGACTGTTTTGAGAGAATTCAGCTAGCTTCTGAAAAACAACATGGGAACGAGAATGTTTTGGGAACCGAACTGAAAACAGGGCCTTCGCATAACTCACGATGCTCTCTTTCTCATGGTATTTTTTCTTCTTTGTTCCCTGTTTACCACTTAGGCCTCATCTTGTTCTTCTGTACTTTTCCATCTGTAATTGGCATCAACCGTAACATGTCCGGCTGTTCACATCCTCGGTCACATAACCATTCTTTAACGATGTCCTCCACACAGTAAACTGTACTGCAGTGCCTGCTTTGGGATGGGATAACATCACCTGTGACTTTGCACCATAATATAATTACTGAAAGCAAAACTGAAACCACTGTTGACTCTTAAAGTAAGCTTATGAAGCAATTAGGAATGCAACATTCTGTGATGATATTTGAGTTTTCACAGGAATTTTTGAGTAGGAATGACCTAGATAGGACTTCTTTCCTTTTGCAGCTTATTCTTCCCTGACACAATTAATTTGTTTGGTTATATAGGCTCTGCAAAATTGGAAAGGTTTACAGTTTTTCTTGGGTAAAGTACATATGTTTATGAGAAGTATTGTCCCAATTCATCTTCCACTGACAATGCTGTTAAGTCATCTAGCTAAGATGGCAATGGGGTGAAGTTTTGCTGTAGTTAGGACCTCTAAGAGTAAACTGAAGGCCAAGTGACTGATTTATTTTAGACCCATAGAAAGAACTGCTGTTCTGTTTCTAAACTGCAAGTTTAGGTTAAATGGAAACAGCATTTAAAACTTAAGATCTAGCTCTCCAGTGGAAAAGGAGGATATGTTGGGTAATGTTTGTATTGCACCTCTATCCTATATCTCACTGGCTAAATCTAAAAGGTAGTTTAAGAGCACAGAGGAATAACATATATACTATTTTGCACTCTTTTCTGTGCTTTGTGCACCCACAACAGTGGACACAAGATGTCTCTGTCTTCATCCTGCTTATTCACATGGCACCACAGCAGCTCTCTGCACAGGCTTTCCCCAGATCCCTTCTCTCTGCCATATGGGCTGTTGGAAGCCTTATTCTGTTTAGCACTGATTTTTACTTGTATGCATGCATAATTTAAAATTTGAAACCTTTCCACAAAAAAAAAACTTGTCTGAAAAGCCAAAGCAGATCTTTTATCAACAATGCATATTAAAAAATTGTAGGGTAAATTATTTCAGATTTAAGCAAATAAGCCATCTACTTGTGCTGTCATTTGTAATAGACAGGTTATGCTGGTTATAGTTCTGTGCTAATAAAACTCAATTTAAAAAAATAAACGGAGAATGGGCTTATGCTTTCCAGTGTGAGTAGAAAGTTGAGCTGGAATTTATACATTGAATCGGGACTACTTAACAAAGAAGTTGGTGTGTGGATATGTCAAAATTAGTCTTAAATTGTAGGCACATTGTGTTGTCTGTAGAGATAAGGGCTATAAAAATGTGTATCATTTTCAGGGCAAATGTTTAGCTTACTTGCTAAACTTGACTTTGGTTTGGGGCTTAGACAGCTTTAAAGCAGTCTTTAGCATTTTTTTGTCACCCAAATATCTTTTTTTGAAGCAGTAGCTTGCTCTGAATTTCCCTTTGAATGTATAGGCTTTGTTCCAACAACATGTTGGGTCATGATAATGGCCATATTGGGTTAGCACTATCTCCCTCAGACTTCTGTTTCAAATACTGCTTAAAGCAGATATCTGAGGAAGTAAAAGAACAACAAGATTATACAGTGGCATTTCATGTCAAAATGCTGCTTGCCAACATACTTCTGAGCCAGTTGCAGTGTTTCTGCTCCTTATAGACTTGATGGGTTCTACTATTATATAGAGGAATAATCCAGGCCAAGCAGAGCAGCAACAGATGTTGGCATAAACCAGAAGAACTGGAGATCTGTGTGTAGTCACAGGACCATGATCTCATTGAAATTACATAGGCATAGTGGGACAGATCATATAACTGCAAGACTGGGTGGCCTAGCCCTGGCTCTTGACATTCATTTCAAGCACCCTGATATTTTCTGGAAAGGCAACTCAGACAGGCATGCACAGGGTGTTCCTGCAAAGTGTTGAGAACAACTTGCTGACTCAGGTTGTGGAGAAGGAGCCCATGAGGAAAGGGGTACTGCTGGAACTTATATTAACAAACAAGGACAGGTTTGGGATGTGGGACAGTCTTGGGTGCAGTGCCTGTGTGTGGAATACTTGCTGGAGGTGACTTGGAAATTAAGCTTATATTCATACCTTAAGAAAAGGTACAGCACTGAAGAAACTTCCGGGTGGAGTGCAGCTGATATGCCAAGGGTCATAATTTTCCTGTCAAAATCATGTCGTTTGAGTGAACTTGCTCATTATAATATCATTGTAATACCAAAACACACCTCTATCCCAAAATCTACCTATCTCCAAAGTGGGACCACTTCTCACTGAGCCTGTGCTCTGAACTTCTGCTAGTTTATACCTTTAAATATGAAGCAAGGAAAGTTTATGCAAATCACAACACAGGTATGTATGATTGGAGTCACTCAAGCTCTACCTGATAGATAAAAATACTGTAAAAGTGGCCTAAAAAGAGAAGGATGCTAAGACACCATCACAAGTCAGGAAGGTACCAGCATTGCTGACTTCTGGAACCAGTCAATGGCTGAGCCTCTCTTCCTTCCCAACCCATAGGGATTCCTCTGGTGAGTTTTCAACACTTGGTTATAGTAGGAAACTTGGAAATCTTTATATAGACTTATTTATGTTGTTATATTATTCGCATAGTCTTATGTTGCGGTGTTACTTGCATGTGCTTTTGTAGACTGTGTATCATCACCATCAGTCCAAAAGAACCTGTTGCTTAAGTAAACAGCACCACTCATTAATCTAGCCATGACAGTTTGTAGTGAACACAACAAAACACCCTAGGTCTGGCCATGATAGTTCATTGAACATGACTACACCGAAAGTGCTTCACACTATTTGTGTGTCTGTAATTGTGATGGTTCAGTGTATTTCTCTGTGAAAGTACTATACAAAGCTGGTGTGTCACTTCAGCAAACGTTGATTCATGTGCTTAACAAAAAAAGCCTTTAATGGTTTAGCATTTTGACTTTAAAGCTTTTGTTAGCAAATATACATATTGTTTCTTTAAAACTATTTCTGTGAAATACAAGTTATTAGATGGTTCTTGGTTTTTCACAAAACTTTTGCTCATGCTATAATTTGAGATCATTGCAAGATATATATATTCAAATTAAAGTATACTTAGGTAAAAGTTGCCATTTAAATAAAAATCTAATTTCTATGTCTATTTTCATCTTATGTTCATTCTATTTTTACCATTAAACTTTTCTGTAGACACTAGTTCCTTTGTTCTTAAAGAATGCTCCTAGTTTCAGTGAGAGAAACTAAGTATGAAAGAACTACCTAACGAAAGTGCATATATCCAGAATATTTTCTTTTAAATAAGACTGATACTTTGTATGAGAAGCAAACAGTACTAAAGTTGGAACACGTATTTTGATGTAAAGGGCCTAATTCTGAAATACTCTATTCAAATGTTGTTTATATTTGTAAATTCATATTCCACGTGGCACTAAGAGGTTCATTGGGATTGCTCAGCAGTGAGAGCCCTGAACAGAGGTAGCAGCACTGAAATGAACTAAGAAGAGAGCTAGTTTAAAAAAAAATAGGCAGAAGAAAATTTGGGAAAAGAGGACAGATGAAAGGAAAGGACATCCCACTTTCCTAGAAAAAGTAAGAGCTGTTTTAAAACGGTGCCAGAAACAGCTGAAACAACCCTGAAACTCTTCACATTTTACATGAAGAATAAGTATTACAGCAAGAAAAACAATGAAACTTGCCCTTTTCATCTCCTTGCAGAGCTTCTCTTGGGCTGTCTTTGCTTTTCCTCAGCACTTTCCTCCCCTCTTGCAGACTCCTCCCCTCTTGCAAACTACCCTGATTGCACTCTGTGATGGAAGGAGCTGACACAGCTGACTTTGTATGTAATAAGAATTTCCAAGCAGCAAAACACACCAGCCATCCTTCTCACCCTGCCTGGAGTGTTTATGTACTGAAGAGCTGGCAGGTGTCACATTATTCAGCCTACATGACTTTCCAGGAATATATAATGGTCATTCTTTTCTCTTTGCTATGTAAGCCTTTCCCAAAGCAACAGTTCTTCCTGCTTTTACATGGGTCCTCACCAATGCTTGGCTCCTGGAGAAGGTTGTCTGATGAGCTGTATTAGGACTGTAGGACCCAGTGCAACCAAGATCACTTCCTGAAATAGTTAAGGAAAAAAATTAGCTCTTTTGCCCTAGTTGCAATGCAATGCAGAGGCAGCAGAACATCAGTTTCTGGGAGGGTTGAGACACAGTGAGGTAAGGCCCAGAGAAAGCTGAGCAACAGACACAAGACGTGTTACAAGAGCAGTAGCACAGTATCTCACACAGCAAAACAAAACAAGCATGCAAAAAGATAGGTTAGAAGAATGTTGGCCTGTAAGGGTCAGGTTCCCCTGCCCTCTCCACTGCTCTGGAAATCTGAGTTAGAAGCATCATTCCTGGCCATATCAGATAGGTGTGTTGGATGATATCAGTCAGAAGAGATAGTGACAACCTGTATGACTGAAATTTTGCGGGGATAGCCTGTGGGAATTGCAGCACAGAGGCAGTTTGTTCATTAATGTCCCTTTCCTCTGTGAGAGGAAGGCATACCATATAGCAAGAAAAACATCATCTCTAGGCAACACAGGTTTTTCCGGCTTCAGAAGCCAATAATGGTGGGCTCAGAAGTGGTGGGGTGAAAGGTTTGTCATCAACTCTCTGGTTCCCATTTATATTTCTTGTCCCATTTACAACCCTGTGCTGGACACAATTTAATTGTGTTTACTTTATGGAATGCCTTGAAAAGCTAAACAGATATCACCTTTACAGTTAAGTGAGGAATTCTGCACAGAGAATAAAACTTGAAATTTGCTCTGTCACCTGCTTCACAGTGTTTATCCCAGCCCTAACTGCCTTTGTCCTTCCTGCCACAGATTGCCTTGGTTTTGCTTTTAACAGAAAGGCATTCAAACGCTCACAGGGAGGGAAAAGTCTGTGCTTGATGAGTTGATTGTAAAGATTTTGCAGTAGCCTCTACAAAGTTCCTGTGTTCAACATGAGTTAGGGCTGTGGGCAGAGTTCACTAAAGGAAAAAAGTAAAGAAACGGAAAATTTCAAGCCTAATGCCGCTTAAGCATTTATCCTGCAGATGACTTAAAGCCAATGTTTTAAGTTACTTATTTCATAAGTAGAGT
The DNA here is from genome assembly GCA_013399135.1 of Heliornis fulica. NCBI lineage: Eukaryota > Metazoa > Chordata > Aves > Gruiformes > Heliornithidae > Heliornis > Heliornis fulica. The sequence goes on from VXBZ01009239.1 coordinate 90,960, forward strand.
TTGATAGCTTCACAAAGACAAATGTGCTCTAATCCAGAAAATCAAAATATATTATTTGTGCTTTGAATCTTGGTTTTCATCTCTCTGTGAATCAAGTTGCTTAATTTTGCTGCTCTTATCCTTGTCTGGTGGGAGGACCAACATATTGGGAAATTTAGAAGGTGGAGTAAATCAAATTAAACTGTCCTCTGCAAAATGGATATTTAAAGAAAAATTTTGGTCTCTCTCCCAGAATTAGACGAGTAGGCATTATTGGCTAGGAATGTCAAACTAACCCTATGAAGGAGGGGTTCAAAGCACTATAAAATCACTTTTTGGGGAACTCTGGCAGCAGTGGAAAAATGTAGAGTGGTGTTTGCAGCATAAGAATATTAAGGGTTAGCAACTGACTTGAGAATCAAAAAAATATTAATTTGGTGAGGAAAATGCTTTTTGAACTATCTACTGTACTCACAAATCTTAGGAAACAGGAGGGTATTCCCTGACTGGAAACTATTCTGATTATGCTCTGTTAAGCCAAGAGATACCAAAAATTAAAAAGTGGGATCTCACAAAGCACTTCTATCAATGCCAAATTAAATAGTATTCTCGATTATTTTGTATGTTTGTAGCATGTTTTTCTGTCACACTTGCTTGCAGCTCCACTTCAGGGCTATTTATACCCAGCAGCTGGGCTTTTTGTCAGGCTGGGGTGGTTTTTTCCACTTTTTTGCCCTCCTGTGTAATTCCAACAGACTGGTTGCAAAGAAAGGCATCTGTTGCCTTCCGTGCATAGTTGTTGAGAAGCAAAGTAACTGCTATTCTGTGCCTTCGGAATAGTTTTTGTTCATCTTATCTGATTGCTTTTATGACTCAGAATAAGGAACTTGCCACATCCCAGCTGTTCATGAGCTTTCTATTTCTTCTGCTGTGAGAATAGCTGAAATCAAACAAACCCAAAACCAATTCTGCCTAACTGAAGAATATACACAACAAAATCAGGAGCTGCAGTGTCATGCAATCACTGATGGTTTACAATATCATTTGTCATTCTGGAAGTAATTAACTGGAAAGATGTTGGCCAGACTCAAAGTGAGGTCATTAAAGCATTAAAGCATTACCAGAGGAAGTTAACACGCCAACATTGGCATACATGTATCAAATTCTTTCCAATCAAGCTCAAAGTCAAAATATGAATTTATTTTGCAGTTTTCAATGCAGAAAGAACAATAGCTGAGTGAAAACTTCTCCAGCTCTGGCATAAGTACTGAAGGAGGTCTGATTGATGTTGTGGTTGTCACATGGTGGTGGAGTCATCCCAGTTTGTTCTGGATGTTCTATCTCGTTGTTGGCTTACATTACCGTGAGAAGGAGTCCTCCACACTTTTACTGTAATATCTATATCTACCTCTGCTATGATTTTCTTATGAATCAGGTTCCTGGTGAACTAGTGGAAGATTTCGCCCAGAGGGACTTTGACACATTTCAATCTCCAAAACATCAGTCTGTGTACAGTGGAATGAGCTATCTTTATCTGTCAGCTCAGTCTCATGCAGTTCATAGCTGTGTGATCACAGTTACAGTACAGCTCAGCAATGTGAGACAATGCCAGAACAGAGAGGAACAACTTGTATTTTCTTTAACTTGGTCTTTTATAGTAAATGGACAAGGGCATCCCACCATGCTAATACTACTGTCTTCCTCTGCACCTACATTCCCTCCCATCTTTAATTCACATCCAGGAAAATGTTTTGGTCTCTTCAGCCGTTTCTCAGCCCTATTCACTGTGCTAGTTCTGCCCCTCAGCAAGAAATACCAGGGAAAATATAGTTATTGAGTTTTATTTTCTTTTTATATCTGTTCCTTATCATTGGAAGATCCTACTGTCTGAGGCTAGAGAGAGCTCAGAAATATTATGAAATGTCATTTGGGTTAGTGGATAAAATTCTAAATAGATAGACAGGGAAAGGTTAGTACATTTTTGATAGAACAATTCCTTTCTGTTGTGAAGTTAAAAGAAGTAGTTCTACACTTTCAGATAAGAAGCTAGTTTGGGGCAGGTTTTTTTAATTTTTATTTTATTTTTTACTGCAGCTGCTAGAAAGAGGAGAAAAGAAGTATGACCTTGCTGGGATTACTGATTTTTTTCCAGTGATTAGTTTTCCCTCATACTGAAGTGACCTACAACAAGACGTTTTTATCTTCAGATGAAATGTTTGGATCTAAGGTTCTGGACTATTAAACAGTGAATAATTTCCAGCTCAAGTTCAAATCTGTTTTTACTAGTAGAGCCAATCTTAAACTTACCATCAAGGTATAAATGAGCAAACATTTCATTAAAAATGAAAAGGCTTATGACAATACCTATTCTCCCCAAATGGTACCACCTGAGCCTTTCTAATAGCTGGTGACATCCATTAGCGTTTCTCTCAGAAATTGAAAACATTTTCCATCTGTTCATGCACACGTTACAAAGTGGTTAAGAACCTGTGGGATAACATAGGCACATTTCTGCAAATTACAAAATATCAAAATGAGTTATTGAGGCAGGCATGACTTTGTAATAAGCTGCTAAACCTTCAACTTTCTCTTTTGTCACATGCTGAAGACACCCCATTAGTTGACACAGTTTTAGCCTGTAACTTTCCAAATCATGATATTTCGAAACTCTGCTATGTGTACTCTGGGAAAGTGAGCCAGGTCTGCCAGGTTACACTATACTAACAAAGAACATAAATCAGACTTTTTCTTTGGCAGACATCATCATTGAGGCCAAGTGATTAAGAAAAATGAGATCAAATTGAGCATTTATATAGGTAATGAGATCAACTGGTATTATAATAATAGACAATAAACTTCATTATGCAGTGTGATGTCAAAGGGTCTGATGTGTGGCTGAGGGACGCCCTGCCATTGAGTCACAAGGTTCAGAAAGGGTCCCCTTGCTTTCTAAACTCCTTCTCAGAGAGGAGCCTAGGTATATTTAGGTCTAGTCTCCGTCCCAGAGTCAGTCAAGAGTTTTTGTCTAAAGTATTGTGTGTAACACTTATAAGAGTCAATGTTTGCCTGTTTCAGAGCCCCCTAAAAGACTTTTGTGATATTGTGATAGTGTTTGCCAAATACTACCCTGGGTATTCTTTACCAAAATGTGAAGGCGCAGTGCTTACCAAGAAGGTGTCCCTGTGTTGGATGGAGGAGAAGGAGTCAACAGCCTGTCAACTGCCTCTTGTAGGTCTTCAATTTCTCCTCTCTCCCTAGGATTAACTTTCTCAGTATTTTTGTCCCTTCACCTTTGCTGTTTCCCTCCCTGGGTGATGCTTAATGTGATTTGAGTGGAGAGTTGAGTACTGTAGTCGTATGTTTAGCATGTGCTTCTTTTAACTCATTATCATACTTAGGTGTATCACTTTTAATATTCATTTTCATGGCTGAGCAAAAGGTCTCACTCTGGACACCATGGCCTTAAGCCAGAGTGCAACCTTACCCCTAACAAGGAACATAGCGATCTCTGGTGTAGAGTCTTGGTGATGGGAGTACCACAACAGTTGCTATATGGCACATCCATCACTGATCTGCAAACTCTAGTACAACTCCTAAGACAAAGAATTGACTCAGATTCTTTTTTAATGAAAATTTAATTTCCTGATTGATATGGGTGCTCAAATGTCAGTAATAGCTAAATAGACAGCAGAGTGCTTAAATATAAAGCCTGGCCACCGTAAGGTAAAATTTACAGGGATTCATGGGATCATAAGGGAATGCCCTACACCAAAAATTTCCCTGTGGCTCCCAGGCAAGAACAACTTGAGCCACTCTGAAGTCTTGGTTGGTGCTGCTAATACTAACCTGCTGGGATTTGATGTATTGTATGGCTGAGTGCAGAAACTCGCTGCTGGGTCTATCTGGAGTTTTGCTGAAGGAGGCAATAGAGAAATAGCATGGCTTGAAAAGGATGAGTTAAAGCTATAAATTTATTAGAAATGTCTATACCCTCTTCAAAAATTACTAATGTAAAGCGGTACCCGCTGCCAGCAGCCGCACATTCAGTCATAGAGAAGCAGTGGTAAAAGACTCTGGAATGCAGACAGTTTTTCCACCAAACCTCCCACTTGAAAGTGGTTTTCAATTTTGGTTTTAATCTCAGCTGCAAGTGAGTCCTTTCCCACAAAACTGCACTGGCAGTGGTACCACTGTCAATGAAATCAGAGAAAGGAAGAGAGAATTCAGTTCTTTGAAATCACTAACTCCATGTGACATTGTTCTTGCATTTCTTTAACACATCCACCAGTCTTGTCAATGTGACATTATCATGCAAACTGCTTTCCCCCACTCTCCACTGACAGCTTTTTTTGGTTCCATGTATTTTATAATGGGTGAAGAATGGGTTCTGTTTCAAAGGGAGATGACTTCAAAGGTGGTTCGAATCAGGAAGATATGCCAGAATTAAATAAAAATGCATAGAAAGGAAGGATTGCTATTGCATAAATAGGACTTAATTTTATCAAACAAATTTCTGTACTTTTGTAGATAACTGGAAAATATTTCAGTATAAGTGTATCAAGGGATGGAAAAAAGGTGATTTTTATGAGTCAAAGGGTGACCCTAGGACAGCAAAACCAAGGAGAAAGATTGAGTTTTTAGTTGTGATGATGGAGAATGGACAAAGAATAAAGCTTCCCTATGGCCCTGATGTTATGATAAGTACGTGCACTCTGGGCAGCACCAAATTAAAAAAAAATAAAAAATCAAGACCGTGAAACTAGAGATAATTCTTTCTATTTAACCATTCAAATATAGGCATGCACACACATGCATGGGACACACTTGCAAAGCATAAAATATTTTAAATGCCTTTGGCATTCAGACATGAACGCAGCACAAATAATAGTAAGGAGAAGCAATTCTCACTAGTTTATTGCTATCTGTATAATTTATTACATAGTATTTTCCTCCATAAGAACTTGTGTAGTAGTGAGAGCTGGATTTTTCCTTTTTCTTTCTTTTTGTTGTTGATAGAAGTGACTTAAAATGTGATTAGTAATAGTTTTAAATAAAAAACATCATTAAGGTTCCAGTTTCACACTCCTGTAACTCTCAGCCATGTCACTATGACGTTTGAGTGGGAGACCTTTGTAAAAAAAAAAAATGTTCTCCAACATCTGGGCCAGACCACAACCATGAAGATTTACTTTTTGTTTTTGAAATAAAAAAAATAGCTTTACCCTGCAGGTACTGTATTTTGGTGCATATTGCATAAAGAAAAATTTAAATGATGAGACAATAAGAGATTCACTAATTATTTCAGGCCTGAATTTATAACATGAATGAAGTGATAAAGAAATGGCCATATGAATTTGAAAGAAAGTGACTAGTGAGGGACAGAGACTGGTTTAGTTTATACCTTTTTTTTTTTTTTTTGTACTATTTCACTTAGACTTCTTTCCTAGAAAAGTCATTGGCAAAATGTAGATTGGACTGATTAATTCATTTCACAAAAACTGTTTATAAAGACCCCACTCAACCCTGCTAATGATTTCAGAGACTGCTGGGTCAAGGTGGAGGGGGGGGGGGGGNAAATATTTCAGTATAAGTGTATCAAGGGATGGAAAAAAGGTGATTTTTATGAGTCAAAGGGTGACCCTAGGACAGCAAAACCAAGGAGAAAGATTGAGTTTTTAGTTGTGATGATGGAGAATGGACAAAGAATAAAGCTTCCCTATGGCCCTGATGTTATGATAAGTACGTGCACTCTGGGCAGCACCAAATTAAAAAAAAATAAAAAATCAAGACCGTGAAACTAGAGATAATTCTTTCTATTTAACCATTCAAATATAGGCATGCACACACATGCATGGGACACACTTGCAAAGCATAAAATATTTTAAATGCCTTTGGCATTCAGACATGAACGCAGCACAAATAATAGTAAGGAGAAGCAATTCTCACTAGTTTATTGCTATCTGTATAATTTATTACATAGTATTTTCCTCCATAAGAACTTGTGTAGTAGTGAGAGCTGGATTTTTCCTTTTTCTTTCTTTTTGTTGTTGATAGAAGTGACTTAAAATGTGATTAGTAATAGTTTTAAATAAAAAACATCATTAAGGTTCCAGTTTCACACTCCTGTAACCCCCAGCCATGTCACTATGACGTTTGAGTGGGAGACCTTTGTAAAAAAAAAAAATGTTCTCCAACATCTGGGCCAGACCACAACCATGAAGATTTACTTTTTGTTTTTGAAATAAAAAAAATAGCTTTACCCTGCAGGTACTGTATTTTGGTGCATATTGCATAAAGAAAAATTTAAATGATGAGACAATAAGAGATTCACTAATTATTTCAGGCCTGAATTTATAACATGAATGAAGTGATAAAGAAATGGCCATATGAATTTGAAAGAAAGTGACTAGTGAGGGACAGAGACTGGTTTAGTTTATACCTTTTTTTTTTTTTTTTACTTTTTTCCTTAGACCTC
>VXBZ01009239.1:97562-145109 GCA_013399135.1 Heliornis fulica
GGGGGGTGGGGGAAACTGTGTGTTGCCAATGCATGAGAAAAGTTTATTTCAGTTCTGTTATCAAAGAATGTGATGATATCTCAGTGTTGGTGAGTTATCAGGCATCCTTAAAATCAGAAATATTGCTGCTAAGTTTGAATGTTTGGTGTAACTATCACCTTTTAAAGGGACACCTTGATGCACATTTTTAGAGTGGAACAGATAGCTGTTCTGTAAAGTCTGAGTCAGCCTTGAGGAAGACAAAGATGCAGTTGTGCACTGTGCTGACTTTTGCAAGACCTGGCAATACAATGATGTTAACAAGCAAGTACCTCAGTCTTGAAGTGCTTACTCAAGCAGATTTCCATTTGTTTCCATCAGGCATATAGCAGCAGTAGACAATATTTCCTCATCTTTCACATCACAGTTGATGGTTCTCGAGTACACTTGGGAGGGAATGGCAGCCTGGCCTGGCCTGCAGGTGTGGTGAGTAACATATGTTCTCTGCAACATCCATGCCTAGCTCTTTCATCTAATACTATCCCATAGATAAAATCATACCATAGCTTAGCACATTTGGCCAAGGAGAATGGGGGACAGTGCAGCTGCATCTGTACTGATGAAGTGAAATGTTGATTGTTTCTGTCCTGCCCAGAGGAAAACACAGAGGACAGAGCCTCTCCCATACCTTCCTTTACTGGGCCTCTAATGCCTTGCTTGTGCCTCCTACCCCTACAGATCTTTCATATTTGGCAAGCTTAACTTAGATGTGCTTTCTCCAGAGAGGGAAAATAGCCCTACATTTCCAGTCAATAACAGGTATCATCTGATCCAAATGGATGTAATAAAATAGCATCTATGTCTCTACCAAACAATAAAAAAAAAATACAAGGTTTCTTGGACGTTGTGGACTTTTGGTGAAGCCCACCATATTCCAAATTACTGTCTGATTGTAAACCCTGTCTATAATTGAAAGTTAAAACAGTTTCCAAGCAAACATAATTCATGATTTGTGTCTAAGAGTGCCAAGATCCCTTTTGTGTACAAGATGTCATGCAAACACCAAACAGCAATGATCCTGACCCATTTTTTTTAAGTCCAGTTTTCTCTGACACTGCAACAGCTGTCACTACTCTTACCTAAAACAACTTAATATATCAATGAGATACTAAGGTCCTGGGAGACCACTCAGGGTGTCCTACATCCCCAGTGATTGTGGGAGTAAGTTCAAATATTTCAGTCTAAGCCAGTCCAAGTCCTTTCTAATGTAAGGAGAGAATTTTCATACAGATATACCTGTAAATGTCATGCAAGATCTTCACATAGTCTCCAGGTATCTGTTTGGCAGGTAGCTGTTTGCAAAATTGTGATTGTATTGTTAATACATCAAGAGTTTCTTTTTAATCCTAGTAAGGTCACTGAGGGTCTATCTGTTGATTCCCTAGGTGCTTTGTTTAAGGTTTTTTGCAGGCTGAAAGTTGCACTGGGGTCAAAATTATAAAACTTGTCATAGACATCCTTCAAACTGCTGGTGCAAAAAAACCCAAATGCCTTTTTCTTTTCAAACAGTATTGAAGTAGCCTCTAAAAAGCAGAATTAGGAATTAAAAACAAAGTGGTGTGTGTTAATTAGCACAAGAGAAAATATCTTTGTGGTCTGTCTTGCAGTAATGGATTTTTATTAATAACACATAGTTTTGCACCAAAACCTGAATATATATGCCAGACTCTGTTTGTAGTGCTGTTAAAAATCCAAACATGAAGCTGAATTAATATAGTATCTTACAAAACTGATTAAAAAATAACACGAAATTGCTAAGTACTGCCTAAATTAAGACAAATCAAAGTTCATTACATGGCATTAGGATCCAGTTTATTGCAGTCATTATGTCTCCTGTTAGAGAGAACCATATGCTAACTTCAGAAATAACAAGCATACTGAATCAGGGTTATTGCTGTCATATTTGCATGTGAAATATATTAATTGGTACCCTGTTCAGATTAAAAGTAAACCCACACTTTCTTTGTATGTCTAAATGTTCTCAGAGAGATTTGTTGTGTGAAAGGACAGACTGGGTGGAAAGCGACATATACATATTCCAAACACTGATGTACTCTTAGTACATGTACTGGTTCTGCTTAATTGAGTTCCTAACCATTTTTTCATTTCTACTGTAGAAAGATATGCAGTCATACGTGTCAGAGATGGGGATAACTACATTCTTACTTACTTGGTCCCTGTACAATGCATAAGAGAATTGGTCACTCTGACAAGAATACACATGCTGAGGGAATCAAATGCAAGCAATTGAAAGGAAGAGCAGAGAAGAATATGGCTGAAACCCCAGATTTAAGATGCTGAACTAATCAGTGGTAGCTACATAACATCTGCAGCATAAGAGGATCCTTATGAGGTGCTGGACAAACATTACTTTTGAACCTGTTGTGGGTTTAGTTAGGAAACATTGAGATAGGAAAGCACAGACTGCGTGCAAGAGGTTCAGAACAAGAACTCAGTAATCATCTGAAGCACATGGGAATTTGTCTGATCATCTTCCTTCTTTAAGCACACTTGGTCAAAGCTTGCAAGTTCAGTTCTTTTCTGTGAGAACTTCCCATAATACTCTTTAAATTAACAATTCTTTCAGGTTGCATCTCTGAAGTGGGCCAGTACTCCTGCATCAGTGATGGCCAACTACTGTTCCCAGGCCACTCCAGTCAGATTTCTTTTGCATCACAGTTGACACTAAAGGTCAAATTACATGGTAGCTTTAACACTACAGTGATGTTTCACTTCATCTGTCACTCAGGGTTTTGGTGTTCTTGGCTGGGCAGAACAGTCAGAGGAGCCTGCTTGCCTGTCCCTGTGTGGTCCCACTGTGAGCACTCACAGAAGGTCCCTATGCCTTGCTGCAAGGAGTGAAGTCAGGTGCCTTTCTAACTCCTTGTTGCCCAGGGTATCTGACTGAAAGCTAGCCAAGGAGGCAGCAGTTGTTCCATGATGGGGAAATTACTTTTATGTGAGGACAAAGGGTATGCAGAGGAGAAATGGTGGCTGAGACTCGCGTTCACTTTGCCCTGCTACAGCTACAGTAGTGTCACAACATACTTAATGACTTTCTTGGTTAGGTAGAACTAAATACCCACTGCTCTGGCCCATTTATCATTAGGCTTTACTAGTCCTCTCCCTACATTACAGTACCATTCTGTATTACCATCTTTTTTTTTAGCATCTCTGCTATCAGGACAGAGATACAGTTCTTTTGTGCCCTGAGAATCAAAAGCCGTGCTGTTTTCTCTAAAGGTCACATAAAAACTAACCGGTTGCATTCATTCATTTTTCGTCATGGCTAATATTCTATTGTTAGTAACTCTACTTAATCTATTTGCTTGCTTGATTTACACCCACCATTTGAAGGTTTGATTCAAAAACTTTTGCTTTCTGAAAATGTCTAGCTCGCAGAGAACAGGTTGACAGGTATCTGTGACTTTCCAGGTCAGTTTTCTTATGGAGAAGAGCAGCAACAGCATCGCTACAAATCTGATGGATAGAATACAGCCTGCCTAGCTGAAAATCCATCTTCTGTGTTTGTTTTCATTCAGGCACCTCTCTAAGCCCACCATTCAGCATTCCTGACATGAACAGCTGAAGTTCCTCATCTGTATTCCATAAAAGGCGCCTTCTTTTACCTCGTCTTTATCACAGTAAGATGTGACGAATCTGCTATCATGTGAGCTCATTTACACTCTCTTAACTCCACTTCAAGACTTGTAGAGATTGTGCCATGTTTCAGACTGCAGGGCCATCAGGCTGAGGGATTTACCTCCCAGCTTTGGTGGCAAGCAATCCACTCCCAGAGAAGGTTGCATTATGCTGTGTAACACAGAATAAATTCCATCCTGCTTGACAATTTTTCAGGTTGTCACTAGAATAGAGTGAAAGTGATGCCACTAGCATCAGTAAGAACAGTACTATTGATATCTATTGGAAAAGGTTTTCACCCAGAGTTTTGTTTGAAGAATGACAGCTGAAACACAGAATGGTATTTAAAGTCTCCTTCCTCCCACTGCAGGCTTCTAACTTGGGTAAGGGTTTACTTCACAGTCTTAGTGTGCTCTATTCCCACAACTGGCAGCACAAGTGTCCCATAAAACCATCTCCTCTACTAAAGCTGCCTGCAACAGAGAAGGATGCTTAGGGTATGCTATTTTGTAAAATTAAACTATTACATATAACAAATGACATACAATACACACTCTTTGTACAGTTTTAACAATACAAGCTTAACCATATACAAAGATAAAGCAGTTCTGCCTGATAGCACAAAACCAATGAAACCATAGAGTTTTTCACTCAGACTTGAGGACAAGAACTTATGGAGATATAAGATACATCTTTATTTTTGTGCTTAACGGCATTCCCCAAAAGTTAATGGAAACAGTAGAATGGGGAAATCAGAAATTACTATACCCTTGGAGAAGTTTTTTGGAAAGAAAATCTGCTTATGTTTCAAAAGCAGCCATTGTGTCATGCCATCTAGAAAAATTGCTGTTTATCTGCATTAAAAGATTTCTTAGTTGTACCTGATGAGAAGAGCTAGACATTTTGTCTCTTGGTTAAGACATCATAAGATTTAGGAAAGATTGCATGAGCTGAAAAATGAATTATTTCCCCTCCATTACATTGTTGGTGTGATGGGTCTCCCACTCACTCCACCTGAGCATACAATGCTTGTCACAGCATCTTTCAAATCTATTTCTCTGCTCTGCAGCCATTCCCGCGTATTACAGGCACAGCCACACATAAGCTGAACTGAGCTAATGGGCCTGTGGCCTTTATAAAAGCTCACCCTTACCAGACCTCCAGGCACTGAGACTAACCACCAGGGAAAATGGGATATCACCGTGACCATTTATTTTCATTTAACATCAATGACTTAAATTTTTGTGAGTTTATCACTGCTTGAATTCATCTCGTGCTGAATTTTGGATTTCCTTTGGTTTTCCATAGCCCTTGTAGAAAAAAAAACAACTCAATTCCCTTACAGCCCTAGAGTTCAAAAGGAAGTTAATATCCCTGTGATCAGTAGTGTTTGGGACTGTTAGAAGGAAATCACATTCAGCTCACCCATAAAATTTCTTAAAGTGTTGAGACTGAGCAAAGCAGAAGCCCTCAGAACTCTGGACATGACTCCTACAAAAGCGGGTTTACCAGGTGTTGTTCTATTTCCTGCATGCCCATGGCCCTTCAGCGTTACTGAGGAAACCATCCTTACCCAAGGAGAGTATTCATGCCCTTCAAGCATTAACGACAGGACTTTGAGCCATTAAGCCCCACCATATCACACATCCATGGAGCCAACCAGTATTGCAGCGGCAAAGAAAGTGTACTGCTCGGTCTGGGTTGCAGGAATAAAACTTTCCCTTTGTACCCTGAACACAGACAGAGTTAGGGAACTGTTAATCTGCAGGAAGTGAGCGATGGAGAGGGGGGCAGGCTTTCAAAGGAACTGTGTGGTGTGATGGTAAAATGCGAGCAAAGGAAGTATATCATATCCAGAAGGTAACAGGACACTGATTGGATCCACATGTCACAACAAAGAGCAAGAGAGAGAAATCTGCTTACATGTGGGTGGATTGAGCTGTGACACAGCATGTCTTTCACACAGATCCTCATCCCTCAGAAGCAGGAATTCAGCTCCATCTCTCTAGGAGTTCCCTCTAACTGCTCTGAAAGCTTCAAGTAATCCCTCAGCCTTTCCCAGGGTGTTCTGCAGACTACCAGTCAGTTTAGTTGGGGAAATACAGCTAATTGTACAGAATATAAACACCCCACTTCTAGTCAGGAATCATATCCTTTCTATTGTTGTTTTTACTTGCTTTTTCTCATTGCTGTTACGTCCCATGGTATAATTTTAGCCAGGAATTCCAGAGTCCCCTTCTTGCACGTAGTTGTATGTGAAGGACTTGGCACTCTGTTGGAGCACACCCTAGAGTTTTATATGGTAATGTAACTTTTTGTGGTAGCTTCATGGAGTTTCATCTCCATTTTCTTGTGCTTAAGCAATGGTTTCTCTTCACTTTGGAAAGTCAGTAATGACTTTGTAGGGCACGAGGCAGAGGAGGATTGAGTCTTCAGTTTCACTGTGGAGAGAAAACCAGTGACCTCCATTTAGAACTACTGAAAAGTGCCACTAGGCAGAGACTGCAAGTTTTTGAAGCTGTTTCCGGTATTCTTGGACAATTATAATACTATAGTTTTTTTCATGTGCTGCATGATTTTTTTAAACTCAGAAACATCTACATAACTAAAAATGTCAATGTCCTTATTACCATTTTCACCAAAAGAAATTACTGCAAAATAAACTGTTTATTAGTACAGTCAATTAAAGAAAGGTTTGAAAAATCCCAGCCAGCAGATATTTTTTTAAAGTGCTTTTGAATAAACTAAAACGTTTCAATGAAAATAACTCCCCAGGAAGCCCACCACATATACTTCTGTATATTTTCTGTAGAGTTAACAAAAGGTAACGTGCCAATTAAAAGGATGTTTTCTTTTCCCATGTTGTTTTCTAAATTCCAATGTGGTGAGTTCTTTTAACTGCTGAAAGCACTTCGAGAGATGGGGAATGTGCACATTTATTGTCCAGTATCTCAGTATTTGCCTACTTCAGCAGCACAGCTTCCAGGTAGAAGCCAGTTCTCAGCTAGAAAACTCCTCCTTATCTAAGCAATGTCTTTGGCCTGCCAGCTACTGAATTGAAAACTAAGACCTCTCCTGTTGTGTTGCATACTTTTTCTTCCTTCTTCAGTTGCACTTTCCAGTAAAACAATGAAATGTCAGGAAAGTGATTTTCAGAAATGTTCCTGTAGCTATTCCACAGATGTACAGCAGTAACACGTGGTGGTGGAAGAAGGAGGGACAGGGATGTGTATGGAGAAAAGCATGTAATCCAAGGCAAAGGGGTAAATTCACAGTACATGTTTTTGATTCCTTCTGCCGTAAAAGAGCACACAAGTCCTACAGCAACTAGGACCAGCTGCTGGAGTCATTAATTTTTATGAAGGGCTTTATGGCACTCACATTAAATAATGCCTTCAGTCCACATATTTGCTCTCAGAAGTAATTTTTATATTATCTACACTGCAGATGGGTGATATGCTGCAGCACTGGCTGCCTTTTAAAGTTATAGGCTCTTACAACAAAAGGCTCTTCTACTTGTCACTGGTTTTGAGTTTGCATCTTCTCTTCTGCTCAGGGTGATGATAATACATAGAAGAATTATTGGAGAGGAGGGGGGAATATTCTTTCACCATTCAACCCCCCTCCCACCTCAGAACTCAGTTATAATATCAGTTTAAACACCAGTTGAATTTCTTTATATCTTAGTACTCATTAGAGCTTCCAGGCTGTGGGATTTTTCCACTACTTGTGACTTTTTTGAAACAGTCTCTAAAAACGAGATTCACCAAGAGTTCACCTTTCAATTACTGATACCTCAGCCAAAATGAGCCCATATTGTGTCATTTGGCAATACAGAAGGACAAATTTTGCTCCTCTATGTGCATCACCTGTATACTTTCAAGACTCATGATGGGAAATCTGTAAGTGTTGTAGCAGAAGCTGTGTACAGGTGAATGAAAGCAGAATCTGTTATGTATAGTTCAGGGGAGCTCTGCTGGTAAACTATTCTGAAAAGAGATCCTCTAGGACTTAGGTTTGTTTTATTATAGCCATGTTATATTCCTCTCCATGATATTTAATGAAGTATGAATTCTGTGATTTTCACCTCCAATTCCATGATATTGTAGAATTCAAGAATCCAGAGTAAGTTCCTTCTCTAACCAAGCTAAATAAATAAAACTATTGGTTTACTGGATTCACTGGTGACATAACTGCCACCCTGCTTTACCCTGCTCTGCAGCTCATCTTGATGCTGTGAAATCTGGTGGTTGCAATTGTAAAGGAAGCTCATAAACATTCTCCTGTTAGAAACCAGTTCAAGAAGTGATATTCTTTTCTAGTTCTATACTTTGAAAGCTAAACTAAACTCTATATGCATGATGTTACTCTTACTTTGGAGTTATGGATTGTCTGAAAACTACATAGAAATAAATTAATTTCCCACTGAAGGGCTTGTCCTGTAGGAAACATAAAAAGGGAAATGATCATGCACAGCTGCAGAAAGCATCAGTGACAGAACCAGGAAAATACCTTTTCTCCTTGCTCTCTAGTTCATTAGAGCTATCAGTATTCACTGGCAGCAACATCTCCAAGGTCTCATGGAATATCCCTTCCAGTACCTGAAGGGGCCATATAGGGAAAATGGGGAGGGACTGTTTATCAGAAAGTATAGTGATAGGACAAGGGGTAATGGGTTTAAACTAAAAGGTGGTAGGTATAGATAAGATATTAGGACAAAATTCTTTACTCGGAGTGTTGGTATGTCACTGGACCAGGTTGCCCACAGAAGTTGTAGCTGACTCCTCCCTCGAAGTGTTATAGACCAGGCTGGATGGAGCTTTGGGCAACCTAGTGAAGGGTGTCCCTGCCCTTGGCAGTGGGGTGGAACTAGGGGACCTTCAAGGTCCCTTCCATCCCAAACCAGTCTGTGATTCTATGATCTTTTCTCCGTGTTTCTTGACAGGCACTATTTGGTTGTGTTTTCCTGCAGTTCAGATTTATATCCTCTGGAGGGTGGACAAGGCCTTTGGTGTTTTTAAAATTGGATTCCACTAATCTGTCATATGCTCTAGGAAAACAGTATGCAATTACCTGCCTCTGCATTTGAAGCTGCTCAGTACAAGTTTGGGGTTTTTCTAGGTAGGCAACCCAGAGACTTTTAGAACACTTTGTGCACGTGGATTTCATATTATTCTTTGCTGGTGTTCCTCCTCATTGATTATAGCACAGCTGTACAGAGCTTAAACTGCAATAAAATGGTTTAGTAAAACTGTACATAATGTCCTCTGGTTTCCTCTTAGGAACTGCAATCCCTCTTAATTATCTCCTGCAGCCTGGAGTTTTGCTGTTGGTTTTGTGGTTGGACTTCTTTTTTAGCCAGTTCACCCTTGTTTATCCAAATGCTCTCACTTCTTTGCTTTCCCAAAGCAAAATGTTTGAGGGCATTTCTTAAGAAGAGGGAATCTTCTTAGAGCTTTGCGCTGCTTTAGTCACAATACTTTCAAGGATAACCTCTAATCTATGTGACCAAATTACATGAAAGAAGGCCCATATGTCCCTGCCTGTGAACCGACAGAGGAAGCAAAGGGAAAGGAGACCTTGGAATTGGGAGTCAGTGTGGACTGCAGAAAAGCAAAAACTGTTTTGTCTCTGATCACATCAAACACTTGTGTTTGTCATGAGAGGCAAAAGTGTCTACATGACTATGCAGAATGCCACCTGCTCATTCGGCATTTTGAATTGTGTCTAAACATAATTAGTTAAACATAATTAATTAGTCCTGTCCTCAAAGAAGGGTTATTAATTTTGCAGGAGGAAGTACTCTGTGACATGAGTTATCCTTGGAATCTATACATATTTCTTAATTTCTTATTTCTTAATCTGAATTTAGGGAAATTCTCCCTTATGCTGGAAAAAGGCATAGGCCAGACTCTGGATCAATACATTAACTCATGGTTATTCTTCATAAATAGGTAGCTATGTTGATATGTATTTGACTATTTGAGTAATGGGTAAAAATCAATAGAAGCAAATGGAAAGTATTTTGTGAAAAAGTTTTATTTACTTTCAAATATGAAATAGAAATCAATCTTAAAAATTTATAAAATCTTTTTTCCGCTTGATCAGAACAAACCAGAGTAGATGTGTTTGGCTGGCTGTACTTTCATAGCTAAAACAAGCTCTACTACACAGACTGTAGGAGGAATGAGGGTGTAGTGGATAACACCTAGAACTTCCCCCGCTGCCTCTTTTTTCTCAAAAAAAAAAGATTGACAGATAAGCTAGAATACTACGATGTTAAAAAAGGGGTTTATTTTACATGCCTTTTTGAGCCTTAAAGATATGTTTGAGTCATACATACATGCTTCTTCCTATAGCCTTAAAACCCAGCTGAAGCAAATTGAAGGAAATCATAGATTTCTTCCTTTCTAAAATTTCTTTCAGTGCAAGGAAGCAAATATTTCCTTTCTATAACATTTCTGATAAAATCTTTGGAGCTGGCAAATTGAACTGAATTGCTGAAAAATTGCCAGGACAATTCTGGCTTTTGTTGCAGTATGAAAGGTGAGTACAGTGTTACTCCAGTAACCCAGAAGACTGAAAATTGTGGCAATGTCAATTTTCAGAGGCTTGCTGTCAGATCGTGTCATAGTAACTTCTGTATTTAACTGTTTCTGAATTCTGACACTGTGGCTCTATCGTTTACAAGAAAGAGACAGGAATTAATTTTAAAAAACAAAATTAGATTCAAAGCCTTCCTTTGTTTTTTTAAATCAGTCTTCTGATTAATTTCTCCTAATTGCCTGCATGCAGCGTTCATCCTAGCATTAGTCAGAGGTGATGAGAAAGGTTATGCTTTGATAAAGTAGTACAGCTCTGCTGCAGATGACAACAAAACAATAATATTTAAATAGTTTTGTAAGTCTAAGGAAGAAATCACACTCTTTAAACATCCCTCCTTTCAGCCTGTCCCCTACATATTCAAATACTCCATCTGAAGTACCGTGTAAATGTTTAATGATACTCTCAGGTCAGCTCCTATTAATCTTGAGCATGTGCATAGCAGTTTGCAGAATCTGAATCGTGTTTCCTGGCAGAGAGCCTTTCCTTTCTATTATGCTGGGCGGAGAAGTAAAATGCCATTGAAAGCTCATGAACTGACTCAGAAGATGAGAGCTGCAGCCTATCATGGGTGTAAAAGTACACCTACTAAACCATACTTACACAGAAATTGTAGCGCTCATTATTTATCCTGTTTTAGGAATGGCTGTTTTGAAACCATTTATGATCCATGATGTAACATTTAAACAATTTTCAAATGAGTGTTACTTGCTCAATAGAAAGAAATGCTGAAGAGTCAAATAATGTAGGTAAAGCTACAAAGCATGCATTGTTTCCTTGAGACTTTTGTATGTTCATTTTCTGTGAAATCGAAATTGTTGACTCAATGGTAAGTCTTTGCAGTTACAGGGAATAACAGCAGCAAAAAACCCATCCATAGCAACAGTTCCTATCTTATATGCCACCTACATTTTTCAGGGAAGTCTTAGCAGGAAGATAAGCCTATGCAAATAGATAGATGCCAAGACATCTACCTCTATCTGGAGAAGGTTTTGTTTTCCTAAATTTTGGTTTCTGTCTTGTATGTCCTGCAGTCGGTGAGCTCAGAAATTGTCATTGCAAGCTTTCTGGGAGATACCATGCTAAAAAGGGGATTGAAAGCTGAGTGCCAGCTATTTTTCTTGCTTCAGGTGTAGTAGCTGCTCAGTTATGTATGTGTGTCTGTGTGTGCAGAGGGGAAGGGCCCTAAAAAGGTTTCATTCTGCAGAGCTTTTTGATCCTCTTTTCCACTGGAAGCTGGAAAGGGACAACTAGGGACACAGCAGGCAGTCTTTCAACTAAGTGCAGAAAGAAAGAGATTTTCCAGTGATGCCTTTTTCCCCTCTTGACAAGATAAATTTGCAAAACTGAAAACTGGCAGGAAAAAGGGTATGTTTTGCAATGATCTGACAATCTTCTTCCTGGAGGAGAACTGAAAAAGATTTGGTATTTTCTAATTACTTATTTCTGAATGTTAAAAATTGTTGGGTTTGTTTCTTTTTTTCAAGCCAACCTTTGTTTTCATAGGATGGTTAATTTATTAAATAAGGTTTTTGATAATACAAAATGTAGAATTTTAAATTTAAGCTTTTAAAAACTACAAAAAAGATAGTTGGGATGGTTGGTTCATGAACACGCACCCAGTTATCTGAGTGTAATAGACTTACATCAGGGTAGTAATCTACACTGGGTACCAAATGCTGGATCAGAGCTTCCAGAGACCCCGAGAGGAGATTGTTGTCATGATAGTAGAGCCCTCCACACTTGTCCTCTTTTTGACTGATACAGGTTCCTGGTGTAGCCACGGCTGTCAAACATAGCTGCAAAGGGAGGTGTCTGTGGCATCCTGTCCTGAAGAGACACAAGAGAGATATGGGATAATGACCAGAACATGCAACATGAGGAGCTTTTTACATTCCCGAGGTAGAACTGCGCTAGGAAGAAAACCCAGCATCACACCCTGGGTTGCCTGCACACAGCAATAAAGATTGCACTGTTTTCTAGCCCTTGGAGATGAAGGTCAAGAGCTAGAAGGAGCATGCAAGGATCCTGACAGGTTTGGGGAAGTCGGGTTTTCTCTAAAGCTTTTTGGGCCATCGCATAAAATTCACTGTAAACTTTGGATCCTGACAGTGTAGCTACATAAGAGCAGCACTCTGATGGGGGAGTGTGTTCAGGCTGTCACGGCCCATATCAGTGCAGAGGGAGAGAAACTGAAGTCCTACAGAGGATATGTGTGTGTGATAGTCTCCTTATGAGACATGACAGCCATAAAACTGCAATCAAAAGATCCAATTTCCCAAATCTAGCATGATAAATCAGTGCTCAGTGTTTCCAGTTACACTGTGACAGGTGTGACCTAGGCTAGAATCTGATGCTTTAGTGCATCTGCCTCCACCTGCTCTGAATGCCTCTTCAAATATTACAAAAGATACACTTGTGTATAGCTGCTTATAAATGTTGTCTAAGTTCCCCAATGATATCAAAGGTGAAAGCAGAGTCAGAAACCTGTTCAATCCTCTCTCCAAATTCTATGACAATGTGAAAAATCCAGCCCTGTGCTTTCCACCTTCAAATTTTCAAAGAATCACTGACTGGTTTGTGCTGGAAGCGTCCTTGAAAATTGTCTAGTTCCAACCCCTGCCATGGGCAGGGACACCATCCACTAGACCAGGTTGCCCAAAGTGCCTTCAACCTGGCCTTGAACACTGCCAGGGAGGAGGCAGCCACAATTTCTCTGTGCAACTTATTCCAGTGCCTCACCACCTTCACAGCAAATAATTTCTTTTTAATATCTAATATCTTAATAGTTTTTCCAGTCAGTGGGAATTTAATAAAACTGGCATAACTTCATAAATATGGTGGACAGTGGCTTAGCAACTTAGCAGTTTCCTCAGCACCTCTGGATGCATCTCATGAGGTCCCATGGACTTAGACATGGCTTCTTACATGGTCTCAAGCCTGATCTCATACAATGGCTGATTCTTCATTCTTTCAGGCCTTGCTTTTGCCTTCTGTGCTTTGGGTGGTGTTGCTAGAGTACTCGCTGGTGAAGGCTTAGGCAAAAAACTCATTGAGTACCTCAGCCTTCATACCCCAGGAAACCTAGTTTCACATTTCCTTCTGGACATTTTCCCTAGACTTCATTACTAAAAGTACTAGATGCTACTGCTGCTGCTGTTGCTGTTATTGTTGCTGCCCTTGATATCCTTGGCCAGATTTACTTCTATCAGGGTTTTAGCTTTCCTAACCTGATCCCTGGCTGCTTGGACAATTTCTCTGTATTTTCCCCAGGCTACCAGCCTTTGCTTCCACCCTCTGTAGGCTTGGCTTTGCTTGTGTGGGGGGCTTTTGCTTTACATATTAAACTGTCTTTAACTCAACACTTGAGTTTTTTCACTTTTACTCTTCCAATTCTCCCCGCCCCGATCCCAATGAGGTGGCTTTGTGGTGCTTAGCTGTTTCGAAATGTGGATCTATTTCCTGGAATTTGACAGAGGTCACCCACCAAATTTCTTTCACATAGACTGTCCAACTGCTTTCATTCACAATCAACCTTCCTTTTCCTTCGTTGACCTGTAACTCAAGTAATAACTTAAATTTAATAAAGGCATTATTTTCTTAGTTTTCAGTACATCTCTTCATTTTCCTTGGCTTCTCTGTTGAACTATAAGCTTGTTTTACAGCACATAATGGTGGAAAATACGCCAGCTCCCTTCACAAAATAGCAAGCTCAGAGAAATGTGTGCGCATACTTCATTCTTACTTGAAAACAAAAGTTGTTGTTTGTGAAGTCTTTGAATCCTTTGTGCACTGGTTGTGGGTAGAGATGACTGAACTCTAGCCAAAGACTTTTAAGCAGGCACTGTCAAGTTTATTAAACATCTGGGAGGCATACCAGGCTTCCTGCAAGTCATCTGGTACAGAAGCTTCTTACTATAATCAGTGCTTTGAGGTTTGTCTAAGAGCCGTCAGTGTTGCAGGTTAAAAGGATGAATTTCCTCCATGACACAGTCTGACGTGGTTGGTATGGTTGGAAGTGACATAAGAGAATGTCTTTCAAGCTAATAGATCATCTATTAAACCAGAGGCGCAGACTTGCTACATGCTAAGGCACACACACAAGAGAAATAAACCAAGTGCTGGCTTAAACTTTAAACAAACATAGCAGGATGATTTTCTCATTTTGTGAATTTATTAAAATGGAGACAGTTTTGTTCTCATGATCCTTGCAGTACAAGACTGCACTCCTAAGAGAGTTCAACAGTTCAGGGTTTATGAGCATTAAAAAAATTCAGGAAGATTGGTTTTATCTCTGAGAGGAGGTGGATTATTTGGTTTAGTTTGGGGATTTGTTTGTTTGGGTTTTGTTTTAGTTTGGGGTTTTTTTTCAGAAAACTTCCTTTGTTTCTGTTTGCTCTTCCCTGTTATTTTCCCAAAACATTGAGTCTGTTTCTTGTAGCCCAGACCCCAGTTGTAATTCGGTTCAGGGACAGGCATCCAGACCTTCACTGGCCAGCAGTCAGCTCTCCTTGTCTGGAATAGCAAAAGGTGGAAGTTCATCTACATAGATAATCTGCTGCTGCAGTCACCCACTCCTCCAGGAGCCTTTCCCAACCCCGACCGAGCATAGCAAAGTTTAGTGCACGAGGGATTTTTGTGGCTGGCTGTGTGAGTACAGTGAGTCTACAGAGCATTATTACGCAAATCCTTAAACCTGCACCAAACTGTTAATGTCTTAGTGCTTATTCAAGTGTCAGGGAGTGCTGGCAGGTATCTGGGTAAATGGGAGGTTGTCAATAAGGTCATTACTCACCATTTTTTAGGTGATTGCTGTAGTCTGTCAAGTAGCATTTGACAGAATGTCAACCTGAACGAAGAAAGGGTGGGGAGTCGAAGTTGTAAATGTTTCCGTTTCTTGAGGGGGTGAGGGAGAAGCCTCCTGGAGTGGAGCAGTAAATTAATAACTAAACAGAAATAAAGATCCCAACAGCCAGCTTTGGAATAATGCTACTGAAGGATGGGGTTCGGGGCTTTTAAATCTCAGACACAGTCTGAAGCATTTGCAGTTCTCAGCCAGAAACAGAAGCCAGATCAGAGTCATCAGTATTCCTGTTTCTCCTGTATCCATACATCATATATATACTACAAGACAAGGTCCTACATGAGAGCTTTTCCCCACAGTTAGAGATAGCAACTGTGCAAGTCATATTATTCTTTTCTGGACAATCTGATTTTCAGTCAGATGTACTTCCCATTCCATGAGGTTCTTACCTCCCAACCACAGAGGATTTGGGGATTAGGATTTGGTTCTGTTCTTAGTGTTAGGTGTTCATGTGCTCCATCAACTGCCTTTGAAAACACCTCATTTCTTTGTCTTTAAGAAAAAATAAAAATTTTATGGTAGATTTATTGGTTGAGATACCTTGGGAAAGTTTTATGTAAAAACCAGGAAATTAATTATTTCACTCTGGACAGTTTATTCTTTTGGGGACAGTTACATAGTGGCCATCAGTAATGCAAGTGATTGGAATGAATCATCAGCTTCTCTCAGACATGAAAATCAATGTTGATTTATACTGAGTTGGGATTGATTTTACCCACTTTATCTCTCACCTTCTAAGGGCTGTGAGGAACTGGTGAAATATCAGGCATTAAGCTGCACTTCTTTTGGTGGTTTTGAACTTGTGAAGTGCCTCAGTATTACCGGCAAAGTTATGTTCATTCAAAAGGAGACAGAGCCATTTGCTGCTTGCATACATACATTTCTAAGGTAGGTCAAATCCTGACACCTACTCTTGTCATTCTTAAAGGTAGTGAATGGCTTTAAAGATTTGATGTCAATTTTAACACATTGACTATTACCCACTTAAAATGGAAATGTGTTATCCCAGTACTAAATTCCCTTATCCCAACTTGATTCTCTCCAACATACAGAATGTGATCCTTGCACATTTTTGTCATGTTTTTCCTCCTTTTCACACTGTCTTGGTGCTAATGTTGAGGGCACTGAGAATACAGAAGTCTCTCTCCATCTTCTTAGCTCTGGTGCCCACTGCTCAGAAGGGGGTCACTTCAGTGCGAGTCCAGCTCAGTCCCTGAGCCTGGGACTGATACTGGCAGTCACGAGAAGATCTGTAAGAATTATGCTGGCAAATTCTCACATGTGCTTGCAGGGCAGACAGCACACTTTGAGAAATTACAATTGTCTGAAAATGGGCAGTTCTTGCATTAAAGGCAAAACATTAAAGGTAAATTACAGGGACAATATTCTTTCAATTTTCTTGTTTTCTTTCAGTAGGTAACAGTAACAAATGAATAAAGCTTCTAGTCAACATAGGAACATAAGCAGTACCAGTAGAATTTTGTCCACCACCTCTTCAGAAGAGCATAAATAATTTTATCTCAATTTGCCTCAACCTGAGGCAGGCACCTGCCAACAACACTTTATGCTCCAATTGCATAAACTGCAACAAAGGTGCAAATAGCTAATATCAAAGTCTCATTAAAAAAAATAATAATCTGTTTGTCATGGTTTAGGCCCAGACAGCAGCTAAGTACCATGTAGACACTTCTCCATCCTCCTCCCTCCTGTAGAGGAGAATCAGAAAGATTTATTGACATCGGATGACTGGAGGAAATGAAGCTTTAGAAAAATCACCAAGACTGGAAATACTGAGAATAGGATTGCTAACGCTATGCAATATCTGTTGGGCACTAACTTCCGTTAATGTAGTTGAAAATCTGTTTACAGATAAAATAACCTAGCCCCCTGCCCTGCCCTCATCTCTGGGTTTATTCTGACTCCATGCAGCATCACTTGTGCTATATGCCTTAGTCAAATATTTATGGTTTCCAAGTGATAAACCAGAAATAACTTCTCCCAGTATACCCAGTAGTCTTTTACTGGTCAGATCATGAAAGCAGAGTCTGTAAAACAATTAACTGATGGTGAATTTAAACACAAAGAGAAAACATTTTCTCTTGTTTCAGCAAGTAATTGCCTGGACAGTTCTCTGTCACAACAGCAAGAAACTAGCTGTTCTCTGCCTTCTGTAACTCTAAAGGATCATCAAAGAATAATAATTAAGATAAAACAGCCAATATCCATCCTTTTTTGTTCATTTGTTTGTTTTAATACTTGCTGCTGTGCAAATACATCAACAGTTACCCTGTGGTTTGTAGCACTTCCCCACATAAAGCAGCAAGACATCAGGTTTTGTTTAAGCCCTATGTTTATTGATTTTGAACTTGAACTAGGATCCCATTAAAAACAGATTACAAATCATTTAAGAGATATTAATGCTTGCCAAAACTAACCTGTGCTTTTAAATAAGAGGAAAGTCAAAGCAAATGAAAAGTAGCATTTAACTCACTGTAGAAAAATCATATTACATTAAAAAGTGGGCAAAATATTTGGCATTTCAAAAAGAACTCATCAAAACCCCATACACAGAGTACTCAATACAAATGGATGGAAGGGGATGATTTAGAGTTTGAAGTCAGTTGTCTGAAATTCAAAAAGCAAGCATTAGTCTGGCAATGTTAGCACACAGTGAAACCTGTGCACAGAATTTCTGTTGAAATCACTGAGACATCTGTGCAGATAGAATTATTTACAGAACCATCTCTTGACTACTTTGAACTTTCAAAAAACTGCTTCAAATCTAGTTCATGAAAATTTAAAGTCCTGCTTCTTCAGCAGTTGATACTGGCATTACTGTTTCAACCCATCTTTACTGGAGTGGGTCTGAAAGCCCAGAAACCTGTCCGCAATTAGCCAGAATTTAGTTTGTTTGCATATGTGGGTCCATAGATTTGTAGTGTCTACTAGAAACAAAAATCTCTTCTTTCTTAAAATCCTGTTTGAAGTAACACACTTAGTTGTCAGATTCATATAAAAATTATGTCTTTATAGGAACAATGGAGATAAGAAAGGGCTACAAATCAAACTTTGCACAACTGAAATACCCAGGCGCAGCAGAGGCCTGGTTTGTAGTCCAAGTCTGTAGGCTGTAATTCTACCACAGTGGAGGGGCACATGTTAAATATATGGGACCTGGTCTTACATTTTAGAAGAACATTACCTGCACAGAACTTGTTTATCGAGCATCAGATTAATTGGCTTAATCAGCCCCCATCTTATTTTTTTAGGTTTTGTTTGTGCTTAATTCCCTTAACCTGTGCTGCTGTTGTGAGCACTACCATATCAAAAATGAGAAGAATAAATAAGCAGAGCATCTGAACAATAACTGGGCGTGTTCTGTGTTTGAAATGTTGACTCAACTATACTTCTTACCTCCTTAAAATTTCTGATCTCCTCTCAACTCGTGCCAAGTCATTCCTAACTGGTTGCACTACTGCAAATGAGGCTGAGCAATGCCAAGCGCAGCAGAGAGATTATCTTGCTTGCTTCACATGACACTTGACTGTAGCCCACTGAGCTGCAGCATCTCCCAGTCTTGCAGCAGCATGGCACTGCTGATTCACCGACAATGTGTCTTTCATCGCACCGCCCATTGCTTCTCTGGGGTACTTCTGACAGGGAAACTACTAGCTGCCTTCACTCTCACCAGCTTTCATCAAAACAAACCAGGATGTGTCTGTAAATGCAGTTACTTCAGTAAAATACTTCAGCTTTAATCAAAGATGGTCTCTAAGAACACAGGAGAGAACAGGCAGAAAAATATTTTTTTTCCTAGAATCTGAGAGGGGCAAAAAGGAAAAAAGGAAAGCCCTTTATCTGGATGAAATATAAATCTTTTTCTAGTAGGCATAGCAACAACAGTTGTCTGATGCGGTGGGTTGATCGGGCTGGAGGACAGGTGCCCACTAAAGCTGCTCATCACTGCCCTCCTCAGCTCTACAGGAGAGAGAAAATACAACTAAAGGTTCATGGGTCAACATAAGAGCAGAGCGAGATCAGTCAGCAATTACCATCATAGGGAAAGCAGACTCAACTCAGAAAAAAATTAATGTCATTTGTTACCAAGCAAAACATATTAGAATAATAAGAAATAAAACCAAATCTTAAAACATCTCCCCTCCACTCTCACACCCCCTTTCTCCCAGGCTTAACTTTAGTCCTGGTTTTCTCTACCTCTTCCTCACCAGTGGCATGGGGAGGGGGGCACGGAATGGGGGTTGCAGTAAGTTCATCACACCTTGCCTTGGCTTCTCCTTCCTCCTTGGGGTAAGGACTCCTCACATTCTTACCATGCTCCAGCACGGAATAGCGATCTCATTTCCCTGGAAAAAGAGACTGAAAGGAGACACCACCAATACTGCTGTTACATAAAACATGTTCAAATTTGCACAACAGTTTCAGCCAAGTACAGCGAGTTTTTGAGAGCCTTTTCCTTAATGTCTGCACTGGTGCTGGAGCACCTTCACCCCCTCCTTCTTCACTGACCTTGGTGCCTGCAAAGTTGTTTGTTACATCTTCTCACTCACTTCTCTCTCTAGCTGCAAAAAAACCTGCTGCTTTCCTCTTTTTCCCCTCTCTTAAATATGTTATCACAGAGGTGCTGATTGGCTTGTCCTTGGCCAGCAGTGAGTTGGTATTGGAGTTATCTGGCATGGTCTATTGGACATAGGGGAAGCTTCTAGCATTTTCTTGCAGAAGCCATTTCTGTAGATCCCCTGGCTACCATAATCTTGCCATGCAAACCCAATATTTATGATTGTGAGAAATGTAGATGTAAACAGAACAGAAATCAAGAATTAGATAGTTAACAGAGCCTGAGGAAGATATGTAGCACCATCCTCTGACATACTCGCCAAAGTGAGAGAAGTACCAAAATAAGTGCTATGTAAGTGCTGTGACCTCTGACTTGGCTTTGTGTCTTCTTCCTTCAGAAATAACATTGCAATGTCTTTTTTTTTTTTTATTATATGTGAAATTATTTGCGACACTCTGCCAAGGGGCAGAATGGGTTTTTGAGTGAATCCTGAACTCGAAGACTTGCAAATAATTTCTAGAATCCACGGTGAGATTACACGCACCTTTAAGAACCAATTCCAGAAAGGCAGTTATGTGAGCAAAAGCCCTTAACGCTGGGGTATTAGTATTAGTTATCTTGACAGCTCAATTGTTTTTAAAATAGATTTTTAGAGTATTTCTTTCTGGAGACTTAATTTATAGGAATGGAAGCGCAGGCAGGGACTGTGTGACTGCCTCTAAAATCATCTTGGACAAAGTAACTCAGGTTTCTGTGCTCCTCTGTGCTTGTGTGCAGAAACAGTAGCCAGAGGTACCAATCTTTTGAGCATTTCACTACCAGGGACAGTTTTTCTTCAGTCAGTGAAAGATCTGATGCATGTAGCTAGCTTCATTTAAATTATGATCTTTGACCTAGCTGCTGACACTCAGTTGGAATATCTTGAGTGTCTGAGGTCGCAGTCAAAAAAACAACAAAAACAAAAAAGGAAATTTAGCATAGATTGGGAATTGCTGGGAGTGGATGGAGACATGGAAAAGTTGGTTCTTAACTCTAAGGTTCAACTGCACCCTGAATAGTGCGTCTGCAGCTCCGCTTCCCTTATCTCAGAAGGGTTAGAAGTACTGCCAAAAGGTTGGATAGCAAGGATCACCAGAGGTTTGGACCCCATGTACGGAATGACTGAGTAGGCCTGGACTTTGCAGCCTGGAAAAAGCGATGACTGAGAATGCTGTGCAAGAAATGGAGAAAACGCTCTGGAAAGAATGTGTGGGAGCAGGGTGCTGGTCACTCCATACAGGAGCAAGGGGACATCAGATGGAAGATTGCAGAGCTCAAGAGAACCAAAGGACCGCGACTCTCTGAGGAGGTAGGAGTAGGGTCCCTTTCAAAGACTCCTGAAGGGGAGCTGGGTGAGTGCTGGCAGGAGACACCGAGGGACACTGAACAACAGTACCGGGCGCGAGACATCCCCCGTGCTTCAAATACCACCTAGGAGACTGCTTGGAGGAAGCACGGTGTCCGTGTGTCGGGTTCTGGCCTGCCTGTAAGCATTCGCTCACCACAGCTCCCAGCCTTAAGCCGCCTGGGCAGCGGCCGCGCCCCGGCAATCTCAACCGGGACACACGGGGTCTGTCCCAGGCCTGAGACCGGCGCCCGCCACACCTTCCCGCTGGCGGCAGCCCGAGCAGGCTCAGCCGCGCCGCGCCGCCCCGCCGAGGGCTGCCGGGGCTGCAACCGGGCCGCGCTCAGCTCCGCCTCCGCCGGCACCGGCACCCCCCGCCCTTCCGCGTCCCGGGGGGGGCGGTGGGGCGGGGAAGCGGCACCTCCTGGCGCTCCGCCCGCCGCCTGGGGACTCCCGGTACGGGAAGCGGCAGTGCGGGAGCCGAGCCGTGGACGATGCCTGTCTGTGGGCGGTAAAGCAGCGGCTGGGGCCGGGAGCGACTGCGACCACTTTCAGGTATAGTCCGGGGGATCTGCGGTGCTCGAGCGTGAGTCCGTCCGTCCGTCCGTCCGTCCAGCCATCTTCTTGCTAGCCGCATCAGGGTGGTCTCTTTCACCCTGGTGTTGTCCTTCCTAGCTTCCAGTTCTGTGCAGCCAGCGTGGATCGTTCCTGGAGGATCAGAATGCTGGGGAGGGGAGGAGAGAGACTTCAGTCTAGCAGAACAGGCATGAGGTGTGGTGTGGTGGTTGGGTCCTTCTCCCTGTCCTGTTCACTGTATTAAAGTGGGACAGGGTCAGAAAACAGCACAAGGAGATCTTTCTGTGGCTGTAATCCTCGGAGGAGCTTTCCTCGCTTTGGGGGACAGAGGGAGGTGTGTGTGTGGTGTCACTCAAGTTTTATTTATAGGCCTCTTTTTGCTGGGCACCTGCTGTGTGTAGCTGTGGTAAAACTTCATCCCCCGTGAGGTGGGAGCAGTTCAAGGACAGGAGAGTAACAGACCCAATACTAACGTGTTGCTTCTCAGCTACATCTACTACGTTGTGCTTAGGCCGGACTGTAAAGTGAGGTAGCCCGAACAACAAGCAGTGGCCTTCCTATCTGCCTGCGTGTAAAACTGAATACAGCACGGGGGGATGAGGAAAACTCCTTCAGAGTTCCTCTGAATAGAACAGAAGAGGACCAACTACTCTCAAAGGGGAAGAATAGCCTGAAAAATCAAAAGTGCCATGAACAAAGAGGTACTCTACCTCAGATGGACTGCTGTCTGTCAAACGAGTAGTATTGCGGGGGTTGCTTTCAGTGAGATTGCGTTCAGGGATATTACAGCCACTGTGGGATGAGATAACCTGCCATCTGTGGGAAATGGAGACTTGAGCTGACAGGGCTGGGTCTCTATCTCTATTTTGAAAGCCAAGAATAGCATTCAGTGGATGGGTCCCTCAGCCTTATTTTGCAGCTTCCAAGTGAGATGTCTTGGAGAGAAGCTGGTAATCAGCTGAAAATCAGTGCAAAGCATACTCAAGGCAAGTGGCTAACTGGTGAGCTGTGCTGGAGAGATTTAATCAGTAAAACCCAGCTCTGATTTTGAGTTAGTGATGGGGATATCACTCCTTTAAACAGGCAGGGCTGAAACAAGCCACTGTGGGTTTCGTTAACTCTTCATAAAAGAGAAAAGGAAGTGCTGGTTTATGGGGGCTTAAGCTCACAGCAATGCTACATGCTGAGTAAAATGCTTTTTTTATATGCTACAGTGAATCTCTATTGGTTCACTTTCTTCATGGGTTTTTTCCACTGTGGTTTTTGGGGACAGCACAGTATGTTGTTACCTGGGCTCCGGTTATATGAGTTATTTAAATAGTCCTTGGGGAAAGCAGTGAGTCACCGTACCTCTTCATGGTTTGAAGGGTAAGTTGCCATCACATTGTGTCAGAAATTATGTGCACAGTTCAACACTGGAGCCCCTTCACTGGAGGAATTTGAACAGAAAAAGCTGAAAACATGGGAGTTTTTGTAACTCATAGTAGTTACAAAGCAAGTTTTTCTTGGGGTGAAGATAGGAAAGAGCTGTGTGTGGATCATATTGCCAGTTTGTGCTACATTGCTGGAAGGGTCTGGTGTTAGGACACCTACTAGAACTCACAAAATTGGGGGCGGGGGGGGGCAGAATCTTGCTTGGATACCTTTAACTTGGTGTTACCCTGGAAAAGTGCTACAAAACTAACTGGTTAAAACTTAGAACTAGTACTCTCAAGTGCCTTCGAAATCATCTGTGAAACAGTTAATTGCTGCATTGTGGCTCCAAGCTTTTCTGAATATCAAGCTCTATGTGTCTTGTGCAAAGAGAGGATGTGTAAAAAGTACTGGATAGGTCACACTCCCAAGATTTCATATCTGAAGTAGAAGATTTAGAAACTTCTTTCTACACAAGGTTGCAGTCAGCTAGTACTGGTTTTAACTGGTGTCATTATACTTAGAAAATATGGTGGGAGTTCAGTCAAATGACCTGGAAAAGGGCAAGCTTGTGGTGCTGACCTCACTCTTGCACATCCATAACATGGGCGTGTTGTTTTTTTGTGACTGTGTCTCTGCTTATTTTGTAGATCTCCTTCCATTAACTTGACATCCTTCTCACCCATTTGGAGAGATTAGTGTCAACGCTCCAGCACTGAGCAGGGTAGCTGTCATAGGAGATTTAATTTAAAGCATAGTCTTCAGAAGCCAGCCCTCAACTTTTGCAGATTATCTGAACCATTTATTTTACTGCATCTTTATGCAGTGTTTCTAAGTCAAAATTTTGCCTTTGTCTCAAAATATCTTCCTTTTTTTCAGTCATTTGAGCACATTTCTGCTGTTCAGTAAATGGTTGGGTAGTACAGAAAGAAAGCTGGTTGGAATAGGATGCTTGTGTTTCAATGAAGTAGGCAGAATTTGTGATTGCTTCCTTAAGCATCTTTTCCCATATGCTACTGGATATACAGGTGTACTCTGCAAGCACTGACAAGTGATCTTGGCTTGATGTAGGTTTTGTAGGATAAAGCCACATCATTTAATAAACACTTGACTGCAAAATGAGCTTTCAAACCGAAGTTCCAGAGCGTGTTTTGCAGCCACCGCTAGCACAATCCATAATTTTTTCAGTCAGGAGGCAAAGACTCTACCTCTAGCTAAAAGCTATTGCTAATTTCTCCTTTGTTATAGCCACCATGAGAAGTAGTATTAAAAATCCCTAAATCACTGCAGTGAGGAATGTGAAAGTATGATGTTCAGTAAGGTGGTATTTTTAATAGTAAATGAGCAATCATGGAACAATACAGCTCGTTCTTCCTAGGCAGTGCTAGCATAGCACTGCATGACTCAGATCCATGTATTCTGACTATTTTGGTTTTGATTCATTAAAACATATCTTCTCTCCAGAGTAAAATGTTCCCGTGTCACCTGCCCCTCCCATAGGGTCAGGTACTCTTCTTGTCATATCTGGAAATAGGTCCAGAAATACGAGGTTGCATGCCAGTAGAAAGATGTGTCTGGGAAGCTGTGAGCCTGCCTCAGCCAGCACAATGAGATGTTTAGATTCCTAAGCAACAAGACAGAAGATAAATGTGTTTAAGTCAGACTGAAGAGTCTGATACTTTGTGAGATAATTGCTCTCATTGATACAAGGCTAAGTGCTTTCTGCATGAAAGCCACACGCTGACCTGATAGCACCTGCCCATTAGTGCTGGAAGTTGATCCTCCTTTAAACACCCTGCAGGGATTCAAACACTATTAGCCTGCTTTAACAACAATCCTTTCACAACCCAAGCTGGTATAGATTTGCTCTGTACCTTGTGTTGTTGTTTGCCTACCATGTGTTGACTTAATTGTTTCAAGGCAATGAGACTTGGACCCATCCATTGTAGTGTCCAAGGGTCCACCTGCAGCTAAGCATGGGAACTGCTGTTGGCTCTTAAAGGCTGACTCAAACCAGCAGATACAGTGTGTGAGATTTCCCTGGACTAGGGAAAAACTTCTTCAGTCAGCTTGGCAAGACTGTTCTTCTCCTTGATTTGACAAAGAGGCAGTGAAGCTGACTGAAGTCAGCCGTTTTACATATCTCAGATGTCCTCTGGTCTAGAAACCTTTGGCTTACATTCAGCCCAGGTACAAACAGCTGTGAGGCAAGTATAACTGGCCTGGATACAGAGCTGTATTTGCTTTCTTAACTGCCAAAGTGGGACCATCCCTTTTTGTCTTCAACCTAAACACTGGAAGGTATATTTTTTTGGTGATGCTTTTAGCTGAAGTATTTCTACTACAGAAGCTCTAAATATACAACTTTCAACCTGCTGTATGTCAGGAAGTGTCATTAAAAATTCTATACTGTTCAGGGGAACATAAGGTCTTAGTAAATAGAAAAATTAAGATTTTGTGACCTGTTTGCCTTAAACCACCAGGTTTTCTTCATCATCTAAATGGAGGAGAAACATTTGGCAATTGGGCTTTAGGTCTAACCTGTATAAATGAAATTAAGTACTGTTATTTAACACTATTACAGCTTGCTGTTGTAAATTATAATTTAGTCATCTATTATGATTATAAAGGGACAATGGTGCTTTCTTCTGAAGCATATTGTAGACTTCACCAAAAGGCCAAGCATTGATGTCTGAGAAGAGCAATAGCCTTTGGATTTGGAAGGTATCTTGCTTTGATGAAGACAAAGAAGGAACCGTGTCAAGAGAGATTCATGCTTGAGGATTGTTACTGTGCTTCTGGCATGAATATAGTGTGATACACCTTCTATACTCCTTTTGGAAAAAAGATCTTGGAACTTAATGAGTTGAAATAACCTCACACTATTGCCTCTTTGTCAAGCAGAGGAATGTGGTAATGAGAAGCTGAGTGACTTGAATAAAGCCATGTGAGGAACTTGTAACAGAGCCAGAAGCAGCCCCAAGCTCCCAGCTACCAGGCTTAAACACTGAAATGATGCTTTTTCTGTTGACTGTGGACAGATTTGTGACTGGTTTTCATTGAAGCCGCTTATCATTGTGAGCTAGTTCAGACCCATGCTTAGCTACTGACCATATAGATAGAGAAGGTGTACATCCACTGACTTTGGAAACTTGAGGTGGGTTAGGATTACAGGTGTTCACATCCCTGTCACATGAAATGAATCATGTCCCCCAAGGTTAGTGGGAGTATAATACTAGACTGAAATCAGTGATGCTTGTGTAGGGGAGACTACACCTATCTTTAGTGACATCAATTTTCTATTTCTTCAGTTTGAAGTGTGGAGGAGGCACAAAGCATGCTATGGAAATAATAGGGTTCTGATTCACTAGTGGGGATGGCATAGCATGGATGACATGGCAAGGTCTCAGCTGTCCACCCCACCCAACACCCTGTTCCTGGACAGCTGAGCCACCATGAATTGACTGCTGAATCACTCGCTTTACAGCATGGTGTTTTGCGTAAATCATCAGTGCTGTTCGCTTACCTTAAGGCTCCTGGCTGCACATCATAACAATTCATCGGCTGATTGATGAGCAGCAGCTCAGCTGTCTGGGACAGTAACCTTATTCAGTCTGTAGAGCTCTGCATCTTGTTGGTGTGGTGGATGGTGGATGGGAGCCCTGATGGAGCCATTCTGTAGCTGGCTGGATGAAGAGGTGGGATTTTAGTCTTTTATGACTGTTAATATTAAAGAACTCTCTACTCCCAATAGAACAAATGGTAAAACTCTTCTGTAATTCACTGGGTGCAACTAGGGGAATGCTGTGTATTGCTAAAAACCCCACCCCACTTCAGTAAGTTAAAAAGGCATAAGGCTCTAGTACTGTGCTTGTGGGTTTTTTGCATTTAATATACTGGTACTCTTATTTCAAAGCTCTCAATTTTGCCACCAGCAGTTCCAGCCAATGTTTTAATGCCCTGTGCTGGCCAGTCAGTAGGCTGTAGGCATTTCCTGATGGTATTTGATTTTGAACAAAGTTTAATACATAAAACTTAAGAGATCATACTATACTCAGTTTGTGCATTGGCTCAATTTTAACCAAAGTTCTTGGAGGACAGTCCAATTACAATTTTTTTTTCTAAAGGAGATAGATCACAGGGGAAAGGGGAGGAGAGTTTTACCTTAAAATATCCCAGTATTGCCTATGAAAACTTTGCTTTTGGTACAGCTTTGTGGTCATAGATTTTGGTAAAAAAAGTAGCTACATGCATTGTTTGTTGTTTAAGAGGGGCAGTATTTCATGGCATGCTTTGGCTGGTTTGAGGCCTTTATGCATCCTTTTCTGTTTTGTGCATTCTTTCCATAAGTTACTCCACAGGAGTTCCTCTGAAGCATTCAATGGAATAAGCTTTTCTAGAACCTCCAGTGGCTTGTGACATAATTGCTGCTGTGCTAATCCTTCATGTCACATAACAGATACTTATCCTGTATTTTGAGAATTTCAAGGCATTCCTAAACCACCAGCACTTTTCTTAATGCTCCTAAGCTTACACACAAATGTGTTCATGTCTATCGCAGTTTCTTAGTTCAGTATCCAAGGACTTTAGTTTCAAGTGATTCAGGATCTGCTTAATTACTGTGCCAAAGTTCTCATACGTGAGTGATCAGTCAGCAGTGTTGCATCTGACCTCCCACATTATCAGCTGGACCTATTTATAGATCTGAAAAAGAGTTCCTTTGCACAATGGGAAGGAAAATGCCTTTCATTGAAATTCAGTTCCTGGTCTGCTCTGCTGGGGCCTTGCCTTTTGCTTTGCAGCCTATTCTTGTCTGGATAATTTTTTGAGAGCTTTGTGAAATTTTTCACCCTCTGTTCTTTCAGGGAAAATGAAGAAGTATTTCAAGACTCAGGTTTGTTATGCCCACCTCAGGTCTTTGCTTGTCCTGACAGAGACTGCAGTTTTCTGGTTTCTGCTGTGTGCAAGATGTGTTTCTACTGTTAGTTCACTGTCCAGCAGTATCACATGTGGATAGTTTTAGTCCTCTTGTTATGATGTGTTAGATTCCTTCTAAGTTGCTCTTAATCTTGTTCTTGATTTCAACCAGGACAAAGCCCCTGTCACTCCTCTTTCCATCCCCTATGTGAGTATGAAATACATTCTGTACCCTACCTTGTACAAGATACAGTTGATAAGAAGTGTTTCTAGGAAGGACAATTATATAGAAAGAAGCTTCCAGTCAAAATTAGTGCTGAAGTCACACTGCCAGAATCATATTGCAGATTCTTCACTGAAAGAAATGGAAGCAAAAAGATGTGAGCTGTGATAGCTATGTGATCTTAGTTTCTGCAAGTAAGGCATGTGAAACACACCCCTGGGAGCTTTTCAGGCTTCTTATCTTCTCAGTAGCGTGAGCTGTGGAATCTCACTTTACTTTTCCGGACAAAACCCAAACGCTTTGGAAGCAAAGCAGAGGCACCCAGTGGTATGGAATGCAGTCAGCAGCCTCTGTGCCTGGTATGCGGTAGTTGTGGATAGCAGGGGTACACTCCACACCTCCAAGAGCAGGAGAAAGCTGGATGTTGCTGACAGGCACACCATCCTGAGTGACTTTGTGTATGTTAAAGTCTAGGGTCATTCTGACTTCAGACTTTCACAGGTTGGTGCAAGTTGTTACCATTCAAAGTCCTTTCCCCAGTGGTCTTTTATAATGGTGTCAATTTTATAATGGCGTCAATTTTATAATGGCATCCTTAGGAACAATAGGTGATGGTAATCACCTGTGATTTAGGGTTTTTTGACTTTATGAGGCAGCCCTGGGGGGGTGTAATTACGCACCTGAGGTTTGCATCTTCTCTGAGCCCTCTGGACTCTTTCAGTCACCTTTCCTCTGTCTGAGAGATGTAGTATGGGAGGTACATACCAAGAGGAACCGAAAATGTTTGGTGGAGGCTTAACAGTACATTTTGTGGCTACTACCAAACCCCTCAGTGGGTGCTTCTGTAAAGGATATGAAATCCTTGGTTTTGTTTTATACCCCTAATGTGCAGACTGAGCTCTTTAATGTAAAAAAACCAATCCAATGCAACCTTCACTGTTGCTAGTAGAAAATAGATTTTTCTTGTTGCTGAAGATAGAGGTTTGGACAAGCCTGGAAGCTATGTCTTTAGTTTTGCCAAACTGGAACTCAGTTCTTGCAGGAAGTGGTGGCCGTGTGAGCACATCATCTTTGGCTCTGGCTTTCTGTTTACACTACTGTTACTGGGCATATTGACAGGTCTTTCTTGTCAGAGGCTTCTCAAGTCAAAACTTGGATCTTAATGCCCAAGATCTCAGATTCTCCAGAATGATACTAAATGTAGAGTAAATGTTTTATTTCTCTTCACACAATGCAGCAAGTTATTGACTTATCAACTTATCACTAGTAGAACCAGGAAATTATTTCACTCTTCTTTCCTTCAGTCAGAACTTTAACTGAAAAAAAAACCAAAAACAAGAACCCCAAAACAACAACAACAAAAAAGTGCCGTTCTTTTTCTTCTTAATAAAACCCCACCAAAAAAAACCACAAAAAACCCACAACATTTTACATGTCAGTGGTAGATACATGTCTGATTCCAGAGCCAACTCCCAGGAAGTTCTTCACTAGAATCATCTCTTCTGTCTTTTCTTCCAATTCCTGCTTGTCAGATGTTGTATTGGTGTGGTTTATCAATAATTTTAGGTCCCAAGTTACCTCTGCTATATATGCCAATTCTTTGTGACCCAAATTCTACTCTCTGACTAAATTTCAATTCCACTGAAGTTGTTCTGAGGACTGGATTTGGTGTTATGTATTTAGGTCCTGAGCTAATTAGAACTAAGCATGCTGCTTTGTGTCTGCACCTCCGTATAAAATACAGCGGAAGAGTCGAGGTAATAAAGGAGTCCTGCTGGAAATCACGAGTTGTATGAGTCATCCCGTTGGCTATGCTATATTTATCTCTGTCACAGTTTGATAACATCCCTTTTCATTGCTTGGTGAACATGTCCCGTGTTGTGTTCACTTACATGTGAAATCCTCAATGTCTGAATCTGGAGCATGTAGGAGATCTTAGCTAGTACTATTTGATGTCTTGCTGAAGAAGAGCTGAACCATCTCTATCAAGCAGCTTCCAGATATAGAAAATAAGTGAGCCAATATGTACCATCCTGGACCAGACCTTTGGGAATTTTATTTTATTGTTATGAGTCAGTATATCTGTTCACAACATGATGAATATTTTTCTTTCTTCTTGATGAGGCACTAGAAAGCTCTGTGTGTCTCAAATTTAGTTTTGTCTGAAGAAAAAAACATGGATTAATTGTTGTGCTGAGAGTTAGGGGGCTGCAAGCTTCAGAAAGGTCTTATTTTCTTTGAGAGCTAATTATTAGAATTTAAGCACTGCTTGCTGACCTTGTAAAAAGCCTTGTATTTTAATGGGCAGTAATATATAGTGTGTATGTGTAAAATATGTCAGAGAAAAACCCACTTGTGATTGACCTGTTTCAGTTCTTATCATGCGAGAAATTAGTGGCATGGTGGAAGCAGAGGCTTTTCCTGAAACATTGTACCACTGATGAAAGGAGATACTGCCTGAGCCTGCTTTGGGTGGTGAGGGTTATATGAAATCACAACTAATTGCTCACTAGATTAACTAAAATCTCTGCAGATTCCAGTCTCACCCTGAATTGTGCTGTTATGTTGAATATGAGATCTTTATTGAAACAATTAGTCTCCTTGAGTTTTACATGTGACTATTGATGTCAAGTTGTTTTGCAGATGCAAGCAGGCCTTTGTCACTTTCTCTGAGGAATATTACCTGGGAGCCACCTGGCCACAACTGGTTGGTGGGTAGCACAGTGTTTACATGCTCTCCACCACCACTTACCCTTTGGCTGAATAAACTTTCGTACAGTAGCTGAAAACACTCAGGCAGGGGGGTTAGACTAGATGAACTATCGAGGTCTCTTCCAACTCCTAATGCTCTGTGATTCTGTGATTTTGGTGCAAGTTGGACATCTTTCAGTGGCAGCGGGCTGCAGAATACTTTGGATTTGTTCAAGTCTGCTTTGTAGTTAAAGCACTGTGAGCTTTACACAGTATGAAACAGGAAATGCTGCCAAAGGTTCCCGTCAACTCCTTAGTAATATTTTATTTCTTAAAGTTTGCTAGCCTTGCAAAGAGCCTGAAAGACGAAGAGAATGTATGTATCAGAATGCCTTACTGTTGCAGACCACATCTGTGATGGGGTGGTACCTCATTGCTTCTCTGGGAACCTTGTTTAATTCAGCTCTGCACCTTGTGCTCTTCCGCTGTGCACATGTACTTACTCATCCCCCAGTTCAGTGGGCTGGATAGAATCGAGTCACTGGTTGAATGATGCGCAGAGTGACTGATGTCACTTTTCAGACACGGAGACTCCCCGCTCCCCTGTTTTGATGCAGATATCTTTTGGCATCTCACAAAGCAGGATTAGCACAGGTCATGTAGACCAGGAGGCTCTCTCCACTGTCCCTCTGGAACTGTTTTTGGCTTTCTTTTACCAGTTACTTACTGAATCTCTCAGTCTTGTGCTTGTTTGAATGCCTCTATTGTGCAGACATTCTGCCAGCAGCAGCAACTCTGTAGCTCTCCATGTAACGCTTCAGGTCCCCGGGAATCTAGCTGATAACTTAATAGCTTCTCATCTCCACAGAGCTTGCTCTGAAAAGTGCTCTGTTGTGATTTGTGGAACACACAGATGGCGGCACACTATTTATCTCCAGGCTGTCACATCTCTAGTTGTTCTAAAAATGGGCTGCCTTTACAGACTGGTGTGTGCTGAGGTCTGTAGTTTCAAAGAGCCTTTTCCCACAGTGGATTTGATACAATGGAGAGGAAAGCAACTGCATCTGCACTTAAAATGATAGCTCGGAGGCATTAATGCTTTTCTCAGGCACATGCACACACATCCTTTGTCAACACACAAGCACAGCAAGCCTGTGGATATTATCTTCTAAAAGCTTTTCGAAAGCCTGAGTTCCCCAAACTGTCAGGATCCTTGTGTGCTCCTTCTAGCTCTTAACCTTCATCTCTTATCTGTCATTAAATGGAGAAATGGCAAGATACAAAAGAATTTGCACCTGGCAATAACAATAGACAGTGGTGACAGCTTGCGCTGGACCTTCCCTGAGAAATCTCCAAGGGCTAAGAAGTAGAAGATGGTGCAATCTTTATTGCTGTGTGCAGGCAACCCAGGGTGTGATGCTGGGTTTTCTTCCTAGCGCAGTTCTACCTCGGGAATGTAAAAAGCTCCTCATGTTGCATGTTCTGGTCATTATCCCATATCTCTCTTGTGTCTCTTCAGGACAGGATGCCACAGACACCTCCTTTTGCAGCTATGTTTGACAGCCGTGGCTACACCAGGAACCTGTATCAGTCAAAAGAGGACAAGTGTGGAGGGCTCTACTATCATGACAACAATCTCCTCTCGGGGTCTCTGGAAGCTCTGATCCAGCATTTGGTACCCAGTGTAGATTACTACCCTGACGTAAGTCTGTTAAACCCAGCTAATTACATGCGTCTCGTAAAGGGGAACTGTAACACATGCAGCAGAAGCAGAACATCTCACATCAAATTGCTAAGGAAACAGTTCAAGTGACTGATCAGCAACAATACAATAATATGCTTCATGGGAGTTCAGCATGCAGTAACTCACCTAATGTAGGAAGTGTAATTCTTTATTACTGCTGTTGTGAGGTGTGTAACTGGTGACTCATTTATAAAGTGAGTACCTAGTATGGCTTACTGTTTGATGGGTTGTGTGTACCACTGACCCTTAAAAACCTGCCAGGCACTGAGGACCACTGGCATGATGAGGTTAATGTATTTTGTTTAAAACAGGCACTGAGGAGCACTGGCATGATGGGGTGAATGTATTTCATTTAAAACCAAACACTGGTGCATATTTCCCAATGCTCATCTCAAGTCCAAAGGTACCTTGCAATTAGCAGCTGAAATGTTGAACTAGCACCACACTGTTTGGAATCAGCAGAGGCTGATTCCAAATTTAAATTTAAACATGTAGCAATTTAGACAGCAGTTGGTCAAACATGATGGTTTAACCCAAGACCCTAGAACCAGAATTTTTCTTGTGGGTGCCACAGATATTTAACTACTGGCAGTGTGGGGAGTGGAGTGGACATTTTGAATATATGTCTCACCGTGAGTTCAAAGAATGATATATGGAAAATTAAAGCAAAATAAGGAGTTGCTCCTTGTAACTCATTCTGAGGTTACTAATTATTCTGTAAAATTAAGCTACGAAGTTCCCTCTGTTTTCACCTAGGAGACAAGCAATGTTATGAGAAAGGAACAGCGTTTGGGGATTCTTTAAGGAAAAACAAGGTCATAGTGCGGTTTACTGAGGTCAGACAGGCAAACATAGCATAGTAATGGTAGTATATGTGGCAAAATTCAATCAGTTCAAAAATCTGGCCAACTGGCATCTTTTTTTGTACTTTTTCAGAAGAGACTTTACTTTCACTAGCAATGTGGAAGCAGACAAGATTTCTCTATTGGTATTCTAAGTAGCTTGGACCTGCAGCATGAATTTTATTCTATTGTTGGGATACAAAGAGTTATGTAATCTGGTAATGGCTATGTAATCTGCAAAGGTTTACTGCAGAGCAAGAGATGAGTAATTTCAGGTACTGAGCTTCTAATAAGGCTGTGTGCAACAGGAGAGCAAAACCAGCCCATACCTGCCCTGCCTTGTTTTGGTTAAATCTTGCATAACTTGGCTCAAGTACAAATTTATAATGCTGCTTCTGGAGTAATGACAAGTGTTTAAGTAAATGCTTACTGATGTAGTAATAGCTCTTGGCACAGTCATGTGTAGACTTTTCTTCTGCAGATAGTAAAGTATTAAGAACTGATTAGTCGGGAATGCATTTTGACAAGATACAAAACTGGTGATAACTTATCCCTTTCTCTGTCTTCCTCTTGTTTGCAGAGGACATACATCTTCACCTTCCTTCTCAGTTCACGCCTGTTCATGCATCCATATGAGCTCATGGCCAAGGTCTGCTATCTGTGCATTGAGCAGCAGAGATTAAGTGAGCCTGGCCTGGACAAGGTGCGATCCTTCACTCTCAGGAGCTCCAGTTAGTTCCAGTCAAATGTCTTTACACTTCCCACAGCAAAACGTTCCTATTCAAGAGAGTCCTCAATAGAATTAAGCAGATTGAAAACTTGATACAATCTACCAGAATTTGACCTTTATTCGCTGTGGGAAATGTTCATGCTCAGCCTGTTCTTCATGAAGAACTATTGCTGTTGTTGCACTGTTTGTTTCACCAGTACATGGGCCAGAATCAGAAGTGCCCACTGTTAATGACATGTCCTGCACTGTCTGCTTTTGTTTCTAAGTTCTGAATGTCTTGATTTATCATGCCAAAACGTTGGAAAGATGTAATGATGAATTATGTATGTCAATGAGTACATGCATACATAAATGCATACATACAAGGTACGCTCTTGCTACAGTCTTTGTAGGGTGGCTCACATTGCTGTCCCTTTAGCATGGGAATGCATGGGTTTTTCTCTGGCACATCTAGAGTTGAAAGGGGGCGGGTTGAGGATGATAGAACCTCCACTCCAGCAGAAAATGACTCAAATTAAATTCAGATACTTGAGTAAATCCACTGCTTTCTCACAATAAGGTATAGCATGTGCATAACACTTGGCAGAACTGAAGCTTTTCACTTTCATTGTTGACAGTTAGCTGTATCCTATAACTTAAGAAAACACTAATAAATGTCTTGCACTGAGACAGTCCTGATAATGAGGAGTATCATTCTAAGATTTCCACCTGCCTGGGGCCTAATTTCCAGGTCCATTAAACCAATGAGAGTCTTTTCATTGGTTTCAATGGATATTGGCTTTGGCCCATAATCCAATGCTGAGCTAAATTAAGTTTAAAAATTCAACTGACCTCCATACCCTTATGCTCTACAATACACTACAGAAGGGATTTCTGTTCTAACTCCTCCTTACCATTTTCAAATAGAATCAGATACAAAAAATTGCACCCAAAATCCTACAATTGTTGACTGAATGGACGGAAACCTTTCCTTATGATTTCCGAGATGAAAGAATGATGAGGAACTTAAAGGAGTTGGTACAAAGAATAGCCAGTGGTGATGAGGTAAGTTCTCTGTGCATGAAGTTATTGAATGAAAAGACATTCCTTTAATGCTTTTGATATTGCAGGCTGTTGTTGTTAATATCATAATACGGTTCTGGGTGGCCAAGCTAACTTATTATGAAGGTGCTGGTAGGCACAATATTGTGTCCAGTACCTAGGCCTAGGTAGAAATTGCACAGAATAAGCAGATCCATTTCAAAGCACAGGTAAGGTCTACTGCATCCCCAAACCCTTAGTTTAATTGCATTTTGTGCAGACAGACACCACGCATTAGCGTATTTCATTTTAGTGATACTGCTTGTAAGAAGCTAGATAAGACACTAGAAAGCCTTACATGTCTGAGATAGTTTCTTGAATTCGTGTTAGTAACCTGTGTTGGAATCAGGCCTCTGATC
Source organism: Heliornis fulica (assembly GCA_013399135.1). Lineage (NCBI taxonomy): Eukaryota > Metazoa > Chordata > Aves > Gruiformes > Heliornithidae > Heliornis > Heliornis fulica. Next base: position 133,246 of record VXBZ01009239.1, read on the forward strand.
TGTAGGTCAGTGGAGGAGTTAGAGCAGGGTTTGGGAAAAGGTGGACCAGAAAAAACTGTCTTGAGCTTTAAAACATCAGATATGAACTCAGACGAAGTCTGTCATATTCCTTTCTCTGGATGCAGCACACAAGAAAATCACTTGCCCTCTTTTTAAGTCTCACTTCTCATATGGAAGTAAAGTTTCACAGAGGCATTATGAAGTATTTTGATGCTTATCTGATACTTGTCAGTACTGAAATAAACTCAGCCAAGGCTTAAATTCACTTAGTGGAAAGGCAATTAACAAGGTTTCGATAAGCAGATCATGTGTGACTGGCATAATACTAAGATTGCAAAAGACCCTGGATGGGCCTTTGGAAGAACTATAAAAGCAAACAGCAGTTGCTAAATGGCATCATGTTTCCAGTGTTCCTCAGGGGATTGTGTTCCTTATGTAACAGTTTGAATAATGATACAGACAAGGCAGCAAATGATGCAGTAACAAACATGTAGGTAAGCTTTACTGGGAGGAGTTGTGAGTGCTGCCAAAGGCCTGGAAAGAACTTCAGAGACTGTAAACAAGGATGGAAGACAACAAACCTCATTTGGAAGCTGAAATATATTTTGATGTTGTTGAAGGGGAGGGACAAGAGAAGGCAGGATGAGAGTGAGATGGAGAATGGAGTACAAATGAAAGGGATACCAGATTTGATGGGCATGCTGAGAGTTACTACAAGATAACTACAGGGGTCTTTGGACTGTGGAGAATCAATAGGTTTTGCCTGTACTAGGAGGTGCCAGGAGACACCATTCCCTGCACAGTGCTCCTGAGCTGTTGCTTTGTTTCTGGGTACTCTTAACAGGAAGATAGGGAGCTGAAGATCAGTTCAAGGAAAAGTAGTAAGATTGAGGACACACACCACTTGAAAAATACCCACTGGCACAAAAAGAGAGAGCTGAGAGAGACTGAGGGAAATTGAGTTGGTGGGTGCAAGAGTGAAATGGCAACAGGGAAGGGCTGTCTGCAGTGATGTTTCTGGCAACAAACAATTTAAACGGTGAAATCATCTAGTAAGGGGAAAGGGACATGCACAAGCTGCTAGAACAGCACTAGGGAGCAATCTAACTCTAGTAGTGAGCTATAGATCTTTTCTAGTTTTGAGCTTTTTTGACTTTGAGGTTTCCTTTAAAAAGACAAAGTGAAAGCAAGTACTGCAGAAAATTGGCTTGTGTTACTGAAAGCCACTTGGAACAGTAAATTTACTTCAGTCGGAAGTAAATGGGAACTTCCTTGACTTTGCTTTTCTACATATTGCTTGGCCTTGTGTGAACTGTTACCTTGAAGGACACAAAAGAAGCAGCATTTCCTATCCCTTTTCACTACAGCTCTTCTACTTGTAACTTCTTACTCCACTTCCCAAATTACGGTGCTCCAGTACCATTGAGAGCTATTAGTAAGAGTGTAACTAAAATTGTTCACCAGAGTAACATATTGCTTGATCAAAGATCAAGAAATGTCTTTGGAAAAAACTTGGTGGGTTTATTTTTTTTCTCCCTCTGTAATTCTATCTACTCACATTTTAAGAACGTCTCCTGATTGTTTCATTTCATGACAGACGTATCGGAAGAACGTACAGCAGCTCCACCAGAACCTGATTCGGAAGCTCACTACTGTTAGCCAGTACGAGGAAGTACTTGCAAAAATTAATGCCACGTCCACAGATTGCCTCACAGTTCTAAAGACCAAGCCCCAGTCCATCCAGAGGGACATAATCACAGTCTGCAATGATCCCTATGCATTAGCCGAGCAGCTGACACACATAGAGCTTGTGAGTTGTTATACTTCAAGTATGATTTCATCCTCCCCCTCTTTTTGAAATGCAGGTTAACATAGGATATGACTTGTCTGCTTGTGTGCTTTATTTAGGAGAGACTCAATTATATTGGGCCTGAAGAATTCATCCAGGCATTTGTGCAAAAGGATCCTTTGGAAAATGACAAGGTAATTGGAGCAGGCCTGGAGCAACTCTGCAATGTGGCATTTAACATCAGGTGCCCCTTGAGCTGGAGGTGAGGTCCAGCAATAAATGAGGACTAGCAGACATTATCTTTGTAGTGAAAATGCTTCAGTACTCCTCTTCAAAAGTTTTGTTGATGCTTTTTCTTTCTGGAGGACAACTCCTGGACCTTCAGAACTCAGACAACAAATTTACTTAAATGAACAAATTTGCTGTTTTTTCTGATTTAAGTTAAGGGAGAACTTAATCCTGAGAATGTCTTCTCCAGGCCACCGATGTGGTCTACAACTGAAAAAGCTGAGTTTGACTTTGGCTTTTGTGGTCTCATTTTCAACATCTGTTCCACCTTTTAGTAAACTGAACTCTTTTGAGGCAAACCAGCAAATGAGGGAATTTGCAGGTAAAGCACATATCACAAAGAGGAGGCAGTGAGCTCTACATTCATGTGAAATGAAGGGCAAAGATGCAGTGTTTTTAGCTAACTGTGTGAGAGTTGACATCTGCTGGAGTCCTGCTTTCAGGGTGACTTGTGCTCCGTAGATGTAGTGTCAAAGTCAGGCAGTTAACACATGATTTACTGTCCTCCTTAAAACTGACCCACATTGTAGAATGACTCAGGTCATTTGATGTTCAGTCAGACAGTCTCTGAATATGACTTTTGTAGGTAGAGATCATTAAAACTGCTGTTTACCCCTTTTTAGGCAACCCTGAGAATACGATGTGGGAATTGTTCTAAGACACTACAGAACAAACAGCACTGATTAGGAACGAGAGAATCCAATCAGAATGGTACAGCTGATCTTCCAAAGTTAGGGCACAGTATGTTACTTTGGCATCAACAAATGAATAGTGTGCCGCTGGAGTGGGCTGGCCTCTGTTTTCCTTCTGATCCTGTATTGACTTGTATTGTCTCTACCACATCACTGGGATGGGAGTGAGGACTGGAACAGTGCCCATACTCAAGGAAGCTTTAAGCAGATACTTTGATTTTTGCATAAGTCCTTAAAGCATCCTGGTAGGACTTACAGCAGGTGATAGATTCCACATGCCTGCTTGAGTGCTTTACTGATTCAACAGCTCAGGAGGAAGTTATATGTGCTCAAATACTATCGCTGCTACTTCCCCTCTAAGCTGCTTATCACTTTTGGGTAATTGAGTTATCTTTAGTTCCTTGACAGTGTTTGGGGATGGCAAGGCAGGAAGCCAAAAGGTCTCTCCCAGCGAAAAGATGAAGACTACACTAAAAGTTGCTATTTTTATTCTGTCTGCAGAGCTGCTACGGAGATCAAAAGAAGACCAGTAACCTGGAAGCCTACGTGGAATGGTTCAACAGGCTCAGTTACTTGGTTGCAACTGAAATCTGTATGGTGAGCAAGGGCTTTTTCTGCTAAAAGGTTTTGTTTTGTTTGGTCTAGTTGATTAAAACCGCAAAGCTTTTTAAGCTTTGGTGCCCCTTCTATGTGCTCTTTAACGTCTCATTCTCTCAGCTCTGTCATTTTTCACATGTGGATGAATTCAGCAGAGGGCTGAAGAGAAAATACGTTCTGTCTTTTCAGCACCATACTCATGCCTCAGCCTTGTTCATGTGACACGGTGGTGATGTTGTGCTGGGTCAGCCCTTGATGCAGGGATGTGTCTGGCATGCCCTTCCCTCCTGGCAATGCCCCTTCTGAATGGAGGCATCTTTGCTCTGCTCTGTGCTGACCCCCTTCTCTGCTCTGTTATTCTTCATTCTTCTCAGCAGACTCTCTGCACCAGAGTCTGGGTTGCCTTTGCTGGCCTTTGAACACAATAGCGTGGCTTCCTCTGCACGAGAAGCATAGTGTGAGGTTGTGGTGCATGTGGAAAGGGCTTTTGACAGGGCTGTTGTTTCTCTTGGGTATGAGTCGGAGCGCACTGCTTCTGCTGACCACGACATTCCAATGGCATCTCTTGCAGCCTGTGAAGAAGAAGCACAGAGCAAGAGTGATCGAGTATTTCATTGATGTGGCACGGGAATGTTTTAACATTGGCAACTTCAACTCCTTAATGGCAATTATTTGTAAGTATGGATCCCGAGATACTTTGTCCCTGGGTGGGTAAAGGAAGCACAGTGCTTTTTACAGAAGTCTGCTGCTCAGCAGTGTGAGGTTAGGAGGGGAAGCAGGGGAGAATTGCTCGATATTACTGTAGTGTTATGTGTGTAAGAAATTATTTACTGCCATAGTGTAAATTACAGAAAACCAAAGTTTTCATGGCAACTATTCAGAGAACTAAATCCCCACTTTTTAATACAATTTTAGTGCTAGATTGGACTAGAAACTCTTCCTGTAATACGGGAGCTTGATGCCCTCCATAGTATTTATTGCACCATAAATATCTCAGTGGTTTAAAAATTCAACATATTTTTATATTGGATAGGAAAATATTTGTTGTATTTTTTTAAATGGGAAAATGTCATAGATATGTCTAAACTGTAAGAGATGGTGTTGAGGAAATTAATTTGTGTTTTTCTACTTTCTGTTTCTTATTCATGTTTTATCACAACAACATTAAATAACATCATAGCATTTTTTAGAGCTTTCATTCTGTAAGAGGTGTTGATTTTGTTTCCAAAATTGTTTTTAATATTGGAATTTCAAGAAGACAGTAAGTCTGATTTCTGAGTAGCTCTGTTGAGAACATTGGTTATTGCTAGTAGGTAGCTCTTTTGCTTTGGAAACACTAGCCTTAAGTACTTGAAAGATATATATATATATATTTAATACTGCAACAATTACACTCTCTTCAAGCTGGCATGAACATGAGTCCTGTGTCTCGGTTAAAGAAAACTTGGGCAAAAGTGAAGACGGCCAAATTTGATGTTCTTGAGGTAAGTTTGACCAATACTCAGACATGGGGTTGTTAATAGCACTTTACTTTTAACTGCTTTAAAATGTGTTTGGGCTTCTTTATGACATCTTTGATTTTAGTATGTTTGTGGAAATTCTAGAAAATGTAAGAAGAATGGTTCAGCTGACTTGTGGTCTTTTGATTGGAAGAAGGAAATTGAAGTTTGTTTCGGTGATTTTTTAATTCCCAAACCCACCTCCTAAAAATAATTATAAAAGAAAATGTAGGTAAGCACTTGTAAGTGCGATGTATTTGCAAAGGATGGTGTGAATTCTGCCTTGGAAAATTGAGCTGTAAGGCAGTTGCCTTCCCCTTTCAGATAAAATTATCCTGAACTACTGGATTGCCAATTACCTTCAGCTAGTAGACATCTTTGTCAAAGATCATGTAGGTGCAGCAGTGTATGAGTTTGATTTACCCAGTGTATTATCTACCACAAGTTAATGACCTTTAGGTCCATTTGAATCAGCTCTGAGAAACCTGCATACTAAGAAGAGCAGAATATTAGTGGCAAGACTCATTGTTGTCTTAGTTTCATGATTATTGGCCTTTGAATTAAAGCTGAGCTACCTTCCTTGTGGAGAGAGACAGTAGGTCCATAAAGCCTGCCTTTACTGTCCTGCCCTTGACTTGTATTGGATCAGCTGTGCTGAGTGAACATTTTTTAAAACAAGGTTTTCTTCTGATCAAATGAACAGCTACAGAGATACTGCAGCCTCTGAAAGGTGGTGTATTTGTAGCGCTGTTCAGCAGACTTCTTGCTTTTTTAAAGTAGCTGCTCAAGTGAAAAATAATTGTGTGTGTTGATGACACTGGCTCATTATTTACATTTTTTCCATGCCTTGTAGCATCAGATGGACCCTTCTGGCAATTTTTACAATTACCGAACTGCTTTGCGTGGAGCTGCTCAAAGGTCCTCGACAGCTCATAGCAACAGAGAGAGGGTATGTTTACAAATGACTGTGCAGTGGGCAAAAATGAAATGCACTTGTTATGTTGCATGGCAAGCTTTTGTGTTGGGATTCTGATCCTCAGCAACTCTACCCCTGGTGTGCTTTGAAAAAGAACAGAAAGCCTCAAAACGGGATCCCTCTTTACTGGGAGTGTCTAAATGTCACCTATAAACCACCAAGAAAGTACATGGAACATTTGAGAGAACAGTTTGGTGCTGACTGAATGCTGAAACATTAAATGATTGCTTTGATTATTTAAATAAAATAAGCTCATTGCCTCAGCTAATTTCTTCTTTTGACAGAGAACTTTATCTTGCAAACCAGTAATATAGATGGAAAGACTAACAACCAAGATGAGGTTGCTAGCAATTTTTTCTTATAGCAGCTACCTGTTTTAAGTAGATAATGGTTTAAGGTGAAAAATCTGTAAAGTTTACTCAGAAAAGATATTCTAAACCTCAAAGCTAGACAGCTTCTGTCCATGTTCTGTGGAGTCTCCTTCCTGGGTACAGTCTTTAGATGAGCTAAAAATATACTGGTCCTTATTACTGTTATACACGTGTAAATAAAACAGAATTTTTTTCTGAGTCCTAAGGACCTGTTCACCCATTAAGCAATGTACTGGAAGAGTTATTGTCAGATGCTTACTTCTTTTGAGAGAAAAAAAGTGTTTTAAGATTCAAAGAAAGAACTTGACAGATATTGAAATGATGCAGAAAAATCTTCTGTGGAAATAGTGATAAATTATATTTGTTTTATCCCCAGTTGCAGACAGGATACGCAGCCGTGAAAATTTCTGTAGGATGAAAGTGAAAATAAAACTATTTCATGAGTATGAGAATGTTCCATCATTCTCCAGAGAAAAACACTTTGATGTGTTCAGTTGGCAGGACATGCCTTGTTTTGAGTCAGTCAGTGCCAGAGTTCAGTTTCTTGCTTGAGCTCAGGGAGAAGTAGTTTGAACACCATTTGTGCTTCTAGCCCCTAATTTTCCCATGCTGTCCTTTAAGCAAGTGGGAGAGCTGCATGAAGAGAGAGCCTGCAGAAATTACATGTTAGTACATGTAAGTCACCTCTGAGCCCTTATGTTCTGAAATCTGCAAGGAAGAATGAGAAAGTGAAAAGAGAGGGAACAATGACATAGAAATTAAATGAGTTAGGCATATGGTTGCTCTAAACATGCCTCATAGCCAGAGTTGACAAGCAGTGGAGTGCCAGCAGGTACTTTAATTGTGACCTTGAGGGAGTTACATATTGAGATGAGTTAAAGGTAATTCAAGCAGTTTGGCAAAAAGTTGGAAATAAAACTGTAAGTTTTAGATTAATTTACCATCCAAGGGAGATCTTTCTTTATAAAGAAATACTGAGTATTTTAAAATACAGTGAATTAAAAAAATTTTTTGTGCAGTGAGATAAAACTTATCGATCTTAATACCTTGGTATTTTGCTTACCCTTTATACTGCCTGACTATTTTTCTCTATAGAACATTATGTTTTGATTGAGGACTGGACTGAGAATAATGTTGTTCTTTCCTTAGATCGTAATCCCTTTCTTCAGCCTCTTGATCAAAGATATTTACTTCCTCAATGAGAGTTGTGCCAATCGTCTTCCAAATGGTCACGTCAATTTTGAAGTAAGTGGAGCACTGAGTGGGCTGCTGATACACAGGGTCAGCCTCTTTCACAGAACATTGAAGCAGATCATAGTTCAGCTTACACTCAAATTCCAGTCTAATTTTTGCTCTTCCAGATGCCAGTGGATCTGTTGCTTCTCATAGAAGCTGGGAGGTAGTCAGGAAAAAGCAGTTTTCTTGAAGATGGAATCTTTATAGAAGCCCTTTCAATATTCACAGTTTTTTACATTTTTACATTTTCACATTTGAGCACTGGGAAAAAAGTTCAGACTTTTTTCCCAGTGCTCAAATTCATCTAAATATTTGAACTCACAAATTTATTATAAGTAATAATATGATCATTCAAATTAGTATTTTAGAGCTTTTTGAATTCCACATGGGAAAGGTGAGTTCATCTTTTGTAAAGATATAGAGGCAGTAGTTTTGTACATGGGAGTCACAGATTGTCTCAGAAGATACGTGATAGAGTATCAGTAAAGAAGCTTGGAGTCCCTTGTCTTTCAGTAGTTATCGCCTCCCTCCACTTTCACACTTGTTATCTGACAGTGTGGATTACCCAGTGATTCTGTTTCTGGTGCTTCTGACGTTCAAGAAGCCTGGGTGGGTAACTCACTCAAGATTACCATACATTTCACTTGCAGTCCGTGGCCTGAGTTAGTCCAGTTCTAAAGCTAACTAAAATGGAACGTAGTCAGTAGTAAGAATACAGAGACTTGTGATGTGAAAATTGCTAAATATTTCACTGCAAAACAAACAGGCATGAACATCCTCATAGTGAAAAGTTGGGCATAAGGAGTGTTATCAGGTCCTTGATGAAAGACCTGAGTGCAGATCATGCTGTGCATATTCATAAATAACAAGTATTTTACCAGGGTGGAGAGGTGGGAAGTCATCTCAGTTTAAAACAGAAATGCAGAAGATGGAAGCTGAATTGTTGAATCAGATTGCATTATTCAGTTGTAGCTTAAAAGCTGGGGAGAATTCAAGCCTTGGACTTGAAACCAAGTTCTCTCTCTTTTCCGAAACTGTTCAGGGTAAATAGTACCATTCTACATATAAATCACTTCTTCTATTTTGTCTTCTATTCTGACAGAAATTTTGTGAACTGGCAAAACAAGTCAGTGAATTTATGACATGGAAGCAAGTGGAATGCCCTTTTGAAAGGGATCGGAAGATTCTGCAGTACTTGCTTACTGTCCCAGTCTTCAGTGAAGATGGTAAGGAGCTCAAAGGACCTTCTGCAGGTCCGGTGTCGCTGACCACCACTTAGTCTCTCTTCATGTTAAGTTGTTGCTTTCCTCACAGGAATGAAAGACTGTCCTGACACATCTCTCTCTGGCAAGTAAAAAATGTTTCTCCCTTACAAATGAGAGAGAAAATAAGATTTTTCTTTTTAACTGCACACGGTCTGCAAGAATTGACATTATTCTTTTCTTTAAAATGGAATGAAAAAAAATGGAATGGATTTATGGTCCTCGTAGCTATCATCTGAAGTGCATTTATATGGACTTTCAGGTTGCTTTATGCTAAAAGGGGCTGCTTGATAAAGAAAATGGAGACTTTTCTGGTTGCTTACAAAGCACCATGCCCTTGGGCTCAGTTATTTTTTTAATTTTGCGTGTGTTTTTCTGCTTTTGTTTTTCTGATTTGTCACTTTTTTTTTTTTTTTTAACCACCTAAGGGCAGTCTTTGTTCTCATGTGCTGTGTGTTAGTATTCTCCAGATGTAATTGTAAGCAATACTATACTTTGTATTGGGTTTCTGGAGCCCTAATCCAAGGGATGGATCATACAAGCCTGCTTCATTTAACTTCAGTCCAGTTTTCAGAGAGAGCAATTTAAAAATGTCAGCAGGCCTCACATAATGTATTTACTTCTGATTGCAGCACTTTACTTGGCTTCCTATGAGAGTGAAAGTCCTGAAAATCAAGTTGAAAAGAACAGATGGAAGACACTAAGGTTTGTGTCAAAGGTAACCCCTACCTATAAATGAAGAGAATGGGATACAGGGTAAGCGTCAAACAGTTAAAACCAAATTGCAGCTATAAGTCTTAAAAGATCAGGCACAGCCTCAGTATAAATCCCCCGTCCAATCTAGGGCTCTTGGAAGAAAGATTTCTCTCCCTTAGGGGATGGGAATTGGAATAAGTTATTTTGTATCTGAATTTCTGGTGTTATTCAATGTTGGAAGAAGTATTTTTAAACTTCAAAGAAATCTCTACTTCCTTACAAGTGCTGACCAGAGCACTCTGGTTTCCATGCAGAAATTTCTGTACCTATTGCATCCCTTAATGGGTGTAGCCTTTCAGACAGGAATGAACTTTTCAAAAAGAACACTTTGGGAAGAAAAGCATTTATGAAACCAGGTAACAGTTTTAGAGTCCAGGCTCGGGGGAAAAAAAAAAAATTTAAAAAAAGGAAAATCTGATTTTTGGCTTATTTTCTACTGCTGGCTGAATACGGCCTTACCAACTTGTTTTACTGTCTGTGGAAGGATACATGAATCAGTATGACAGTGTTTTAGCCTGTGCTTTGCTGATTAACTTCTATTTTTAAAAATTATTTTTTAAGTTGAATTCATGGCAGCAGAGAAAACTGATCAGGTGCATAGATGGGGGACACAGAATTAGGCAAGTGTATCAACAGTCTGCGTTTTCACCTCTAAGCCATAAGCCATACTTCTTCAACTTTAAAACTACCAATATCCCCAGGAACTGACACCTATTATTAAGGTGTTCTTGTCACCATTGCAGGCATCTGGTACATTAACACTTAAGAGGTACCCATGGGTACATCTCAGCTCTTCTGATCCACACTGCAGGACCACAGAGAGACAACCATACACCACAACCCAAAGGATTCTCCTCAGCTTCCACTGGCTTTTCCAGGGATAATATGAGGACATGTAACAATTGCATGTCATTAATCACAGTTATATTGAGGAGAGGACAGGAAGGAAGAGTGCACAGACACTACCCATTACACAGGGTAGCAAGATGGACAAATACTTTGAGCTTGAAAATCTGCGACAAGACGAACCTCAGTTTCACAGGACCCTTGTCTGGGGCACTCTGAAACTGCCTGAGAAGGTTTACATCATTCTGACCACGGTCTTTATTCACATTTCCTTCTTCCTTTCAGGTCAGCGCTTCTGGGCAGAGTCTAGCGCACAAGACAGCTGCTGTTTCTATCGCTGCTACATTATTTGGATTACGAAGGGGCATGGATTGGTTTTTTTTTCTGTACTCTGAGTGACATCCAAAGTGACAAAAAACATGCATTCAGTTGTGATATCATGCCAGCAAAGATGAAACAAGTTAACTCAAGAACAAACAGGCAGTTTCTCACATCTGACCATCGAGAGAAAGATCTCAGCCCACTCAGCTGTGATTCAGGCTTATGTACTGATGGAAGGTGGCGCTGACAGAGTCCACTCAGATGCCGCATATGAATCATTTCACACCTGGATGGAATATTCTTCCCCTTCATTTTGCTGCAGCTTACTGTTAAATGACTCTGTAGAGTTGATAGTAGACTATAGAGGAGACAAAAAAATCACCATTCCTTTCAGTGAAACCGAAGTCTGTGTTGAAGAACTTCCGCTCCTAATACACTGAATATAGCCAGGAATTTTGCCTAGTTGGCATTGCCAAGATAAAAGACTGGACACAACAAATTCTTGGGCCACCAAGATGATGGAGTGGAACATCTTCCTTATGAAGACAGGCTGAGGGAGCTGGGTCTCTTCAGCTTGGAAAAGAGGAGACTGAGGGGTGACCTTATTAATGTCTTTAAATATGTTAAGGGTGTCAGGAGGACGGAGCCAGGCTCTTCTCAGTGATGGCCAGTGATAGGACAAGGGGCAATGAGTCCAAGCTGGAACATAGGAAGTTCCATGTGAATGTAAGGAGAAATCTTTCCCTGTGAGGGTGATGGAGCACTGGGACAGGCTGCCCAGAGAGTTTGTGGAGTCTCCTTCTCTGGAACATTCAAGACCAATCTGGACGCATTCCTGTGTGATTTAATCTAGGTGATCCTGCTCAGGCAGGGTGGTTGGACTAAATGATCTTTCCAGATCCCTTCCAACTCTTAATGTTCTTTGAGTCTGTGAAATTNACTACAAAAATATAGTAGCTATGTAGCTTGGACTATTTTACAAGTTCTCAGGAGGTTTATTTCTTTCTTTCAGTGGTTTACTACAGACATTGTTATTTTTACTATACAGTTTTACTACTCTAATTTTCCATACTTGATCTTCTTATTATATTAGGCTGAACAAGCTGACTTTTCTAGAATAGTCTTTGAGAAACTGGTGTACAAGCTGCACTGAAATATGAAAGTACGTTTTTACGAAGTCATTTTTATAACTGCTTTTTTTTTTTTTTTTTTTTTTTAGGGTAAAAAAGTA
>VXBZ01009239.1:145152-178229 GCA_013399135.1 Heliornis fulica
ACCCAACACCAAAAAAAAAAAAAAAAAAAAAAAAAGAGATGAGGCTTCTTCTCAACTACAGCTGTGAACAAAACAGTCTACCTGTGTGTTTGCCTTATGGATTATGTTTATGACTGTGAAGTAGTTTGGTGTGTTACACACCCCTAATAAGTTTGTAGTAGCTCTGAATACTTAGTCATTCTATTTATTCTAGAAAGAACCTGATAGAAAAAAGAAACTGGAGCTGTAGATCACCCCCGATGCAAGATGGCAAAACAGGAATTCACAATTATCTTGCCACTGTTATTTAAAAAAATTAAAATAATAATAAATAGATATATTTGTTGCACTGAATCTCGTGAGTTTTCAGGTAAGCTGCTTTTATGTTCATGTGTTTAAGGCAAGTTTTTAATTTTTGAATGCTCTAAGAACATTTTTAAGTAGCCTTCATCAAAGGAGATACTGTCCTTCACTACAGAATGCAAATTCTCTAGCCCAGAGCCTGCTTCTGTAGGCATTAATGAATTCTGTATTTGATGTTAGAGCAGTATGAGTCTCATCATGCACTGTACCCCCTACTCTAGCACTCAGTGCAGCCACTGTGCTAAGCTTTAATTTCAAACATCCTGAGCTACTGTCAGACTGCTGAACTGGAAACAGATGTTCACACCTGTCTGTAAGCAGATGAGAGAGAAAATTCTATGGCTAACCAGCTCCTAAAGGAAACATCACAAACCCTCTGAAAGGAGGAGTTACAGGAATTCATTGACTCTACAAGTTGAGTGTTCATCCAGGACCGAAAATCTAAGCTCAGTGGTGACAGATGCTCCATGCTTAATGGGACAGAAGCAACATCAAAGCCTTCTGTGTAAAGGGCTGAAATATTAGTTATAGCTTTGAGGTGCACTTTCTTGTGCAAAGACAAAAGCTGTGGGTCTGATGGACCCATATGAATCAATTTGTTTGAAAGAGTCTAGATGTCTGGCTAAGCCCACAAGGACAATACCTGTCCTTATCATCTAACTATTTCCATTTTCTCCTACTCAGGTACAGCTCCATAGCATCATCATGAAAAGCATAGTCTGTTGCAGGCAACAGTGTGCAAAAGCACATTTACAAGTGCCATCTCTAAAAGAGCCAGCAAGGACCTGTACCTCTGTGGTGGGTTGACCCTGACTGGAGGCCAGATATCCACCAAAGCTGCTCCATCACTGCCCTCCTCAGCTGGACAGGGGAGAGAAGGTACAATGAAAGGGTTGAGATAAGCATAGGGAGAGATTATTCAGCAGTTATTGTCATGGGAAAAACAGACTCAACTAGGAATAAAATTAATATGATTTATTACCCAGTCAAAATAGTAGGATAATGAGAAATGAAATGAAATCATAAACACTTCCCCCCACCCCTCCCTTCTTCCCAGGCTCAACTTTACTCCTGAATTCTCTACTTCCTCCCCACCAGCAGGACAGGGGCACGGGGAAAGAGGGTTGTGGTTGGTTCATCACATGGTGTCCCTGCTGTCCCTTCCTCCTCAGGGAGGACTCCTCACACTCTTCCTCTGCTCCAGCATGGGCTTCCTCTTGCAGGAGATAGTCCTCTGTTCAGGAACTTCTCCAATTTGAGTCCTTCTCACAGGCTTCAGCTCTTCACAAACTGCCTCAGTGTGGGCCCCCCCATGGGGTCACAAATCTCCCCAGCAAACCTGCTCCAGCATAGGCTCCTCTTTCCATGGGTTGCAGGTCCTGCCAGGAGCTTGCTCTAGCATGGGCTTTCCACTGGGTCACAGAATCCTTCAGGTGTCTCCACCTGCTTCACTTTAGGGTCCTTCACAGGCTGCAGGGGAGATCTCTACTCCCCATCACCCTGCATGGGCTGTAGGGGGACAGCCGGCTTCACCATGGTCTCCTTGAGCTGCAGGGGAGTCTCTCCTCTGGCTCCTGAACAATTCCTCCACGTCCTTCTTCACTGACCTTGGTGTCTGCAAATTTTGGTGGGCATCTCACTTCTCTCTCTGGAAGAAAAAAGCTGCCACTCAGGTTTTCTTTTCCTTCCTAAATGTTATCATAGAGGCAATACCAATTCTGCAGCCACACACCTCACCCACCCCCCTGCCTCTTAAAACCTTGCCACGCAAACCCAAAACAACCTCCATATGGGGTTTTTTTGGTGTTTGCTTTCTTTTCCCACAGCCTTCCTCGGCAGCCTCTTCTTGACAGACCTAAAACTGGTACTCAGTCTAGCAGTGAAAAGAAGCTTTTTGGGAAAATGTTATTCATTTCCCAAGACTTCCAGTCAGGGGAATTTTCCCTGTCACTTTGGGTGGCTTCCCTTGTGCAAGTTGTGAGCAGCAGGACCTCTTGTGGACTTCTTGCGGTAGTTCTGCTAGAAATGAAGAACAATCCTTTCGCAAGTCTGCTTCTTCTCTCAGGGCCTTTCTGCCTCATGTTGGTCATGCTGAGCAGATTTTCTCCACTTTAACGGAGAGGCTAACGCTTAAACATGCATTCCCTCACAGCTACACCTGTCCTGTTGCTGTCCCTCAGATGCAGTTGAGCTGCTTCTACCGAGCAACTGTAACCTAACCTGTGCTTTACGGCCGTGGGAGTCCCGTGTCAATTTTGGCTTCAGAACACAGGTGGTAAGGATTTTCAAGGGAACCAGTATACTTAGAAAGTTGCAGTTGCTAGGCTTCTGCTAAGCTGACACTTCAAACTCAAAGCTGACAAAGTTCACTGAGTTCAGAAGTATGAGTTTAGTGCCGGAGAGCATATAAGTTGATACTAACAGACACTTTGCCATTATTCCACTATGCTGCATTAAGCTCTTCTCGAATATGTTTATCCTTTATTGGAAAAATATAGTTGTCATATTAATCAAAAGGATGTCTTATCACAAGCCAAGTAAATATTATCTGCTTTTCTTTCATGGAGGCTCCTTTTCAGGAATAATAATGTAAAAGAAAATGTAAATAAAGCAGTTGTTTTTCATCACTTATTTATGTACCAAAGCAATCTGCATGCCAATGGCACGATGGGACAGGATTTTCTGCTTTCTGTTAGTGCTTTTCTTTCCTGCCCTGGGTGGTTCAGAGCTTGGAAGGGAAAGTGGTTCTTAAGTGGACTTCTAAACGCAGTGGAAAGCAATATCTGGAGCCAGTGCATTCCAGAGAGAGACAAACCAAAATAAGCATCTGTCTTGGTATTAGAGCAAGATCCTCTGTAACCCCCAAAGTTTGGTCAAGTGGTCAAAAGATGAAATAGTTTTTCTTAGAAATAATCTGTAAGTCATAAACCAGTCCAGTGTGCTCGGATAAACACTAATGGGAAGGAAAAAAGAAAGAGGGTCACTTCACCTTTCAACTGCTTTTCTCTTTTGTCTCATAATTCAATAGCATTTACATTTTGGATGCTTCACTGCTTTTAAAATGTATTTTTCCTATAAGAAAAGTGTATATAGAAGATCAGCACAAAGAGCTGTGGTTAAAAGTTCAAGGTTGGTGATTCAGAACAGTGAATGATGCGGGCAAAGAATTTCAAAGCAGCTCCTCTTGCTTTCAATCAAACAGCTCGACCCCATTTATATGAATGATCCATCTACTGATAATGCTGCTTTAAATGACAGAAGTATGTTTTGAAGTTGCTGTGGGAGATATTAAAGCAACCATTTTCATACTTAGTTTTCTATTTAACTGTAAAGGCACTGACATGTCTGGACAGCAAACATTCCCATGCAGAGTTGGGGTTTATTTTATCTCCCTTTGTGTGTGAAGCTGCAATAGAGGGTTTCCCTAAATTGTGTAAAAAACCCCTATGCTTCTTGCTAATTTTAACATATGCAGACAGTTTTACTAGAGGTTGGTAAAAAGAAATAATTAGGTCTGGGAGCAAGTCAGTCATTTCAGGAGTTAAATTTTCTTTTGACCTCCTCTTTCCCAGACAGTTGCAGTTCTGCTTTTCCATACTAGAGGGTGAGTAATAAAAAGAGGATCTGGTAGGAAATTAATTCCCATCCCTTTCCTGAAACACACATTGCCCAGTTGTGGCCAGCAGTATTGGAAGAAGTGCAAGCAGGCAAAATTTTGATTACAATAATGTGTTTGACATACATATGTTGAATTTCAGTTTTTTAGGCAGAGAAGCTTCACTCAGAAATACCGTAGCAACTTTCTTATAAAGGGAACCAGAGATCTGCTCTACCTGCTAAATCAGGCAGCAGTGATCTTTTGCTGAAAAGAAAAAAACGTGCAATTCCAAAAAGAGTAACCCGGTAATATGACAACAAAATCAGAGCAATTAGAGAGGAATATACTTACCTCTGTGGTTAGGTGATACTTCACAGAATTAGCATGGAAAACATGAGAAAAAACCTTTACTTAAGGATATGCTTATTGGGGTGCATACAACACGGTGTTTCTTGCTACTGCTCATGCCAGGGTAACGACCTACTCTGTGCTAACAGTGAAGGTTACCATTTCTCCTTAATTTCTGCTTGAGCAAATGTATTACTTTTCTGGTACACGTTTCTGTATGGCAGTTCATTGTCTGGCCTAGAGGAAATAGGAGGTGGTGCTCCTTGATCCCTGTGTTAGCCCAGTCAATCTGATAATCAATGGGCTGTTGACCCCCATAAAAACAAATGCTTGCGGCATTATATGTCACCAATCAACGTGGCAGAGAACAGCGCTTATCTGAAAGACCCAATTTGAATTCTGAGGGCTGACCATTGAGACTGATCTGTGAATCTCTGTTTCAACAGGTTTACAGTGGAAACTTGTGACTGCAGTGCACGGTGAACTGTTTTCACAGAGACTATAATGTCAATATATGCTGGGGCAACATTAACAGCGTATGTCATTATTAGATTAGGTTTCAAGGAAAAAAGTGAATGCATGAAAAGAGTGCATCACAGTGTTAATTTTTTAACAGAGTAACTTTTCCTTACAGTTCATAGAAAATCAAATAAAAAACCCCAAATAAACTTTTTGTTGCTGTGCTTTTATATACTGTAATACTTAAGAAACAGCTGGTCACCTCTTTAGAAGCAAAGCGTGTGTTTATATAAATCCATTTATATTTCTGTCTACACAAAATTTCCACTCATATAATAGAAGTGTATTTTATTGGATTATTTAAATGCTGTTTTTCATAGAATCATAGAATCATAGAATTTTAAGGCTGGAAATGACCCCTAAGATCATCTGGTCCAACCACTGCCACCAAGTCTACCCTTAGACCATATCCTCAAGCACTGCATCTACCCGTCTTTTAAACACCTCAAGAGATGGGGACTCAACCACCTCTCTGGGTAGACTGTTCCAGTGCTTGATGACTCTCTCAGTAAAGAAGTTCTAATAAAAGTTCTTTTCTTCACAAAGAATAAAACTCTTCATTTTTTATTAACTGTCTTGTAAAACACTAGTTGCATGATGTATTGGGAAGAGAAGCAGTTGGGTATTAGCTGGTTTTCAGCAATTATTTGTGAATATGTTGGCTAGGATGAAAATAATATATGGGAGACTTGGCTTGTTTTAAACAGCTACTCGGCCCCAGAGACCAAAGGACACAAAGCTAAGTGAGGGGAAGTGAGGAGAGTAATGCCACTTGAGGGGACTGGAACAATTCATGACGATAATCTGGGGTAAACAAACATGGATTCTGTGCCCCAACATTTCAAATTGGGTGTTTATTCTGAGGAAAAAAAAGAAAAAAAACCAAAAACAAACAAACAAACAAAACCACAACTGAAATGGAAGGCTGCAGAGATGACATGGGGACTGGAGCATCTCTCGTGTGAGGAAAGGCTGAGAGACTGGGTTCAGCCTGGAGAAGAGACGACTGAGAAGAGGGGGTCTCATCTACGTGTGTAAAGGCTGCCCCGAGTGGGTGTGGAATCTCCTCCAGAGACATCCAGACCCTCCTGGATGCTCTGCAGCCCGTTCGAAGTGACAGCTGGATGATCTAGAGAGGCCCTTTCCAAGTGGCTCTGTGGTTCCGATTCTGTAACGGGCAGAGGTCAGCACTCACCCGCTGATAGAACGGACCCGCCAGTGACACCCCGTGCCGCTCGGACAGGTCACCCCACAAGCAGGGTTCCGGCACTTCCTCCCAACCCTGGTACAGCCCCGGAAGCTGCTCGCCCCCTCTCGGCTTCGTTCTCGCCAGAGCGCTGCCCGCACTTCTCGCGATAGCCTCGTTCTCGTATAATCTCGCGCGAGGGCGGGTGCTCGGCCTTTCCGGCGGTGGGGCGGCACCATGGCGGTGGGGAAGAACAAGCGCCTCACGAAGGGCGGCAAGAAAGGCGCCAAGAAGAAAGTGTAAGGGCGGCCGGGACGGCAGCGGAGCGAGGGGCTGAGGGCCGGGGCGCCGCGCGGGGCCCTGAGGTGGCTCGATNAGGGCGGTGCGCCGGTGTGGAGGCGGGTGGGTCTGCCTGGTGCTGGTGTGGCCTTGTGTGTGTGAAGGGGGGCTTCTAGCTGCTGTGGGCAGGAAATAAAATGGAGTTCTGGTGGAGAGGTTAACTGAAGTGCGCCGCTTTTATCGGTCCTGGGGGTAGTCAGGACTGCGGTGCCGCATCGTCCTTCTGTCAGCTCCGTGATGTCTCTGGAGCTGATTTCTCTCTTCTCGAAACGGAAACACGACTGCCTGCCTCGCTGTAGCAGTAACGCTAACTGCCTGTGTGCGCTTACCAGCCTTCACGTCAAACCTGGAAGCACAAAACGTCTGCGTCTGCATTTGTGTTTTCCAAAGCATGTGGGGAGGAAGGTCTTGCTTCGGCCTGGTTAAATCTGATAAAATCGGTAAAAACATTTTCTCTGCTTTATTTGAATTTAAGGGTTGATCCTTTCTCCAAAAAGGACTGGTATGATGTCAAAGCGCCAGCGATGTTCAATATCCGAAACATCGGGAAGACGCTTGTCACCAGGACTCAAGGAACTAGTGAGTAGTGATGTTTTATGCAGTAGAGGGGCATTGGTTTGTTTCATGTGCTAGTTTCAAATGACAGTTAAAAAACTGCTGACCAATAGGTTTTGTTTGTAATACTACAAAGTGGGTAGCTAAAAACTAAATCAGTCATAGAATCTTGGACTTAATTGCTTGATTTAAATGGTGTTTTTTAAGTGGACAGTTGCTCAAACCAACGAGCTTAGTTGCAGGGAAGTTAGTGCGATGTGATCCCTCGCTGTACAAGTGCACCAAGCCATGGCAACGAGGATGTGCCTGACCTTTTTAGTGAGGTAACCTGATAAAGTGAAGAATTAAGGGGTCGTTCTCATTGTCAGAGAGGGAGATGAGGAGACTGGTCATAAGAAGATCATAAAAGCAATTGTGTTAGGACTGACCAAGCTTTTAGCTAAAGAGATCTCTGCTGAGAGGCAGTTCACCTAATGGGAGCATGTGTAGGTGTATCAGTGAATGGTAAAGGTTTTATTATATGATCTGACACACCTTAAGAAAAGGAAACTTTTTAGTTGTGTCAGATGGCCAAGCAGCTGCATTAGACTGTTGTGGTTGCACTTATAATTGCAAAGGTATTTATAAATATAAATACCTAGAAATTGAAGCAAGTAAAACAAAGGTGACTGTAAACCAAGTGTGAGGCAGCCAGTATTAAAATGGTTGTTGCTGGAGGTAAAGCTGTGAAATTACTTGGGTGTTTGGTACAGCTTTATCTCAGGTAAGAACAAGTGGCTTTTCATGCTTGTGGTTTCATTGCTCATAATTTCCGAATACTTTGTAGCCCCTTCCGCTTTTTAAAGTAAAAACCTGTTTGCTGAAATCTGCAGTGTACCAGTATTTGTGTTCAGCATTTGATAGATGTTATGTGCTCATTTGTTAAGATCTTGAGAGCTTCAGAGCTGTGAAGCGAGTGGCACCACATAGTGTTGGATAACTTCAAATGGCGGTTCAGTATTTTATCTGAGCAAAACGTTTTGGATGTTCACAAAAGGTGCTTGATATTTGTTTCACCACACAGAAATTGCCTCTGATGGACTGAAGGGTCGTGTATTTGAAGTGAGCCTGGCTGATCTGCAGAATGACGAGGTTGCCTTCCGTAAATTTAAGCTGATAACTGAGGACGTTCAGGGCAAAAATTGTCTAACCAACTTCCATGGAATGGACCTCACCCGGGACAAAATGTGCTCCATGGTCAAAAAGTGGCAGGTGTGTACAGAGCAAGGCCTGCATTGTTGCCATTGGGAAAGGAGGTAACCACTGACACGTTGCACAGCTACGTTTGAAGTGGCCTCAGCAGAGAACTCGTGAATGTCAGGTGCATGGTTTGGAGAAAGCCATCACACTGATGATAAATGACCATTTCTTTTTTAGACAATGATTGAAGCCCATGTAGATGTCAAAACTACCGATGGCTACCTACTGCGCCTCTTCTGTGTGGGTTTCACGAAGAAGCGTAATAACCAAATCCGCAAGACCTCATATGCTCAGCATCAGCAGGTTCGACAAATCCGCAGGAAGATGATGGAAATCATGACCCGAGAGGTCCAAACCAATGACCTGAAAGAAGTTGTCAACAAGCTGTAAGCTTTGTGTTGTCTTTCTATCTCCAGTGCAGTTTAAATGGTTGGTTGGTTGTCATCTGTTGCCAAGGGCTTAGGGAATCCAGTGCTTCCTCTGCTGATGGGCAGAGACCAGGCAAGGTGCCTTCGTGCTGAGACGCTATCCTGCCATACCTTTTTGCAACCATTGCATTTGCATTAATGTAACATCAGGCTCTCTGCAGGTGTCTGGTTCCTATTTCAGACTTAAAACCCTAATTCTGATCCGTTGAGGCTGTGACTGTTCTGAAGTCTTTGATAGAAGTTTTCCAAAGTGTTGAGTTTGCGTCTGAAAATTTGATTGCCAGTCAGCTTTTAGAACAGCACGCTCACCCTGTAGCTTCCTAATGTTGCCAGGAGGAGGCCTGAGAGTTAAACATACTTGAAGAAAATTGTTAAAAGAGTGTGTAATGCAAACTTCAGTGGAATACTATGTGTTCCTAAGAGTTTGGTTTTAGCTTTGTGTCGCTGATAAAGAAGAGGGCATAATTTTTAATGTGTTTTTTAATGTTCTGGTACTGATGGCATTCTCTGATTTCCCAGGATCCCAGACAGCATTGGCAAAGACATAGAGAAGGCCTGTCAGTCCATTTACCCCCTTCACGACGTGTATGTCCGCAAGGTTAAGATGCTGAAGAAGCCCAAGTTCGAATGTAAGTTGGTTACTGCAGGCATTCAGTGACTTAAGCAGAGGGCAGGGGAAGCTGTTAGGTTAAAATGCACTTGCTTGCGATAAAGATGTTCAGGTGGCTTCATAAAGGATCATTCAGCTTGTAGCTTTTTTTGAATTGCTGCCTGAAACTGCTGCTGAATATTTGAAGGCTTGGGAATGAATGATGACAAAATGTTTCGGTCCCAAATGATATGGAATGATTCCATTTTCTTCCCATTTTCTGACATTCCCATACAATGCAGTAGTAGTAGGTTTCTGATTTAAACTCTTTTGAAATAAAAATGTTTAATTTGCGATTTAAAACGCAACGTTTCACTGCTTGTTCTTGCCTGACTTTCTGCAGCAGCAGCAGCTCCTCACATGAGCTTTATGGAATGGACTGGATCATACCTATAGTAAATGTTGTGGTTTAATTCATGCATGGATTAATATATAATACGATGAGTAATTCAGCAATGTGCAACTTTTAAATAAGTGTATGTGTAGGTATTTATAGTACTTTTTCTTTTTAGTGGGCAAGCTGATGGAACTGCACGGTGAAGGTGGTGGCGCTGGAAAACCCTCTGGGGATGAGGCAGGCACTAAAGTAGAGCGCGCTGATGGATATGAGCCGCCTGTGCAAGAATCTGTCTGAAACTCAAAATTGATGGAAAAATAAAAGTTTTAATATACGGAACTAACGTTTGGTTGCCTGTATTGCTACTGGAGAATGTCGGTATTGGATTTGTAATGTAAGTGTGGCTTAAAACAAGGCAAGCAAAAAAAAGCATTTTTTTGGCACTCTGTTTTTCATGATTGGTGTGAGCTGAGTGGAAGATGGTGGTCTGTCCTTTTGTAAGTGCTGTTAGAAAGCTGCAGTATCGGGGGTTCTGTATGTTCATTTTTCCTAGAGAATTAGATCCTCCCAAAAGATATTTGTGGCCCTGTGCAGAAGTGGTGTCTTCTGTTACATTGGTGAGAGGAGCATTGTGCAGGGCAAATGTGTGTCACACAGGAAGAAACTTAGTATTGTGGAGTTTTCTGTTACAAAGAAGTCTTAAAGATTTATCAGACAATTTACTTGAGGATTAAGTATGTGTATGTTGGTGACTTACCTGATACAGCCTGTCACGGGATAGATTTGATACTGAGGCTTAAAGTGTTAAAAGCTCTTCAGGCTGAAGTTCTGATTGTGGAAGCAGGGGAGCATTGAGCAGTGTAGAAGTGCAGACTGCTCAAGAGTCAGGCTATATGTGGGGATTTTTAACCTCTGTCAGAACTGAGAAGTAACCATAATCTTGGTTCCAAAACTGGTGGAACTTAAAAGAGGAGGAAAATCATGCTGTAAAAGGCCAGTGGTCTATGTTCTCAAAATAAGGCACTTAAAATTACCCAGCAAATGACTCGGGAGCATTTTGCGTTATGAGGTTTTGTTTAGAATTGGGCAGCAAACTTAAACTTTGTGCTATTAAAAGGTTGGTAAGTTTGTGACGTAGAACCAGAGAACAGGATGATGGCAACCTGTCTGGGGAGGTGACACAGTGGTGGTGGCCCTTGCTGTCAGCTGTGAAACAGCAGAGGAGGAGGGTTGGAGGGAAGTAATGCAATGGCTCTGCTGTAGCTGAGGTGCACAGGGACAAGTAGAAGGACACTGCCCCTAACGGCTGTGCTTTTCCATGACAAGAATTTTCACTTTTTTTGCTAGTAGTTAATTCAGCTGTAGAGCAAATACTGCACACTGGAGAGGCTTTTTGTTAATGCCTTTAGACGACTGCTGCAGGTGATGTGATTTCATGTTGGAATGACAGGTCAGTTGTAATGGTGCGTTCAGAACAGCCTGTGACCTGTAACTGTCTTCACAGGATTGTGCGCATAGGTCTGTCTGTTCTGCTTTTCCCAGTTCCTGTAGTGGAAGGATGGCAGTTGCTCAAAGCTTTCACAACACTGAAATGAGAGAAAGGAGAAGTGCTGCTGCTTTTTATCTTCTGATTTTCTCTTTTCATCTGTGCTGTTGAGGTAGGTGTTGTTCTCCAAGTGTTGCAGTCAGTCATATTTTTGAAGCCCTAAGTTGCAACAACTACCCCATCGCTTCTCTAAAAAAAATGAGTTTTTTACTGGTGTTAGAAAAACAAACCTTGACTTAGGGAGAGAGTGGTAAGTGAAAATCCTTGAACCTGCTGCTGCAGTGAGCTTTAATGCAGGTGTGTACATGCACATACATCCAAGCCTTGTATTGTGACATCTGTCAAGAGCTTCCAGTAACAGATGTGTGTTGGCTTAGTAACAGCTCCATCAGACAGACCCCAAGGGACTGAGGTAGGCCTGTTCTTTCTCTGGATTAGGAGAGCTAGAAATCCAAAAGTGTTGGTTCTGAAAACATGCCATTTATCCTGTTACTTTTCCCTGCAGCTCAGTGTCTCAAGTATGTGTTGCAAAAAGGCAAGCCCAAGAGGGTTTGGGGAAAGAACTCAGGGTTTTTCCACCTTCCTTTAGTTTTTTGGGACAGGAGACTGCTGGCACTAGCACATGGGGCTCTGGGTAAACTTGCAGTTTAGAAAATTATTTCAGATGGGGGGGAAGTAAGCAGGAAGGAAAACTTGAATCCTGTGTTCTCTGTACAAACACCAGCTGAAAAATGCTGGTGTATGAATAGCAGCAATCAGCAGAGCATGACTGAAACTGTGCGTGGCATTACTAATCAGCTGCAGCTTAGCCCATGTCTTCATCACAAGTAGTCTCACTGCACTGCACATCACCATCTCGTGCCATCCCTGTGCTGACAGCTGCTTGCTGTGGGTGGTGAATGTCACAGGCTCTGCAGGTGGTACCAGAGTCCAAAGGCTTTGATTGGTAAAGGCATCGGGATTCTGAGAGCTTCAGGCTGCGTGTAATGAGATGTGATGTTACTGTAGTGGTTGGGGATGCTGGAGGGTTTTGTTGGTATTTTTTGCTGGTGAGGTAAATACATGAGCTGAATGAGATCCATAAAACTGTCAAGTGGAGAGCTATGCTCTCTACAGTGTAAGACAATAAAAATGCCATTGCGACGTAATTATAAAAATTTATTGGTTAAATACATTCTTAATTTACAGCGGTACCATAACAAACTTACTGACGTAACAAAGAATCATTTAAGACACTTAATTGTACACAGAACAAAGATGTCTTCTTTCCAGGGTGTGGATCAAACAGAAAATGTTTTGGTAAATGAGACTTGGCCTGAAGTGTGGGGCTCTAGCTGAATTTCAGGGTTACAGTTGAAGTTCTCTCCTGCATTGCGGCTCCACCTCATTGTTTGCTTCTGGTTTTTGGCAGGTTATGCACTGTACACCTTGGGAATTGTAGGTTATGATCTGTATAGCATCAGGGCTTAAGAAAAGCCCTTCCTGTCAAAGCCAACCATCGTTTTTTACTGAGTAGTGCACTTGGTCTGAGCTGCTCGCAGTGACGCCAGCAGCCCTTAGATGGCACTCCTTGCTCTGAATGTAAGGCTTTGCTGCTCTGCCGGCCCTGCACCACGGGGAGGAGGCGACTAGAGGAGAGCAGAGCGCTCTTACCGACTGACAGGCACTGACTTCAGACATTCACGGGAAGTTACAAAAACAACCGAGTCAACAATATGAAGTTATAAAAAATGGGGAAGAGGAAACTTGAAAAAAAAAAATAGAAAAATTCAGTTCTACTGAGACTTGTATCAAAATCTTAGAAAATTGCCAGACAAACAGTAAGTAAATGACGCGCGCTTAACGCTCATCCACCACCGTCAGGACACCAGGTGTCTTTGGAGGACCTGGGTGTCCTGTTGGTTGGTGTGGGCTTTGCTTGGTCCATCTGCTCCTTTGGGGATTCAGGTCATGGTGGAAGAAGCCTGTTTTAATGGGGTGATCCACTCAGAATTTATGGTTGAGAAGTCTTGAGTGGGCTTGTGGGAGTCAGGAAAACCAGTTAGCTAATTATCGGTTTCCTTGGATTTCTCTAGAAGGAAATGGCTGTTACATTAGATTAAAGAAGGACCTTTGGCATCTGGCAGGAGAGTTTGGAGAGCTTGGAGAGCAGAAAGGGCTGTGTTCGCGGGTGGGCTTACAGGAGTTCCAAACCGGCTTGTTGGGGATGGCAAAATTGAGTAAGAGCTGTATAAGTTGTTGTGTTCCATCTTACTCTAGAGCAGCATCCGATTTATAATTGGTTTTGCTAATCCCCTTAAGGGTAGTAACCCAGCCTCAGCTCCCGAGACGCTGTATGGTCTCCATCTCCCAGTGGTGCGAATGAATGGTGGGGCTGCAGTTTGGACACACCAGGGTTCATGTTCAGGAAGCTTCTAGAGGGAAAAAGCGTTAATACCTGTGTCTGCATTTGAAGGTACGGTGGTGTAACAGTGACTGCAGCCGCATGTTCCTTGCGCTCACTTCAGGCTGCTCCTGAGACCGGATGCCTGTTCCCTGTGGTGGGGGATTCCTTGAGCTCAGTTTGGGCTGTTTGTTGCTGCCTGCTGTGATGGAAAGCGTGGTCTTCATCTGCCACTCACCAGCTGACCCTTTGCAGCCTGAGCTTCTGGACCCACCAGAACCACCCCCAGCTGGTAAGGGTGTGGATACCTGGCGACCTGCATCCAAGTGTTGGTGGTGTAACAGCTTACTGGTCCCCTTGTGTGAGGCAGCACAAAAGTGAGACTCAGTACTGCTGGCACTGAGGAGCTAAAGGCAGCAGAACTGCCTGTTACAGGCGGGTGAAGTTCAGGGTTAACCAGAGTGTGTTTAAATATTTTGTCAGCAGCAAGTATTGCAAAAAGGAATTTACTACCAGACGTTCCTATGATGTGAAGCTACTTCAATCATGTCTGTATTATTTTGTTGTTCAAGTCATGCTTCTGCCTTTTGGTAAAAGCTTTTGTTAGAGCTTCTTAAGTAACCTCCTGCCAGGCCCGTTTCACTTAAGGCCCAATGGACCAGTTATAATGATGCTCAATATAGTTGGTATGTGGGAACAAACTGAAAATTAATCTCACGTCTGCTGAAAGCTAAAACCAAAGCAGTATAATATCCCTCAAGTTAAGGATAGGAATAGTATTACTGAAGTATGTTCCAGTGCTTGAGTGACAAATGAAATGCAGACAGAGCAAAGTCTGGCTTTCCACTTATATGAAGGGGGTGTGGGGGTGGCAAATAGCTGGGATAGTGCAGCTACTGCATGAAGGGCACCTCAGAAAGCTCAGTAAATGCTGTCTGTCACATCTAACTTCAGCGGGGGAAGAAGGGTGCAGGGGTGGTCAAAGTGGGCAGTAGAAAAATGTAAACCTGTTATCTGGAAAGGATTTTGGGGGAAGGGAGAAAGGTCTAAGATAATTCATATCACGGTAAATGTTATTCATTAAGAGGCAAAATACTTTAGTTGTACCTTTGTGATCTTCCTGTATGAGCAGGTTGGGCTAAGAATAGAATATTACACAAGAATATGCTTCTGAATTTTCCCTCTTGCCAGTAATAGATATTTTTCTACTATGAAATACTAGTTATCTTCCTTATCCTCCAAGTCGTACAACAGGTGGATTCTACTGCTCATGCTGAAGTCAAGCAGTAAGGAATTTTAAACTTGATCTACATACTGAGTGCTGTAATTACATATTTAAAACTATTTTTTGTTTAATTTTGATTTTTAAAAAGTTTTTAAAGAAACCCAAAGAGGCTTACTTTTATGCAGACTTTGTCCAGGATAATGTAATACCAGACAGTAAGCATACTAGAA
Source organism: Heliornis fulica (assembly GCA_013399135.1). Lineage (NCBI taxonomy): Eukaryota > Metazoa > Chordata > Aves > Gruiformes > Heliornithidae > Heliornis > Heliornis fulica. The sequence continues at coordinate 160,077 of VXBZ01009239.1, forward strand.
AGCTACTTAAATTAAAATGGTGTTGCACCACAGTATTTCCCTAGTTGGAAATGGCTAAAAATCCTGCTTGTATTTGCTCTCAGAGCATTTGTGAAGCATGACTACATACACTGTCACAAAAGACTAAAACTTTCTTATTTGACTTCAAGATACTAGCATGACTATCTAGAAAAAGTAGTGCAAAAACATTGATAGTCAAAACACGTTGATGTCTTTGCTGTGCCTTTAGGATAGAAAACATTCTCTCCCCTATGCAGGGAGTACAAAGAGAGGCAATGCCTCACGGCACTTTTAAAATCTGAACAAAGTTCTTGGGAAATATCCCAGACTTTCCTTGTATCTCTCCACTCATCCAGTCCTCGTCTACGGATTCCAGATCTGTTATGGTGTCACCTGCCTGTAAGAGAAGGAGCAGTGTGAGCCAGGACAGCTTACAGTGCAATGTTAATGTGTGCATAGCTGAAGCAATTAATACCAGAATTAATACCAATCAAACGTGGCCAGTAGGACGTGGCCAGTCTCCTTTGTCGCTTACATCTCTCTGAGACTGTTTGCCAAAACCAGTTGAAGCAATGCTTAAGGTTAGTACTTGCCTGTGCTGAAAAATTCCTGCCTTCTGGCAGGAAAGTGGCACTGCTGGATACCCATATGTGCTGCTTGTTTCTGGCTCAGAGGCCCCCTGCCTTACGTGCTATTTGTGTTCCAGTATGCACTGGCACTCTCACTATTACCTTCCTGCTTGTTGCCAACTCCCAACTTAAGAGAAGCTCACTCTACTGCCTGCATCAACTGATAAAGAACGGAATGAAGTGCAAAATTAGGTTTGTCTGGTCACCTTTGCTGGACTGGGGAAGGCAGAGGAATTCCACAATCCCGGATCTCTTGTCAGTGTCTTCAAGCACAGATTGCACAAATACGAAACAAAAGTGGTAAGGGCAAATAATTTTAGGCTGTTTATCAAGTGCATTAATGTCTCTGCCTGTTGCGTGATTCAACCGTTCTTGTTCCAAGCTTATTTTTGCAGTGGATAAATCCTGTGTTTTCACTTTAGGAGTGTAAGACCTTCTGGAAAATTGGATTAAGAGAGGGAGGTACTTACTCTGAAGGAAAGCTCATCTTCATTTTCTCCACAAAAATCATAAAGAGCTTTGGCTTTTCCTTTCTTCCCTCGTACAGACTGCGACAGTGCTATCCTGGCTGCAGAACATGGATGAGAGAAGTTTAGCTTGGAGGGAAAAAATCCATTTCTGGAGAAGTTTCCTGTCATTCCTGGTGTTTCTGCCCTCAGCCTGTCCAGCTGTTACTACTACTGCAATAAAGATCTCTACTGCTCCCAGTTCATTTTACAGCGCTAACCCATTCTCATGGTTCTGCTTCTAGAAAGGGCTCCATTTTAAAGCTCACTTACTAGCTAGTGCCACAGGGAAGTTGAAGGAAAAGCTGTCTTTGCCGCTTTGTTCCTGTTTGCCACTGAGGTGGAATTTATTTTGTGTCAGTTTTCACTTGTGGCTTTACTTACAAAAGCTATGGGGAAACTTGGGATTACTCTGGGAAGGGTTTGAGTGTGGTGATGGCTGGTTAATGCCAGTGAAGAGTTGGGTTCTCCCAGAACTCTCATGCCCATCACCTCCCTGCCCCCCCCAAAGGAATTCTGAACTGCCATCCACGAGGAGTGCTGTACCTGAGCAGATCTGAACAAACACTGCTGGGAAAATCCCTTCGTTTTCATTCAGTCTTCCTCTGTACCACTCTGAATCTACTTGTTCCAGTATTTGGATGTAGTCTCCCTTTTTAAAGGACAAATCATCTTTGGTTTCTGCTGTAAAATCGTGAAGGGCTTCACACCACTCTGCCGAGCGCCTGTTGTTCTAGTCAAGTGAATAGGAGAAACACGTTAATTTTAAAAGAAGCAGTGCTGGGGCCCATAAGCTGACTGCTACTGGTGAAAGCAGCTGTACAGAGCATGGGGGTCCTGCCTTTCTCTCCTTCAGCAGTGTCACTGCAGATGTAGACTAGAATGGCATTCCAGGAATAACCACAGAATTTCGTCTGGGCTCAGACACATTCCTTTTCGTAGTTGGGGGCAGGGGAGAGGGGTAATAAAGTCAAAATTAGACCAGCGCCGCGATACTTTAAATAGAGCTAACAAATCGTTCAGGCACAAAGGCTAACACCAATGTTAATGTGCAAGAAGCTAAGAATTCAGTCAGTTTAGCCCAACTGTGAGAATTCAAGACATCACTGCTATGGCAGGTCTATTCCACACAGGTTTGCGGTCGTGTGGCCAGACCAACATGACTACAGAAAGCTGATGTACATCTATGAACCAGTTGTGTAACTTCTGGCCCTAGTCTTTGAAGTTGTATTACCTGAGGAAGGGAAGAAAGCTCCATCTTGTTCTTCAGTGCTTCTGTACCTACACAAGTAAAGAACACTTAGAATAGCAGCAATGTCTATTCAAACTGTTGCTAAAGACAGAGGTTTTAGATACTCAGAGAGTTTATCAAGAATAACTCAAGAAGTCATACTTTTCCTTTCTTAGCTGTTTTTTCTCCCTTCCCACCTGTGTTGTCCTTTGAGACTTGTCTCTTACATGCTGCCTATTTCCATGCAGTACAAAACCATGTTCTGGAAGACTGCAAACACCTTCGTACCTCTTTCAGGCAGATCTTCAATTACTTCCACAAAGTTCAAGGGGAAGATTCCAGACACGCCTCTGAGCTCTCCTTTGCCCCACTCTTCATTTACATAGTCTTTAAGGATAATAGTTTCACCTTCTGAAAAACTGAGCTCATCTTTCTGGTCTCCAATATATTCAAATCGTGCTATACATCTCGGGCCTCTGCACAAACAAAAAAGAAACATTTTGCTTATTTATTACTATTGTTCACTAAGTAATAACGATGCATTCTGCAAAGTATGGAGTGGTATCCCTAGTTAAAATGATGAAAGACTGCATTGGAGATGATAGGCTGAATTGATGGAAAATTGCAGTCCAAGTCTGGTTCTCATCTCTGCTTTCTGATGGAGGTGAGCGTGGAGTCTGCAGGAGCTGGACACAACTTCTGTGGTTTAGTTCCTGGCTGTTAGAGTATTTTGCATAAGATCAGATTTTTTTCTTTCAAACAACTACCTGTCCCATTTTGTATTTCTTGCCTATGCTCAAGTGTGCTGGTACACCTTCATTAAGAGCTGGATTTGGTTTGGGTTTTTTGTTTGTTTGTTTTTTTTTGTTGAGCTAACATCCAATGTAAGTGCACTCAAATGTGGTGGGGGGAGGCAGGCATGTATTTTGCCCCATATACATGAAGTTTCATGAGGGGAAGTTAAGTTTTTATCTACTTTGAAAAACTCTATAAAATCCATCCCAAGCATGGGGAAGTAACATACCTATTGAATAAAGAAACATTTAATGTATCTGATAATGTTTATGTAATTTAATCTAATACTGAAAATAAACTGTTTCCTTACATAATTTAATAATTTAAAAAATGAATAAATTAAAGAAATTAAGAACATTTTTTTGTGTATCAGAAATACCATGCCGGGAAAAAGTGACAGTAGGCTTTAACTCTCTCTGTTTAGCATCACAGCATACAACTGACAGAAGCCTGATTCCCACCCGTCTCCCACTAAATCTTTGCAAAAGCCTCAGGACGAGCTAGAAATTTCTGTTTCTTTGCAGACACAGCTTTTAAAAATAAAACATTGGTTAGGACAAGCCTTGCTGTAGCTGAAGAAATGGAACAATCCCACAGATAGAAGTTGTTCCTGCTTCTGCCGAACTTGCTTTGATTACTGCAACGAACGGACACAAAAATCCAGTAGAATCATTATTGAGTAAAAACAGCGTGAAAAGTTGTTCCTTGCCCACAAATTCAGTTGTCTGCAAATCCAAAAGTACTTGAAGCACATTTGATCCAGGGAACTTTACATTCACCTGTAGAGTCAAATTGTGTTCTGTGTTCTGTCCCATTTTAGCTTGTTGTTTCCCACGGGGAGGAGCCCCACCATGCTACATCTCAGGAGGATACAGGGAGAAAGTATTGAGGCCAGGAGCAAAGAGTGGAAAGTGCAATGCTGCTGAAGCTATTCACGTTGGTTCACAGTTTCTGTAACCGGTTTTCATGAGAAATTATGGGGAATACTCTTCTAATACAGCTTCTAAGGTGAAGGAAAGTGACTGGAGGGGGCTACAGCTATATAAACATTTATTATGAAGATGAGGTAATGTACCAATTCCTGGAAGCCACTAAGTGAGTTTTTAGGCTCTTTTTACCTGAATATGAGCTTTATTCAAACATCGTAAACTTTCCATTCTGAGTGCTTAGTTTTTACAATATATTTTGGTGAAGAAACTGTCAACCATATTAGCCTCAGTGCAGATACACCAGCATCAAAGCTACTTTTCTTTTTTTGCTTACTAGTAAATCAACATGAGAAAGAGAAGTAAAGATTTGACTTACTTAATACATTGCGATGAACAGGGTATTTTTTTCATGTTGCCTTCTTCTGGAACATCAATCTAATAGACAACAAAAAGAAATAAAATCTTCCATTTCAAGCTTATGGCAACAAAACTACAATAACCTTGGAACTGGTTAAAATAAGCATTTTTCTGCTAAGCTTTGCCTCCAGTTACGACCTTCATGTGACAATCCCTGGTCCCTGGCACACTAAGACAGATGACCATATTAATGTAGATGCAGGATTTGTATGCCTGATTTCCCATTTTTCAATCTCATTTAAACAAGGAGCACTATTTAATGTTTTCTCTTAGGAAGCTGATTTAGTCTTTCTACTTGGGGCATGATTGATTTACAGAATATGAGACTAGATGCTACTAGATGTTGTTGCACACAGCTCCCAACTTTCAATTAGTAATTGTTCTCTATTATTTACTAGCGCAATATACCACAATAGACAAAATTATTGTTTACACTTATCCTTGCTGGGCTTCGGTAGTCAGCTGTCCTCAAACAAGAGCATCTCGCACAAATCTCTCTCACTGGAGAAACACAATTTAGAAAATCCATACACTTATCTAGCAGACAAACAACATTCAAGCCCTTCGTTGTAAAAGGACGTATGTATATTTTGGGTTTTGGTGTGACACCAAGGATGATCTGTGAGATGTGTAACACCACAAGACCCTGGTGAGGAGCTTTGGGTTACAGCTTGCTATTGCACAAGCCAGTTCCCATAAAAATCAACAAGAATGTTTCATTGGCCTATACAAAGGACTGGAGGAAATCATGGTGCCTTTTAGGACAAATAATCTTTGCAGTGCTCTTGCTGGAGGAGCTGGTATCTGTGGTGCTCTGATGGATCTATGGGAACCAACAGCCACATATTATTCTCAGGTATCCAGACCTAAGCTGTTACCCACGTCAATACTGTAAAACACACTATAGCGTATTGTACAGAGACCTTGTATCAGAATTAAATCTGAAGGAACAGGAGGATTCTCACAATACCTGAGCCTCATGTATTGCACTCCTCCATTTTTTTAAATTTTGCTGAAAACAAAGCATTTTTGCACTCAAAGGGTAACCGCTTTTTACAGTTAAAATAGACTTCTGAAACACAGCTTCTCTAGCCTTTCTTCTTCTGTAACAAGAAGAACTATGAAGTTCTTCTTCTTCTATGACATTGTACCTGTCCCTATCAATGCTGAATGTGACCCCAAATACTGATTCCACTGCTTTAAAGTAAACTTTTTTCTCTACTGGGCATCAGTAATAACAAGAGCTATTAAATTGTTGGTCTGTGTAGAAGCAGCTAATCAATTCAGCTAATAAATTTTTCTCATGAAAGCAAATCAAGCACGGTTCTGTTATTACTAACCCCGAGTCTGGTTTTTATTCTTCAGCATCTCTCAAGTCTTAACATTATTCTCCATGAACACCCTTGCAAACTAAACATACCCTACACGCTCTGATGGTTACCAAATGCTTGGTACTCTCCAGTGATCAGCAATGCTCATCTCTGCCAGCTGCCCCAGCTCAACACAGACCTTTACTGTCTTCAGTGCCTGGCTGTAAACCTTCACCGCATGCTGGCGTCAGTTTAGCGCTGCCCTGTGTCTGTAGGGTTCGTGTGGACAGCCCAGCCAACCCTTCTACTGCCACAAAATGGACTTCGACCTCAGGCTTAGGCTCGCAATAGATTTAACCCAGCTTCTGATGCCATGAAGCAGACTGTACTCCTTTAATGCTGGGGCACTCAGGTGCTATTGGGCTCCAACAGAGCACCCAGCTCTGGCCTGCCAAGTGTCACATTCAGAAACGGGATTGCTTTAAGCTGCTCATTTGCAACAACACAATCTCCTTGCACTGTGCCAGCGCAACTATTTCTGCAACCACTTAGGAAAATTGATCCAGCCAGGCAAAAAATATTCTGGGAATTAAAAGAAACAAACACATTTTGTTGGGCCAAACTCCTGCTCTGACCTAGTTCACTACCTAGACATAAAAGTGTTGATTCCAGCACAGTTGAAGAGACATGACTACGAGGGAAGCTGGGGGGTGGGAGGGAGGCACATGCGCAATCTTTTCTCCGAGTGCTGATTCTTACACACAGCTGTGAAGAATAATCTGTTCTGTAGACCCCAAGAAACTGCCTATGTTAACAAAGAGAAGCTGGGAACGGCCATGATTTTCTCACTTCAAATTAACAGCAAAATAATCCCCACAGCCCAAACTGGTTGTACCAAATCACGCATCTTTCTAATACCACAGAAACACGTTAACATGCCATCTGTGCTGCCAGAGGGAAAAAAGATTATCTTGCTACAGGATGGAGTTAAACACGCAGGAGCTGTAGTAAAATAAAACCAAAATGCCAATGCAATAGGATCTTATGTAGCAAGGTATAGAAAGCCTACGTACAACTACTTTAACAAAGCTGGCAGGAAATATCCCTGTGCGATTCCCACATTTTCCTCTGTACCACTCAGCATCGATTTTCTCCAAAAGACAAACGGTGTCTCCAGAATGAAGGTCCAAGTCATCAGCGTGCTCTGTAAGACAGTATCAGTTCAGTTAACGGTAGGTGTCACACCCACTGGTCTTCTCTAAGTTAAACCTCCTTAATATAAACACAACAGATGAAAACAGAGCGAGTCTTCACAAAGTCTTAATTATACTTGATAAATTAGTTAGTCTTAACTAAAAGACCATCCCAAATATAGCTAAGCCCATGGATTTGAACTCGACATGCAGACCTGGAAGGCTGAGCTTTCTCATAATTTTTAAGCTGTAATTCCTAAGAAAATTCCCATTTGAAAGCCTTCGGAGTAAAACAAGCTTCCAGAATATTCACATTTACTTACCTGCAGGAAAATCATGCAGGACTACAGCATGAGGTGCACTTGTGTCAGAAACCTTTGGAGGGTGGTTTGAATCCTGACAACAACAAATAAATCCAAGTAGTTTAAAAATGATGGAATACACTAACACAGATTTTCTGTTATGTACTCTGAAAGCAGTTTTCTGCCTTTGGACAAAATGTGTCAGTACCAGAGAACCACCTTTGGGGACAGCGGTCAGTGCTGGTCACACAGCTGTGGGTCCGAATGCCAGTGTAAACCAAAATGCAGTTCACCAAAATCTATTTTTGAGCCAATAAAAGGAAGGCATGTAGCCTTTTTTCCCAGCATAGACATGGCCTCAGCTATCTCTGTGGGTCAGAAATCCAGAGCATCAACAGCAAGTCTAGTTACTCTTTCTGGCTCGGAGAGAACACCCCAGCCCAGTTCTCCCCAGCACACTTAGCAGTGGCAGCACATCTCTGACCACCAAGCACTGCGGAGGGGCGAGCAAGGCACCAGGCCTCTGCTTATAGGGAGGAAATGCAGAAGGGAAATGATGGTTCTGTTGTGGCATCTTTTATAAAGGGAAATTCTATTTGAAATGTTAAGCCCTCTCCTCTATCCCACCCACTAGGATTTTTTAAGCTGTACTGATGAAAATCACTATGTGTGAATTACATTCAAAGTAATTCATTGTGCCTAAAAAACCCAACCGAAACCCCCTGACAAAGATAAGGCCAGAACAGTATGAATTACAAAAGATAACAACAGATTGCACTGAAATCTATTTCAGCCATGTAGGTTTCTGACAATAACCAGAATGGCTGCTCATAGCTGTAATTCATACTAGCTATTTAATATGAATACAGTCATGCCCTAAAACCAGGTTAGCTTCTGTAGAAGCAGAGAGAGGAAAATACTTTGAAGTCCGTATGTCAAAGCCAATTCCCAGATGTATCATGTACAGCACTTCATAAACCTTCTCACTTATCTTCTGCCCACTTCTCAGACACTCAGCCAAGAGAGTGGTTATCTTCCTCTGAGGCAGAGGAACCTCACCAGTTTCCTCTCCTTTCTGGCACTCCAAGAAAGCACTGTTGCTCTGTTCCATAAGCTGAATGTCCCTGTGCTATAAAGCAAATAACCATTATTGGGTTTTGGTTTGGTGGTTGTTTTGTTTTTATTAAAGAAACAAGGATTTCATAAACCACTATTACATCTCTCAGTGTAACCTTAAAGACTAAAGCACTTGATACTTTAACACAACAGGAGCCTTGATCATTACATGTTTAGCGGCAGAAAAAGATGCCTTACCTTACAGGACAGTTCTCCAGGGTTCCTGGGAAGACAATCTTCCTTGGCAGCTCCATGAGGCACAGGTAGCTTGAATAGAAACAGAGGCAAATGGAAGAGTTCGTTTCACTTCTAAGCACCTCCAGTATTATTGAGGTGCTTCCTTTTTTTTCTAAGGAAGATTATGCTGATGTACTTTGAAAGCGACATCACAGTAACGTACTTTACTACTTTTTTCACTATTTTATCTAGCCCTGGGTTATAAACAGCAGCCTCAGATATTCTCTCTCAGTTCTCACCATGTATTTGTTGTAGAGAGGATGACCTGGTTTAGGTCTAGGAGGTAATGCTGGATCTGGATTTTTAAAGACTTGACTTTTTGATCTCTTGGGTCCCAAACTGAACTTGCTGGGCTTTTTATCAGGAGCGATGTCAGAAGTAGACCGTGAAAGAGCATCCTTCTGGGAGGAGGTCTTGGCTGCAGGGAGTTTTGGTGGAGGTGGCCTTCCAGGAACACCTTTAGGTGGGGGTGGACGAGCAGGTATAATTTTTCCATCCACAGGCCTAAAAAGTAGGCAAATTGTCAGTGAAATATCACCTCATCCTCCGCCACAGCCCTAGTTATAGAGTTTGCAATAAGCAAACATGACTCGTGATGGCTGGGCTGTAGAGTGTGTAGTATCTGAAGCTCTCCAGGAATACATGAACTCTTCATATACTGGGACTGGATGTTCAAGTCCTTTGACTACACACTTCCAGGATTGCTCACTACTTATGAACAGCCTGCCAGATTTCTCAGGAGCCCACTACATAAGCAGGATTTCTCTCAGTAATCCACCTTTAGGAAGAGCTTTTTCTAAAGCTGCCTCAGGATAGAGTTCTTCCAGTGGACAGCTTTACTGAAAGCCCCAAGAAGCTCTGCTGATCTAGCTGGTCTTCAGGAATCAGCCAAGCTCATTCCCTGGGATGTTACTTATCTGAAGTGCCTTTTGAGCCTCTGCTCATGACAGATGACACCATTTGCACAACGGCATCAACAGCAGATTTTTACCAATTTTATATAACAATGTCTACTGCAGATAGAAAACACCAGTGAAAACACTGGAGTTTTCTGGCAACACTGGAGGTACCACATTCTCATTAAGTGCACCAGCAATTTAGAAACCAAATCCAGAGAATAGTAAGTGACAGTGGTAATCAAAAAAAAAAAAATCTAAAAATCCCTCTTACTAAGCATTGATTAAAAAAGCTGCCTATACATTACAAATGAGCCATGATTTTTAGAATGTAGCCAAATCAATAATTTGCTAATTAAAAGTCACCTCTTTTATAAGCAAGCACTATGTACATAAAAATTCTGGCTTGCTGTGATTAAGAACCCTGGCAGTTCCATTACTCCAAAATTACAATATTGTTTGAGTGTTATTGGTAAATCTTTGGCCAGATTCTTAGTTTCTACTACCACTGCGTCTCTTTTTCCATATAGTGTAATTCAGTGTAATTATTTACTTGCATCAATTTCTCTAGGGTCTTTAAAAATGATCATCCATAACCAATGTGCATTAGTGGATTTCTGGAGTATGCTTCTGACATATTTTGAGAGAGTCATCCACCACCTGAGAAGATATTAATGCTCTACTAATGCTCCTGGTAAGAGTTCTCTGTTACTATTTGAGTACATATTCTTTTTTAAAATTAAAAAAAAATCTCTTCAACTTCTACCTGTCCCCTTTCATCCTAAACTAAACATATTAAATATTGACAAAAGTGGAAATTCCAAGTTAGACTGCACTGAAGCTGGAAACAAACCAACCCACATGTTTGTAAGGCAACTCAACAAAACAAGGAGACCCTAAGAAGCAAATAAGAGAATTATTATTGCTTATTTAAAAAAAAAATTAAAAATCCACTTAAGCAGAACAGTGAAAGGACAAGATGTTTACTGTAGTCCCAGAGACCCTGGGGAGACTCAAGAATGCTGTTAAGAAAACAGGGAAAGTGACAAGCCCATAAGGGGCAGTAATGAGGTATTTCCTTGTGGCTACAACCACATCATTTCCTGTTCACGAATATACTTATTATTGGTAGACTGAGTTTCATAACTGGAAGATTCTCTTGTCCTGACTCCACCGAGCAAATTCCTGTGTTTAGACCCACAGATTTCGATTGCAGATGCCAAGATAGCCAGAGTGGGCTGGTTACCCACTGCCTTATCTCCCTCCAGTTCGGCTCTGGCATCTAGTGGACCTCAATATAAGGCTGGTCCAACTACTTCTGTCTCTGCAGACCTTCTTTCCTGTTGGTTCAACAGAACAAAAAAAACCCAAGGTTGTCATAGATTCTGCACCTGCACAGGTGTTTTAGGTCTGAAGCGAACTGGATAAACTAGCCAGTGCCTCTGGGAAGGTACTGGCCAGCACCTGCCCTTCTCAGGGTGGCAGCATCTGCCACCTCCATTCCTTCACTGCTCAAAAGCAGCCCACAAGTGAACGTGCTGTTGATCAAAAGGTCAGCAACATGCAAGAGGGGATGTTCCATGTTCAGCTGTGGGTGGAAAGGTTAAGGATGCAGAAAGGAATGACTGTCAGCAACCACTGAACATTAGCTGAAGAGCCAAACAGCTGTCCTTCTATAATCTCTCCCTGCTCACAGCAATAACATACAACCAAGTATTAATCAGCTACCATCTCGGGCCTGCCTATTTATTAGCGAGCACGCTGCCTGCCCAAGCCTACTGAGTTAGGACTACAGTTGGTAATGCCTGCACCGAGGCTAACTCAGAAACACTGCTTTTAAGTGAGCCACTGAGGAACTGCACTTACCTTGGGGGCAGTACAGGTTCTGGCTGAGGCACTCCACCCTGTTCTGAATGATCCAACTCCTGCAAAGATTCAAAGGAAAAGGACCCACATTTCTTTATGCTTAAGAAACAAAAATGATTTTGTTTAAATGGTCCATTTCTTGTATTAAATTACATCCTACAGACAGGAAAAATGAGTTTCCGGAGGTCTGGGAAGAAAGTTAGAACTATTATGGTATGTTCTAGCATTTTAAAGTCTTGCTGGTCACCGAGGGAGATGTAAATAACTTGGTTGATTACTTGAATCACAGCTTAAATTGTGCATTAGGTGCGACCCAGCCCTCTTTTCCCACTACATGGGAGTCAGGGCTTAGAAGCCAAATTCAGGAAAGTCATATGAATGTACAACCTCAGTGCCCATAGGATTCCAACTGCTGCAGTTACATTATCAATTTTGATCTCACTTTGACAGATGAAACACTTTGAACAGGCTTAAAGCAGAAAACATATGACAATGAAACAACTTGCACAGGACAGCATCTTATTTGCAAATAACATTAGCTCTCATTAAAGAAGGCACCTAAGTATGTTTCCTAGAGATCTAACAGATAAACCCTGGTGAATCTTGCTTTGGCAGATCAAAGCATCACTACTCCCAGCTGCCATCCTGACCCTGCCAGAAATTACTGCCCTGTAGCACTGTCAGTAGAGGGGAATATGTGCCATGTCTGAAGGGCTTGGACCACAATGATGGATTAACAAGTTACCATCCTTTCTACCTCCTGCTGTTCATTTTCATCCCAGTGCCAGAGAGCACTGCCAGCTCCACCAAACAAGCACAGCTGCTTGTGGAACAGCACAGTAAATCAGACTGCTGAATCTGGGTTCAAAAGGACCCTTCTTGAACCAGTAGCTTTCAATAGGTCTGAATAGGCTTTTTTTTTTTTTTACTTAATTAGGGATATGTGTGCTTGAAACTGGTAAACAACTTATTTGATGTTTGCCACCTAGAAAATACCTAGTTTTATCCTGTGACAAAATTTTGACCCTTGATTAAGTTCCCAGCTGAATGTTGCTGATTAAAAGATCCTGCTTAGAAACAAACCCCCCTGCCACTCTCAGATGGGAGTGTTACCCTCATACAAAACATCTTCCTCTTCTGTGTGAAACCCTAGGCCAACTGCTGCTTAGAGTCAACATTTTTTATCTGTGGCTGGATAATCACCTCTACTGAAAAATTATATTAGTTTCAGAAGTACATAAGTTCTTATCTTTCCAAAGATAAGATTTAAATGTTTCAGTGGAGTTGATGCAGTGTTTTTCTTAAAAATATCCTCTGAAGCTTACACATGCCCATCATAATAACCTGGATGGCATTGTAAAAGTTTTGGGGTGGCATTGTATAAAATGTTAATTAATGTCTTGTATTGAAAATTACTTTTTTCAGCATTATCCAGAAATATTACCTAGGAATAGCTTCTTCAGTCATGACATTTAAAACCCCTTTATCATATTAGCAGAGGTAGTCACAAAGACATTTGTTGGCAGCTGTCTATCCAGTGAAGGCTTTTGATTTGATGTTTTTCCTGCCTGTGGTTTCCACAAGGTTCTCTGCCATTCTTGCCATCAGAGCTCTCAATATCTAAAAATTCTACTTTAATCTTCCAGTTTATTTTAATTCCTTTTTAAAAATTGTGTCAGAGGGCATATAGGTACACAGCTACAATGTCTACTGTTACTACGTGCTCATGAGCAAGGATCTGAGCCTTACTTTCCAAAATAGATGGTTCTACTCAGACTCTGACAGGGCCAGTATAAAACTAGTAGAAGTAAAGAACTGAAGGAAGCAAGCTTCATTCATCTACAGGAAAGTTTCCTCTGCCTGGAAATTAGTACAGAAACTGAGAGGTAATGTATGTATGAAGGCAAATAAATACATTTCTGAAGGACTTTTGACAGTATTTCACTATGTAAATCTCATTGGACTTTAAACCACTTTGCAGTCCTTTTGAAACTAAATATCCCAATTCCAGCTGCTAAATACAGAAAATTGAAGATAGATGTGATCAAAGTTCAGTAAAATCAACAAAGTGCTGTTCAGAACTGACAACTGTCTAAATTACCTAATTAAATCAGAGGATGCAATTAAAAGAAAAAAGCCTTATATTTTTGAGCAGTCCTCTTCATCCTTTGGTCCTTCAAATAATTTACTTTACAAATGCTTTAGAGTCACAAGAGATCTGTTAACCAAAGCAGACAAAGTTGTGATACAGGAAAACAGTTCTAACTTACCACTTTTTTTACTAGGTCACCACAGCTGGGTTTTCCCACTGTTGTATTGGAGGTGTTCCCAATAGGCTTTTCAGCAGGAAGTGGCGGAGGGCTATGCGGGATTTCATTTAAAGCTGTAAGAAACCCCAAAAGTTCCCAAATGAAGGTCTAATTAATAGCTTCTTTACATGGACCAACAATAGGTAAGGGAATCCACCTAGATTTCAGGCATTTTTTTGTGAATGCAACTTCCTTCCTCAAAGCCAGAGCTGCCAGAGGGCAGGACCATTGAAAGACTAGTGAAGAGTAAAAGGACATGATGGGAACATTGTAGCTCTGAGGTTTGGTTCAGGAGCGCTTCCCATTCTGCATAAGAAATCTCCACTTTGCTCTCAGGACACCAGCAAGTTATTCTAGGCTTTCATGATTTCAGCTGCAATACTTGTTGATATAATATTAGATGAGTAGGAGAGTTTCTACCCCTGGGAATGTCAGACTCATTACTGGATACCCTGAAACACCATCACCATCTCTCAGACACATTTCTAAACTGGCTCACTTTTTTCAGCTGTCAGCTCCTGGAATATCCTTCAGGCTGGAAAACAGCTGAGGGTTATTTCAAGTAACCCTGAAAGATCAGGAGTCTTGGATGAAGAATCTCCAGAAAGGTAAAGGCAAGAAAAGAAACCGCTGCCTGTTACAACTTTCAGGGTGACAGAAAGAAAACAAAGATGGAAGCTCCCTGACAGTCTTTAAGGAGCACAGCAAATTCAGGACATGAAAGAGGAAACAATACAGCTCTTAGTAGCTGACAGTAATGTCCTCAGTCTCAATAAAGAACACAAAAACATACTAATTACATGACATTTGCTTTCAACATCTCTGCCACTGAAACCTGGGAAGCGCTTGGACAAGCTTTGCCATCATATTTACCAATCATTTTGTCTGGAACCTTGTCATCTATTTTACAATGTATTTGTATACCAAGAAAATTCTTTTCATATGAAGAACTTCAGACATTTAAGGTCTTCTGACTTCCAGACAGCCTTGGATTTATGTAAAAATACATGTAAACAGCCTGGGCATGTAGACAGTGATGACAAAAAAAAAAAAGAAAAAAAAAAGAGGAGAGATTCTATCCAAATGAAAACTTTTGGTTGCTCATTTGATGAGAAGTAGACTCAACAAAGAAACAATGTATAGGAAAGAGAAGTGTTGTCTGTTTTTAACACATCAGTTGCATTATTATGATCTAAAACACTGGTGTGATGTTTAAAAATTGATCAGTTTAAGGATAAATCACTTCTTAGGAACAGGTCACACTTGCTTTGTTGACAGTGACCAAGTATGGGGAAAAAAGTTAGTGAAGTTCATCACTCTTCTAAGATAGTATGATGGTAAAATCGATACCTGGCAGCAATTGCAAGAGAATCTTCTCTTGCTATACCTTACTGATACACAAAAAGTATAAGAGATTTATTTAGTCACATCACTTCTAATCTTGACATACACACATATGTTTTAATTTCCTTTCCTTTTCTCTTTATAAGACCAAAATTAAAGAAAATAGGAAAGAAAAAGACCCCAACAACCCAAAATGAGAAGGCAGTAATTATTTTCAGTGATTTCTAAGTGTAGTAACTGAAGTGAAAGTTTAATGTTTCCTTTCTAATCACATCTCAACAAAAACGTTCATGCTAAGTAAGTGCTTTAATGGAGTTCAAACTGTTAAGCTCTGTCCCCTTTTTGGTAGTGCTGGGTAGGTTGTTTTGGGTTTGGGGTTTTTTTCTTCCTCTATATCCATGACAGTGAAAGACCCCTTGGTGCTGAGATTATGTGGATTTTATGAAAGTTAAATCCTACTACACCATATTATACCTTAGCCAAGTCATACTTTTCTCAGTTTTTAACTTTTCACAGCTTACATCTCTGCAGCAGCTCCTATCTCACAAAAAGGCTACTCTGCTTTCAAGGAACCTGCTTCTGATCCTCCACATCACATTAATCTTCCAGCCAGAGCCTCCCAAAAGGCAGTCCTTCACAACCCCCTACAACTGTAGCTAAGTGCAGTATGACCAGCAGCCTTTTGTGGAAATTTCAATTGCCACTAGAGAGCAGCAAGGGAACGGTTATCTACAAGGTCATAAACTAATCCAGCTCAGGAAAAAATACAAATAAAAAAAATGTCAAGTCCTACATTTATTTTTTTTTAAATGGAAGTTACAATTGTGTAGAATTATGTTTTGGGTTCTTTACAGTAAGTAGTTCATAAACATATTCTTCCAAATGAAAAAAAAAAGTTATTTATTATCAGGTATTAAGAGAACAACTTTTCCTCACATCTTTATCTTCAATCTTCTCTGTATTTTTAGTAATTTCCACCGCATTTCTTGCATATGCAGAGGAAAAGAAAACCTTGTGTTTTAGCATTGAGGTGGCAGTGGCAGGAGCAGGGAACTCCGTGATTAAATGAGAGAAAGCCTTGGGAGAAAAGCCACCTGGACGTGTAGTTGCTATAAGCTGGCTCTGCGCCTACTCGCTGTAGTAAAACATGATTTTGAAATACAGGTTTTAAGAGCTACCTTGTGACATTTCTCCCTAAGCTTTAAAGATAAAATGTAAGGCTCAACAGAAGCAAGCATGTCTCCAGCATACCAAGATCAACACAAACACCTTGTGGCTCTCTGATAGATTTCCACTCTTGAGATGTCAGTGTCATTAGTAAAGCTGTAAAGCATTAGATGTGGAACATATTGGGAATATGGTAACTATCAGAAAACTATGGTCAAGGCCTTGATACAAATTTCAACATATCAGCTTTCTGTATCTAAGTTCTCACATGCCATTTTTATTCCCCCGACTGCTATCAAAATACTGTTGCTTAAATGGCCACAGATCTAAAAACTAGCAAGGATCAAGGGAACTTTTTGACATAAGCTGTGAAAATTATGCTTACAACCCAAATGAGCTGTGCTCAAAGCAAAGTTTAACACAGTAATGTTGTTTCTTTCACACGTGGGGACCCTGCTCCCAGTGAAGCATTAAAATTACCCCAGCAGATGTCAGAAGTCACTTTGACCAAATGTACAGCTCAGTGATATGGTTTAGATGATGAAACAAGCTGGCTTTTGCTGAAAGGGTCTCCTCCATCTCTTCCCTGACTGACCACCTTTAGATTCCACTCCCAACACACAGAGTTTCACATCTGATATGCATTAGCTCCATAAGGTTTGAGGGACACCAAGCTCAGTGCAAGGGAGGGAGCCAGAAGAGATAGCTGGGAGGCAGGGAGACAGGAACATGACTCCAGGAACATGACTCCCAGCTATTTCTCCCTCCCACCACAGCCCTTAAGTTTGGCTCCTATGTCAACTATACTATGGATTCCTTTGTCAGCTGATATAGCTAGTAAACAGCAACTTAAGTCAGTAAGTAGTAAGTCCCAGTTAAAATTATTCTCTCAGACAATATGGGAGAAGAAGAACTTACGTTTCCCGGGTTTAGCTGAGATTCGGATCACAGTCGGTTTCCGGGCTAAAGATGGTTGGGCTGTCTGTTCCTTTGCCAGTTCACTTTTGGTGAGGAACTGAAACGGATCTAAAAGGGTAAAAAAAAACCCAAACCCCACACCAACATATTTAATATTGATTTGTTGAACACAAATGTGATGGAATATTGCTTTCATTTTGTATTTTACACCCAAGAAAGTAATTAAAAATATATAAATCAAGCTGATGCAAAAAGCATACTCAGTTGTTTGTAAATAACATATCTTTTCTGTACATATGCATTTGTAGTTGATGTAACATAAACATGCTCCAGATGCCTTCTGGGATTATATAAGTCACTGAACAAGAGGAGCTGCATTGCTTGATAATAGGGACCTGAAATCAGGATGGTTTTAGGGAAATGTTTTCCAAGCAGTTGCTCTAATATGCAGACAGAGCTGTGAAAACGTCTGCTAAAAAGTTTCAATCAATAAAATCTCACTGAAGCTCAACAATGCACTGCAGCAGATAAAATGCCTACAGAAACAAAACAAAACAAAGCAAAGCATTTGACTATCACTGATTACAAAATGTCTTTGCTGTAGAACAACTAATCCCCTGGAAGATTCTGCAACATTTTGCTGGCTATATGTGGTAGGTTTGCAATGTGGCTTCTTTAAGATGCAGCTAGAACCACCTTAGGGGTCCAACAAAGCAAATCCCAGCTGGGTTCCCAAGGCCAAACTTACAAACCCTGTTGCTGACAAGGCCGGTTGGGCCCATCAGCGCCGGTCACAGGCCTCTGGGAATCATATTTTAGAGAGAGAAAAACACAAACTGATGCATTTTGCCACCAGAGAAGGGAGTGAGAAGATGTAAGAAACTTTGCAGACACCAAGGTCAGTGAAGAAGGGGGAGGAGGAGGCACTGAGACAAGATTCCCTGCAGCTTATGGAGAATACCATGGTGGGGCGGGTGTCCCCCCACAA
>VXBZ01009239.1:178656-256141 GCA_013399135.1 Heliornis fulica
CATCCTTATCTCTACTCCAAAGCCTCTCAACTTGTATTTTCTCCCCTGTCCAGCTAAGAGGGGAGTGATAGAGTGACTTAGGTGGGAGTCTGGCCTCCAGCCAGTCAAACCACCACACTATAAACCTGGGGTCACAGGAGAGACTGTTTCAGACCAAGGACTGGGAGTCATGCCCAAACTCTGCCCCTGCCTGTTATCACTCATTCCTCTACAAGCCTGTCCAATCGCTCCACTGGTAAGACAGGAGCAATGTTTTCTACGCTTCATAAACTTAAGCACTGGTCTCTTATTAATAGGCATGGGAACATATGTGCATGTAGAAGGCAGCTGTAAAAATACTTGTACATAAATACAATCCAAATCACTGGGTGCTTTCTCAAGTACACCTTCATGTCAAAGAGCAAAGCATACCTCTTCCCAGTGGTTAACAACTGCCACCTTTTTCTCTGACATTACCAAAAAGTGCACTAAAATGGCAACGATTAACATAATAATGTGTATTGTAAATGTGTAAAGTAGAAACTGGAGAAGCACTCTGGACAATAAATTCTCCATGACACATATTCATAGCTTCAACAACTGAGTCTGATCTTCTCTGGTGGCCTTTTTAGATGTATAGCTCAATGAGATGTTATTTATGGAGTGTCAGAGTCTCAGAGGGAAAACATGCTGGGCATCTCTTTAAATTCTTCAGGACTTCATATAAAATATACCGTGTCTCAAAACTACCACCACATTTTCTGATAAAGCTGGAAGCCTCCGTGTTTGACAAAAACCTGTCTTCAACACTTACAGAAAACAATTTTAAAAATATGTAATACGAAGTCATGGCTTCTTACAGATCATTTTGGATAGTGTAATACAATACAGTTTATCAAGACACAATAGGAATGTGTGGGAATATAAATAAGGTTTAAGAAAATCCATAAATACAGTATTTATGTATGAACACCCTCATTAAAAACCTTTTGGTATTTTAATTAAAAAAGCCTCGGATGTTTTAGAGGGTAAAAAACTCAAATATATCAAGCTCTGGTTTTAGTGGGGTTTTTAACCAAAAATGGGCCCAAAGTAACTTCAGAGTAGTCCCGAGACGCTGAATTACAGTGTAATGGACTGTCCTCCTGTACACACACAACTTGGCAGTCACAGATCCCCCAGCCTCTTCGGCTGCTCCTCCTTCCCAGGTGCCTCTTCCTGCAGCCCCCTCTGCCTGTGCCCCCAGCCCTTCTCAGCTCCTGCTGCCAGCACGCAGCTGCAGAGCAGCAGGGACAACACACCACAGGGCCAGCGTACACTCTCCCTTGCTCAGATGTACACCTCCCACTAGGTCCTTGCTTAAGGCTCTCTTTGTAGGCATATCCACCATGTACAGGTGTGCCATGCAGCTCTGTGCCAGGGTCTCTCAAAGTCATCATGTATCTGCCTACAGGCTCCCCAGAAATCTTCCTGGGATCCTTCATGTCACATTTTAATCGTGAATCAAACCACACAAATTCCTTCTGTCTGGCTGTTCGTACAACAGCTTTGAGTGTATACTTCACAACTGTGATGGGTCAACAATTTGTCTACAGCTAAAGGCACACAGGCTATGGCTAAAAATAAGCTCTGTTGCCATCTAGACAGAAGATGGCTCCAACATGTACCCAAAGACATTGGTGCGTCCAGAAAGGAGGCATAGGCAACCCGCAATGTTATAGGTGGTAAATGCAAAACACACATCCTGTTTAAGTTATGGATTAGCAACTAGTCAATGAAAGGTTTAGATCTCTTCAATGAAAGGCATATCAGAGCAAGGGTACTTGAGGACTTGAAGACACAGCCCACAAGAGGGGTGCAAGCATGCTGGCTGTATGGCCAGAGACAAGAAACAAAAATCCCACTCTTAAGAGCAAGCCTGCAGTTATAATTTTCTTTTACCCCTTTATACCTGGTTCCTGATAGTTACACTACTCACATCCGAATTGCATTAAATATAGATGTATCTAACCTCAACTCTTACGCCAGTGTTCAGAGGGACTTCAGCACAGCTGAAAAAAACCCAGCCTGAAAGTGGGCTGTCTTCTCTGTTCCAGTTATCTGGCAACTCCACAACAGATCTAAGGAGCGACCCTGGAGAGGCAGCAGGGCTGGGGAGACGCAAAGCTGCAGACACAGGGTAAGCAGAGGAAAGGGGAGCAGGGCTAAGTCACAGACTCCTTCACACAGCAGGAGCATAGGGAACACGCTGGCACATGGAGCACCTCTCAAGGTAAGGGTCTGCAGAGGTTAAGGAACTTCTTCTGCATGAACGACGAGGAAATAATTTCCCAAAGCCTCCATCTTACAAAAATACAGACTTTGCCAGACCAAGTGGAAGCGCTCTAAACATCCAAAATCATCACAGATGTGTATTCTTGTAAATTTATGGGAGATGTAAAATTGTTTGTCAGCTCTTAATCATTGCTATGTGTAGAAATGGTTTTCTGGACCATTCGACAGTTGGCAGAGGTCTCTAAATCAATAAATCCGAGAAGTGATTTTTTAAGTCTGAGAAAAGTAATTTCTAAGGCTGAGAAAACCACTCGATGAACCTTAGTTTTTCACTCATTATCTTATGTTCAATTATACTGTTGTCACCTCATAATTAGTTTAAAACTCATTACCTTGTTTGTGTTATTCCATTCCCCAGTGTTGGGTTTGCAGCAGAAATTGGCTGAGTAAACAACTGTGCTGCTTTGTGCAATGGGACTGACAACATATCAAATTTTTATGTTGTTTAACAACAATTGGGCATCATTTGAGCATAATTCACGGAGGTGTGAAAACAGAATTGTTAATATACTCATTTAAGGCTTCTCAGCTCAAGGAAATTAATCTGCAAGGCATTTTTTTTATAACAGATATCAACAGACTTGTATTGATTTTATTTTTTTTATTAAACTTTTAGAACAATGCTTAAAGCCTGTGTCTCCTTTAGTTCCACTTTTCTACAGCTTCTGTTTCAAAGGTTTAAGTGGTAACATATATTACTGTGCTTGTTTGCAGGAAAGACAATTGAAAGCTGTGTATTGAAAAACATGTCTCTTTCTTTTACCAGTTTAGAAGAGACAGCTTTTTCCCTCCACTCTCATTTCTCATCCTTGTTTAAAATAAAAAAATTATGATGTTACAGAACAAACACTAGGTTTTGCCCATGAGAGCAGGACAGATGGCTATCTTACCAAAACATTTCTTGGTAATCTTTAAGTAGGTGGTACTAAGATGGTAACAAATACCTCAGCAGCAGTAAGTGGAACCTCCAAAGAAATCAGATGTAGAAAACTGAAAGCACAGAATAATCTGCTGTGAGGATGTTCAGTCCTCTAGTATGTACTCTCAGTATACTAGAACAACATGGTAGGAAAGGTCTTGATGTTACAACACTCATCACTACAGTGGTATGCAACTATGTCTACTTTCAATGTTTAAAAAAAAACAAACCTAAATCAGCTGTTAAAGGCAAGGTTCTTACACTTTCTTCACACAGAACCTAACTGTTACAGGGTCTTCCAGGAGAAGAGAATAGAGCCATCCTTCGTTGACAAATAGTTTTATTAAAATCTAGTCTTATAAAACCACTCTGGTGTTTGTGGAAGCACACTTAACCCCCACTTGGGTGAAGATTTTCAACTCCTAGTAATATAACTGGAGATTCAATGGAAACCTGACCAATAACATCCCAAATAGGAACAGGAACCATGCTCAAAAAACACCGTGAAATGTTGCAACCAAACGTCTGATGGTCACTCAGGCATTTGAAATCCCAATATATTCAAAACTATAAACAGATATATTAGACCAGTTAAGCTACCTAAATTACAGCATTGGTGTCTTTCTGCACTTCAATTTTCCCTAAGATTTTCCATCACTGAAATTAACAGTTCAATGCTCTTAAAAATGCTATTTCTGATCTCTAATCAGAATGGTATTTTTGTACTCCAGTATAGAGTACACCACCTTCCTCAAAATATGCATTTTGAAGCTCACTCTGCATGGAAAATTGCCATGCTCTGGTCATGACAGTGTCTTTCAGTAGGCTGGGAAATTTAAAAATAAAAAGGAAAAAGAAGAATGAGATGTAGGCTCTTTCACAATGTAATCTGTGCATAACCTGAAAGAAAGCTCAGGTGACACTCAGGCGTCTCAGCATTATCCTCACACTAGGAGAGCAGAGCAGGTCACTCAAAAGAAATGCAGTGTTCAGGAGTAGACTTAGTATAGCTTCAGACTTAAAACACTGTCAGAGAAGAGCGATTCTGCTATCATAACGTTCTAGTATTTCTTTCTCCCTGCTCTAACACAGAGGTTTTCCATGACTAGCCCAGTTATTTTGGTAGAGGCTATGAACAGACTGCTTGGTCTTGATTCAGTCAAAGATTTATAGTTCATCAGGCCAAGGAGATTTGCTTTACTTGGTATTGCACATATAGTCACACAGGTACTTAAGTAGACTGGAAAAATTCTCTTATGTGTAACAACCTTTACATATAATTATCTTTTCCAATGTGGTTACCAAAGCATTAGTTTTACTTCTGCACCTGCTTGCGCTGTTACCTAAAGTGAACAACACCAGAGCAAGCACATAGTAATTTCAGAAACTTTTATCTTGTGGATTATTTGTCCTCCCAGAAACAGTATGTGCAGATGCCAAAAGAGAAAATTTCAAATTTTTCACACATTAACAATTTTTTTTTTTAAAGAATTGTAAAAAGACTTCAGGACAGAAAGAATTTATCCAGCAACATTTATTACTACTCAGGCCAGAGAAGATGTGAACTCCTTGCATAGGTTCTAGGCATTGTTCCCTGTTACCTGCTAACATCTGACGAATCACCACAAAAAGGCATCTCATGGCCAGCCATCACTATTTTTGAGGGACGAGTCAGTGATGTTTACACTATGCACACAGCATTTGCAGAAGGAGCCTAGCCATCAGTACAACAAAATTGGACTTACAAAGAATTTGGAATTCTCTGGGAAGTATAGAAAAAATATTTGCTGAGATGCAACAAGATCCAACCTAAATGTACTTGCTGAAAATGCAAGATGTCCTTAACTGAGCAATGAATAATCTCATCTGGGGCGTTAGGAAGTTGGAAGGCAGATAAAATAAAATCTACTACTAGAACATCAAAATTTATTAGGCTATTGTAACACTTTTACACTAAGCATTTATGGGCTGCAAAGCTACAATGCTACATCAATGTATAGAGACAGATATAAATGGAGCTTTTCTGAGCTTTGACTCTCATCAGGTCTTCAAAACTTCTCTCTCCAACTGTGGGAATGCCCACAATTACTATCTGTGCATATATGAAAAGCTCTAGTTCATCACTAGCTTACCCAAACTAGTAAAAGCAATAGTGACTACACTTTCTTTTGCACAAAAAGGCTAGTTGTACCAGCACAAGCCATTATGTGAGAGTTTGGAGACTATTCCTGCATCATTAATCTGTTTTGCTAGTTGGAGTAAGACTAGGATAGCTCAGGTTGGAAGAGTCTTCAGGAGGTCTCTAATCCAACCTCCTGCCCACAACAAGTCATCCATGAGGTAATGACAGGAATTTGTTGCATAGACTAGCCTAACTTAAAAAAATAAAAAATAAAAATGTAAAAATGTATTTGAACATACAGGGGTGACAAAAAAAGAACCTCACATTACTCTGGAGATGAAGAAACACAGCCTTGAACATTCTTGCCAGGTGAATGAATGCTTGTTCATTGGCAAGAGATTCAAGTGCCATGATTCAAGCTGGAATGGTGATGGAAAGCAGTAGGGTCATAAAAATTTTAATGAAATCATTAAAGACAAGGGCATTTGTAATGTTGTTTAAAATACCTCTCTACCCTCTTGCAAAAATCTCACATGCTTTCAGCAAAAGAAAAAAATACTGATTTATTTATAAATACTTCGTTTCAATAAGCATTTTGTTGTTCTTTGACAAGCTTTCTGGTCAAAGGATATCTGCACTTTCAGTGTTACTATAAAATAAATAGATTTGATCATCAGAGAAGAAAGTTATTATTAAGAATATTATTGTTACTATTGTTACCACTTAACTGTATCTACAGACATGGAACTCAAAAGCAAATTCATTTGCATTTGACAACCTAAAGGACTCCTCATCTATTATGTAGCTATGATTTAAAAACCTTATTTGTTTCCTGAAACTAGATATAAGCCCTCTCCTGTGGTAACAGTGGAGTCACTTTCAAGCTCCTTGAAGGCTCCAATTTATGTTTACTAAGCAAACATCTATAGCATCTGAGGAATTAACAGATGCTTGTTACTACTTCTGCTGGATAATGCCAACCTCACAGCAGAACCATCAGGACACAGCACAGACCCGCACCTCCACTAGACTACCTCACAGTAGCATGTCTTCAGATACATTTGGTTTTTTCAGAGGTTTAAGCCAAATAGCAGATTAAAATGGATGAGACAGCTCACTCTGCTCAGGGGATGATACTTTTGGCAGTGAGTAAAACAGGAGACAGATTACTAAAATAAGTGTAAGAGTCATTGGAAGTAACACAGTAAAACCCTAAGAGAAGCTGCTTTACTTTGAAGATGTCTGGACTCAACTACCCGTTAGAAATATTTCAGTTCTTTTTTTCTTTTTCTTCCTGGGGCAGCAATTAAAAACAAGCAGCTGGGCAATATCCCCGCAGCAGACAAATTTGGACTTACTCAAGCAGTATTTTTTCTGAATTGACTACAATGTCACACAAATTCTAGCATTCATGTCACAAGAAGGAACAATACATATAAATGGATAGCACCACTGGTTTGGTTGGTGGAGGTTTTTCTACATACAGGCAGAAACGAACTTTTATACCACGATGAAGTAGATAGATAGATAGATAGATAGATAGATAGATAGATAGATAGATAGATAGATAGACAAAAATATTAAGAAATGCAGTAGTTGTATTACTGTTAGAATGGAAATATACTAATATGATGAAGATATTAAGAGACAGAGCTGTGTCCAGCTGGTGTAAGGTAAGGCTCTCTGAACTGCTTTTCAAAACATTTGGTTTAAATTGGGTTCTTATGTTTCAGGCACAATCAGCAAATTATGTGCTGTTTTGGAGGCAGAGAGGACAAAAAAGAATGGTAACTCTCCACATGCAAATAAAAAGGAACGAAAACATTCTAGCAAGATCACCTCCAGGTTTTAATTTAAGTGTGTGCTGTCAATCCAGTTACCTTATTTTCTCTTTCCAAAGCACACATTTTCAGGCACACTACATGGTTTAGCATAGCAACTAATGGAAGATATGGATAAAATAATGCATCTTCTGCACACGTGAAATTTACACTCAGTTCAACTGGCACTAGGATTTGATTTCCAAGCCTTTGTAAGAATAGATTAGGGAGAAGACAGCCCACCTGACAGATTACTGAAACTTTTAACCTTCAGGAACTGCACAAGTCCCTGTTATCAGCTATAAGAAAAATGTAAAAATAGCCCAAATGACCCAAAATATCGCAACTGTCATCAAAGCATTAGTACCTCCAGATTTAGAGTCCCAAACAGATGCCTTCACATTCTAAATGAATGACTTGAACAGGAGTAATTTCATTAGGATACAAATGGCTTTGAACATCATCTCTAGCATTTGAGTCCAAAATTGTGGCACTTAAAACCAGCATCAGTTTTGGCTGCTGCTGAAAGGACCAATTCTACAGATGTGTCATTCCTAACTACTTCCTAGCACCTCTCTTGGGCCAGCATCAGAGACACGGGTTGGATGCAAGTCAGTTCACCTCTGAATCTGAGATGTTTTGCTTCCAAAGCTTCCACTGACTTCAACTGGCAGAGTGGATGCTGAAATCTCTTAAAGGGATCTCAGTACCCAGAGTCTCGATTTGCACCAGAACAGTTCCCCTTTTCCATACAGGTTGGACAAAGATAAAATCATTAATTGTTGGATAAGGGCAAGTTCACTCTACTAGCATCTGTGCTGTTGGAAATGATGTCAAACATTGATGAAAGCCATGGGATTGCCTGAGGTAAACTTGAAAGAAATCCTCCAGTAAGCTTAGTTAGTTAAGCTACCAGTTAAACTGGTGAAACTAGCTGCCAACACTGATGATCTTAGCACACGATAATATTAAAGTATCTTTCACTACTATGGACTTGGTAGCTTTCTGTTAGAGGAAGCTGATGTCTTATGACAGACAAATAAATTGCTGTGGAGGCTCTAGGTTATGCTTTGTCTGCATCACCTTTCCATGTATATGCTCACTTCAACTTCTGCGCCCACCCCATCATCAGCTGAATGCTTCGCTTTCTTGCCTTTGCATCAGGCATTAGCAGCGACAATGACTGGTCCATCTAGTTCTATTTACATTACTCTAAGTACCAGGAGCATTTATGCTGTATCAGAAAAAAAATAAAAATTAAGTTTTGTGAATACTATAATCTGTGATGTAATCTGTGATGTAATATTGCTCTTTGAAACTAAGCACCAACCACTTGTTTGTCAAACAGCACTGCATAAAAGGCTTCTCCCTTTCCCAGGGTTGCCATGCCAACAAGCAGATGTTCATTGTCATTTTGCTAAGTAATGACAAATATTTAAGAAATGTGAAGGTCTGGGGAACTGGAAGCAAGATTAGAGCTTCTCTTCCTGCCTTTACAAAACACCTTACTATGGATTCATCTTGCCAATCCTAAACTGTTCCTATGAGAACTTGAGAAATAGCTAGCGTTAGTACTCTGCATTGCCTCATTTTTCAGAAAGCCAGTGTTGTTCTTGTGGATACTCTGTCAAGGCACAGCACGGCATCAGTAATCAAGGGTACAGGATATGATTGTGAGCTCACAAATGCTGCAAAAAATATGGAATTAATCATAATTTTACAGTGTAATGAAGTGATAATGCTGTCAGACCTTCTTCTCTTTAGTATGTATGAGGGGGTTTCAGCAAAGATGCCATTTTATTGAATGAATAAAATCACAGGCAGGTGACTCAAGAAGTCTGGAAACTATGTGAATAATTCTGCTGTTAACCATGAGAATGGAAAGTATTTTCTTCTTAATTACATCAAGAATAACCACCTAGGACACCAACCAACAAGATGAAGACTGACATTCTTACTACATAATCATGAAAGCTGTTTCTTCAGGTGATCTGCATTTGGGATCACTCCTCAGATTTAACAGAAGAACTAATGTTATTTATTTTTTCCAGGTTGGGGGAAAGGTGGTCTTTCAGTGTACAAAGCCAAACCACCATTTTCTTTTTTATGCACATTCAGAATACAGGTATTCTCCTTTCTTGCCTACTGCTTAGTACAGTTGCATATTCTGTTGCATCCATTTATCAAAATAAGATGACTGAAATGACAAGTTTTACTCTAACTGCAAAGAAAGGAAAAGTCATCCCTCATGCTTCCAACTTTCCTCTAAAGCCATCACATGCACAGTGGCTGTTCCATGCCTCTAATCTCCAGACACGATGATTGTGCTTCTGTTCCTAGCTTGACACTGCCAGTTATATGCTTCCCTGACATAAGCACAAAATGTCTCTACAGTCATCCTGTATTCCTGCCTTCCGACAGGCTTCCTACAGCTTCTGCAGTGCTTCTGGAATCTATCCGTTCTAGAAAAAAAACATATATATCCATTCATATGTATCTAAAGAGTTTAGGTCTTTAAGGGACTTTTTATATCTGCCTTGGGGATTTTATGACAATACAGAGGAGGAACAATAACAAATCAGCACTTCATCTAATTATATAATTCACTGCCATGGTTTAGCCCCAGCCAGCAACTAAACATCACACAGCCGCTTGCTCACTGCCTTCCCCTGTGGGATGGGGAGGTGGAACAGAAGGCAAAGGTAGAATTCAGGGGTTGGGATAATGACAGCTTCCTGGGACAGCAAAGGGAGAGGAAAACAGTGATGGTACTTCTAATGTATAAAGTGGGTCATACACAGCGCAGTGTGCTCACAACACAACCCAGGGGACGCTCAGCCAGTCCCTGAGCCACCACCCCTCCCCAACTAGCCCCGTTTTTTGCTGAGCATGACCTCACATAGTATGCAATAGCTCTGCGGTTAGGTGGGTCAGCTGTCCAGTCCCAATTTCTTGTGAAAATTAACTTTATCCTAGCAAAAAAAATCCACAAAAATTGCATTTGTTAGCAATATTTAATATCAATTTACTGTGACAACTACACAGTATCTATGCTTTTCAGAAAGCTGAGATGTTAAAAAATATTTAAATATCCTACTTGGTCCCTTAAACAAGCATTTTGTATGACATACCATCTGTTTTAAAGGAGAGCTCTCCCTGTATTGCAGTGGGACTCGTAAGCTAAATCTAGACATACTTGATCATTAAGAGGGGAAAAACCCTATTGCTATGAAATTTAATGACAGACCAACAGGCCCCCTTTTGTTAAACTCCCTAAACCAGTATTTTAAAAATTGACTCCAAGTGCTTAATGGAATCAAACAAGGTTTTTGAAACGGGTGTAGCTGTAGTAATTAATCTGTCCATATGAAATAATTATTTTTGCTCATTAGAAAAAAATTAAGTTCCCTAACAAGCATATAATCAAATGAAAAGACAAGGAACAAAGATAGGAAAGAGAAAATGGTGAGATGGACAGAGTATCCCAGGATGGCTGATCACAAATTTCCATAAATGCAACTAACAATGCTGTTTCTCCAGATGCTGGGATGACTAGGTTTCCCCTAGAGAACTTTAGACACACATATAAATGAGTCAGATTAGATGGCAAGAAATAAAATGTCCCAAATTCCCCAGAGAGAATCATGATACAGTCTTGAGGTGGTATCTAGCATATAATGTCAGATATTTTACATTCTGGAGGTGTCATGTAACATCAGGTATTTTATCATTATTTCAGTAATCATGTAATAAATCCAGCAGGTAAGTTCTGAGATTTATATAGCCTTGAAGCCCCAAGAGTCTCAAAATCCAAGTAATTTCATAGTGAACATGACATTATAGAAAGCAAAAAATTTCACATACACATAAGGGCCCTGTCAAGGCTGCTAGACATAACTCACACAGGATCATACATACATACTTGCAAAGCGTAATTACTGTTACAGTTCAAACAAAGGCCTTACCTGCTGCTGCTTCAGAACTGATGCTATCTTTAACTGCACCAGCTGGACTTAGGGGCAAAACATCATCATCAAAACTGATCAGATCTCCTTCAACATCTGGTTTATTTTGCAAAGCAGGTGCTGAGGCGTTAGTTGCAGGTGACAATTCCTCTGGAGACTTGAAACCTTTGTCTTGGACAGATATGGTTGTCCATGAGGGAGCAGAAATTGGTTTTAGTGAGGCCAAAGGAAGGACAGGATTTTCTGCATAACGTGACTTTTTAGGAATGAGAGGCCTTGGAGCAGGAACAGGAAATTTCTTTTGTCCATCACTATTCTCTGCAACTGATCCACTCCTTGCATCAAGAAAATCACTGCTACTACTTTTAACAAGGCCAGGTTTTGGCTTCTTTGGCAGTTCAGGTTTGGCTACAACACTGCTTCCCACTACTTCAGGCTGAGGCTGCAGTTCCTTGGTAAGTGTTGATTTGCTTTCTGTCCACACATCCCAGTCTCCTGAAATTCTGCTTAACCCTGGCTTTGGAGCAACAACTGGCTTCTTTGCAGTAACAGGTCTTGGAGTGAATGAACGAGGGGCAATTTCTGGCTTTTTTGATAATCCTGAGGTATCATTAGTTCCTTGGGATTCAAAAACTTTGATTCTTGAAACAATACTATTTTGGCTCTTCTCTGTACTCATGCTGTCCATCACCAAGTGATTGTCTAGTAAGCTATCATCTAAGAGAGGTGGCTGCTGAATTGGAGGTTGTTGACTTTTTGCGGTAGGCTGGTTCACTTCTTCTCCATTGTCTATCTTACTATCAGTACTTTTGACCACAGGTTTGAGATTGCTCCTTGATCTTGGCTTTGGCACGGGGCATATCACAGCACTGGGACTTTCTTGGCACCTTTGACTGTCAGAAATTTCAACAACTATTAAGGGATTCTCATTTGCTGAAGAAGACCTATTCAGGAGAGATGCAGAAGGCCTAGGAGGTTTAAGAGGACTCTGGCCTGCTAACAGAAAGAAAAGATTTCAATTATTTATTCAAGAACACTTTATTGATGTCATTTTTTGTCAGCCATCAGGAAGGTAAACAAGATGGTTTTCATTCATGACTTGCTGCTGCTTGTGAAGCTGCAGTTGTCTTTCTAAAGCTATGAATGAAAAAAAATTGTGAACTCAAGGAAGAAGCTGAAGATTGCCGAAGCACACGGTATCTACACATCATGAGTTCAAAGCTACTTCATGGATTCGCAGAATGTTAGGAGTTGGAAAGGACCTTGAAATTTCATCTAGTCCAACTCCCCTCCCCGAGCAGGATCACTTAGATTAAATCACACAGGAAAGTGTCCGGATTGGTCTTGAATGTCTCCAGAGAAGGAGACTCCACAACCTCTCTGGGCAGCCTCTTCCAGTGCTCCGTCACCCTCACAGGGAAAAAGTTTTTCCTTACATTACTTGTTAGCTTGCAGCATGAGGGGTATGCAAGCTGCATATGGACCAAAGAATAGTACAGTAACTTCCTTCCCCAGCTTGGTTTGCACACTTCTGAGTCTGAACTGCTGCTATTCTGACTGGACATCTGAGCTCCTCTGGTGTGAAAGCAACTGCCATTATGGCTGAATTGAGCAAAACTTTCAAGAGTGAATTGACTGTGACTGCAATGGTATTGCTTCAGAAAAGAGGGTATTTACAGGAATTTGCAGCAGTAATCGTTCACAGAAAATTAACTGTTATTCACCTTAAATGTTGCACAGACCAACAATAAAGAAATCTTCAGGAGACAAAGTATTTAGCAATGAGAAATCTAAACCAACCTCACCTGGACAGCCTGAAGATTCCCAGTGTGTAGGCACACTGCTTTTTACATTACTTCCTGGCAAATAGCCGATAAGTTCCTCTGGAAAGTCAGTCTGTGTTGCAGAAGTAGTGGTTTGTCTAGGAGCAGCAGCATTATTGTTATTTGTTGTATTGACCTGCACTTGATTGATTTCTTTTATCACCTGCTCATATGATGGTGGAAGCTACAAGACAGAGATAAATATTAATGGACATCCACATGAAATTTTTTTTTTAATAAAAGGAAGCATATAAATTTTAAAATACTGAATTAACGTATGCAGAGGAAAGGAGTATTGACATAGTCTTTTTATTCAATGTAATGAAAGTCTAGACAAACAAAAGCTCTGTTCCTGTTTAAAAAGCATTTTTTACCTTTGTAAATCAAACACACACAAATTCACATTCACCTCAGCTGGAAGATGCTCATTTCTCCTCCACTGAGCATGCGATGAAGCAGAAGGGAATCCTAACCCCGGAGGAGTGACAGGGCTTGCACCTGGAAACCAGGAAGACGGCCGGAGGGGTTCAGCAGCAACTATTGTAATTTCCGGGCGCCTGGAAAGGAAGGCAATGGGGAACACTGAAATACCTGAAAATATTTTTAAAGTAGTCCTTTTAAGTATAAAAGACAAGGTTTTCTCGGCATGGGAAATCAAAATAGCTCAGGTTTTTTGATTTAACTACAGATATTTTTCCATTATTTCAGTGCAACTTACCTGACCTTTCTAACAAGCAATTAGGCTTCTATTCAAAGCACCTAATTAAATGCCTAAGCCAAAAATTAGGTTTAGTGGCTTCAGTGAAATAATTTACATGCTTAAAGTACTTATACACAAGTGTAACTCAATTAGGCGGAAGAAGTCTTAGTCTTCACGGGATAACGAGAACTAACCATGTGTTTGCCCTTAGCCTTCTACAGTGTGAAAACAGTAGGATAGTTAAAACTGCTTCTGGATGGCTACCTTAAAGCTTGGCTGTCCTCAGACCTCTAGGGTGACCTTGCACATTGCTAAACAGGGCAGAGCAAGCCTCACGAGTCCTTTGGGACAGGGCCTATTTTCTTATAGCATCTAGTACATCACGGACTTCATGACAGTTAGGGACCCATAGGTACTACCCCTCTTTTCTCACTGTGGCAACTGCTTTACAGCATAAGCTGTAGAGGTGGCCCACACTCCCAGTCCAATGCCCTCAGAATAACACTGATGAAGCCTGGGTCTCACACAAAATACGCTTTGAGAAGAGAGTTTTGTGAGCAGATGAAGATTCTGCTATGGAAGCCTCTGCCTGCTGTCAGAAAAAAAAGCTGCAGAAGCATAACTTCTAAAACTGTTGTAAAGAGAATTAAAGAAAGAGGGCTAGGGTTCCCCAATGTCTGAAATAATGGCAGACTCGGTTCACCAGCTATCCAGGTTTGTGACCTCCTTTCTCAATACCCTTTGAGAAACTGGAAGGAGGCCTGACAGTGTGGTTATGTTCATTGTGAAGTGATCCTGTAAATAGATGTCAGGAAAGTAAAACAGTTCTGCAGAGGTTTGATGGTTGGTTGCATTCTTTACTTTGAGGACACATACAAAAGTTGATGAGAAAACTCCTCAAACTTACCCTGTGCTTAAGATTCACAGAATTTTTACTTTATTCCAAGCCTAATTTATTTTTAAACACACTAAGGATAGAGAGAAGGAAAAAAGAATAATCTAGAGGAAAAAGCTGTACAAAATAAGTACTGTGATACAATCCAACATGTTTTACAATAACATCTAATTGCAATACAGGTAACAGTATCATACCTTCTGTCCCTTTGCTGGTCACTATGGCCGGAGGTCCGAGAAGCTATTTAAAGAAAAACAAGTTTGGAAGAGGTTAAACTACACTGTCACAGCAATAAGATGATAGCAAAGCTGTTACCAATCCTCTATCAAGAAAATGGAGAACATACAGCACCTGATCATAAATTCCAGATTTTAAAAGAGGCCAAGTTAAAAAAAAAAATTATTTGTATTAAATATGAGAAGTTTAAAGGTTTAGAGTGCAGTTTCACAAACGGTTTGAGTCACTCTATGTCTAGGTTAACACCAAGAGAGATGGTCCTGTCTCCTTCTTCTTTGCTACATGTTCCTTCATTCTCCCTTATGGTGACCCTAAAGCTGAAACTTTTTCTTTAGTTAAAACAATCCATTAATAAACCAAAAAGAAATATTAAACCTGCCTGGCTTTGCGTTTGATAGATCATTTCTGAGATATGCTCTTTAATCTTTTTTTAATGTCTCTTTTTGTTTGTTTTAGAAAAGGGAAAAGCACTAAAGCACAAAATCTAAGAAGCTTTTTCACTCTCCTTTATGTAAGAAAGAAAAAATTAAATGTTCCCAGACAGAAACTTCTTAAGTTTAATCACTTCTGAATTAAAAGTCAGCAACATTTTTTTGCCAATCCAAGTGTTTTGAATTTCATAGATGAGTCCTGTCTTATTTATTTTTCTATTGTTGCCATATTTATATTCAAATAAATTTTTTCAATGGCCACATTACATTTTCATTTTGATTTCTTTAGAGAGAAAAGGAAATTATCTGAAGGACAAATTTTTGCATAGCAAGTGTAAATTAGGAAGTGGTAGAGTCTTATTGTAGAAACGCTGACAATTATGCTGTTACTGTGCCATCTCAGAATCATTTGCTCAAATTGGCAAAGGATACTTGATTCAAGAGTCGCATAGTGTTCTGACAGACATACCTCTTCCACCAGGCATTTTTGATGTGCACTATTCATGAGTGCTAGAGGAAAAAAAGAAGGGGTTACAGAAGAGGAAGAGGAGGTGAAGGAGAACAGACCAAAGCTTCAGTGTGCCAGAAACCCTGATCAAATGGATTAGTCACACAAGGATAGCACACATGGCAGCATAGTAAGATGACAACTGTAATGTCTGTTCACAATATAGGGTCTTAAAAAAACTAAAATAAAAGCAGATTTTGTTTCCAGTCTCATGCTGATTTTAACAATGGCTGTTCAGAAGTTTTCCTTGCAATAAATTAACCATGAAGAATACAACTGAATATGGAAATGTCCACTATATTGTTCAACAAAGAATCACTGTGGAAATAAGAGGGAAGTCAAATCTTCTCGGATGCTTTGTTTAGTTTAAAATCCTAGTTTATTTGGGTCTGTGCTTTTTTTTCTTTCAAAAAATAATGGATTAGACTAAGGAACTGATACAGATGTGAAGAAGCTAGGTTCCCATAATATAAACCTCCATCTACCAAAGAAGTATGGCCAGGCACCCTATAAGAGATACAGCTCAAATTTTCAGGCATGACTGCACATCTCTTAAGTTCTGTGAAAACCGTTCAGCTAAAATAAGTTAATAAAAATCTCCTACACCTCACCTTCAATTTCTTCTTCAGGTAACTTAACACAGCACTGATCCAACACACACATGAAAGAAAAAAAAAACAAGCAACCTCAAACTGACCCAAACCAACCCCTCCCAAGATTACTTTTGCAGAGATGATGGACTAAAGTGTTCATTTGGTAAACATATTCCGTACAGCTGCTCGGGATACAGCACAAATATTATGATAAGGGCATTTGAAATAAAAACTAATTAATGAGGAATGTAAAACTGAATTGATAAACCTGTCAATTTATTTCATTCTGTCTTCTTTGCTAGGTATGTTCTACATGCTGTTTTCTGCTGTGAGAACCTACATATACTTCAGTTTAATAAAGGACTAAGAACAACCTAAAAAAAGCCAGAAAGACCTTTTCCTTTTCTTAATATAGGCAAAAAAAAAACAAACCTCCAGTGCGGCATCTATATAATCCATTGAACTAAAGTTTCAAGCAAACAAGTAAGCTCACTTGGAAACAATACATTTTAAATGTTTATATAAAAATAACTTTACTAGTATATACAAATATGTCTCTTCAAAAGGGCTACTATCTAAGCTACCATATATATTTTTCAGAATGTGCTCATTCTGTTTGGAAAAAAAAATAATTTCTAGGCGTTTATGGAATCAAGCTGCTTCCAGGTACATAAGAATTTAATATAAACAATTAGTTTATTAAGGACCTTGACAAATTTCTTCCCTCCTTCCATTAACCACTACCCTCTTTTTGCTGTCACATTTTTGTTACAATCAAACTTCTAGAATATTTTTAGCTTTGCAAGCTCTTAAATCCACAATGGGAGCAGAGATGAAAGCTACTGTATCATCTGCTCTCACATATTCCTTGGAGTTGTACAAATGCTAGGGGAAAGAAAATAAAAACTTTCTAAATAATCCTTGCCTCCAGACTTGCACAGCTTTTATTCCTTTACCATTTCAAAGAAATGAATTGAAATTAAACAGTGTATGAGAGAAGACATGAATTTTTAAAATACAACACACACCTGATTTAAAAACAACCAACCAACAAAACAAACAAAAACCCCAAATCTGCAGTCACTTTTCTGGCCTTGTGGTCTTCTGATCCTTTAAGTCCATTCCTCATTCCCTTTGTGGATTGCCTTGAAAAAGCATGCTGTCGATTTTTCCCCAGATTTCAAATTATGACAGCGTTAAGATTTTAAAAAACCTTTCTTCCATGAGGGGACGCAATGGAAATGTATTTCCATGCTGGTTTGCATACTGACAGCTGAAGACATTTGGCTTCTCAACTTCAACATTAAGAAATGCTCAGGATGAGAATTGTTGACATTTCCAGGAGCATATGTTTAGTGGTATTTAAGTAAAAGGTAAAATAATTTACCCTAAAGTTAAAGAGGAGGTAGTAGAGTAAAACCTCAGTGCATAAAAGCCCCACCTGTTCATCTTTTAACTTTATTGGTCTCAAGGGAGACAAAAAAAAAAAGCCAAAGCAACCCATAGCATTGTCACTATTTATTTCTGTTAGTGTCAATGAGACATCTAAACGTGTTTAACCTAGTATAACAGAATTTTGGCAACTACAGGATTAATACCAATACTGCAAATAGAGAACATTACTTAGAGTTTCTCTTTTTATTCATATTTCTTACAAGCACTATTTACTGAGCTTTATCAAATTATTTCTGAATATGCAGTGGTAAAGGATACTTGGTTTGTCATGTAAACTCATGTTTAGAATGTTTTTCCTTTACTCTTTCTCTCTGGGTCCTACTTTTCAAGTGCACTGAATGTCATTTGTATTTGAAACACATACAGGTTATGGGGCAGCGGGCATTTTAAGCTATGAGATCAAGATGCCTGTAAAAGTACAGCCCCCATTATACCTCAAACATGGTTCTAGAGATAGCAGTGGCAACAGAAGTCTGACATGGACTTTTGAGTCTTTGGAAGAGGGCTAGTCTAGATTTTAAAGTCTTCCAGGCAATCTCATAAGGCAGTTTAGAAGCAACTGTTAAGTTATTTCAGGGATCTGCACCGAGATACCATCCTCCTGTGAGCACTGTGTG
Source organism: Heliornis fulica (assembly GCA_013399135.1). NCBI lineage: Eukaryota > Metazoa > Chordata > Aves > Gruiformes > Heliornithidae > Heliornis > Heliornis fulica. Next base: position 197,055 of record VXBZ01009239.1, read on the forward strand.
CTTCCATAGTACAGACACTACATAATAATATTTGTATATTTCCATTAGCAAATCTGTATGAAATACTAAGCTGTTTTATCACTGGAAACTGTTTTAAAAGCAAGTTTCATTTTGCACTAAAGGCTGGAACCACAGCCTCAAATAGGCCAAGCCTTCTGGGAAATAAATCTCCAAATTTATCTGCCTATTTTTATCTATCATCCCTTCCAGCAGCTGTGAGTAAACATGACCCTCCCAATTAACCATTTTTGTTAATTCTTATTAACTAGCATTAATAGGTTTGAAAGTAATAAAATTACTTTCTACCACAATGGTTGTGTGCTACTACTGAAAAATACAGCTTCTTTCAATGATTTTCCAACACAGGGCTAAACATTTCTGCCATCAATCCTATGAAATATGTAAACTACTAGACTGAGAAGTGATTCTTTTCACTGAGTAGCTGCCTACAAGTACAGGTTATTCATAATATCCCACGGATAGCCTCAAGAGTGGGCAATTACTTACCTACAAAGTAATAAATCAGAAGACCTGACAGAATGGCCCCAAGCAAGAGGCCATGCTTGTGGTCTCTGCAACACCAAAGGCATAACATGTCTGTGGAGGCCCTTCTTCAGGGAATGCTAAAACGATCACATAATCCTCAGGACAAAACAGAAAAAAGTCTGATTTTATCCAATATCTAATCAGACTAAGAAGAAGCAGAGGTTCGAACTAACTGGACATTTTCATGCATCTCTGAAGCCAGTTAAAGCTTTTCTCCTGAACTAATTCTTGGCACAAGGGGGAGGTCTTGCTCCTTTTCTTCCAGTTCTGTTTCCAGGCATCTCAGGGAAATGTTAGGTTGTCTTGACATTAGAGCTGGGCTGATTTAATGATTGAATGCAGCTAAAAGAGATGGTGATGCCCAATTCCCCTTCCAAACATGGACTTTTGTCTCTTCCTGAATGAACATTAACACGCATACGACCCCACAGTAAGCAAGTTCGAGTGTTGAACAAAAATATAAGCACTTTCTGTACAGTTTTTGTCCTTAACCTGCTCCCCTTGGACTCAGAACACCAGCAGCACAGGGGAAGGAATGTTCCACACCCAAGTGCAGTCCCCGCTTTCCGGCTGCAGTCCTCCTTTGTGCAATTTCAGCGAGGGAACTATCAGAAACAACCACGAGGAGGCAGGGATTCTTCTTCCTACCTCTTGGCAAGGTCAAATACCCTCATTACAGTTGACCAAACTGCTGGGCACCATAGAGGCTTGCATTGCTGCTGAATAAAATCGGCATAACTACACCCTTAGAGTAAGCCTGCAGTTTAATCTGACAATAATGATTTATGAAGGCACTTCACTCCTTCCCACACCTTTTCCTCAGGCTGTATGTTCTGCCTCTGCACCAGTCCCTGCATTATGCCAGCCCAAATGTTTGTGCAGATGGGGAGAGAATGAGGTAACGAAATTGATCTGGTTGGGAGTAAGTGGGAGCCAAAAGAACCTAGGAAGACCCCAAGCAAAACAAAATAAAAATGAAAACCAAACAAAACTCACTGCCAAAAATGCTGCAAAACTGCCAAATGGGAAGCCACAGCCTCAGAGTGCATACAAGCTGTTACACATCCTTCATTCAGTCACATGCTTGCTTAGGACAGAATGAGAATGGAACAAGCTTGCATGTTCTTCCAAAATTTCAGGGCAGGAGACTTGTTTCTGTAGCCCTGCTAGGACCACCCTGCTCTGGAGAAGCAGAGAAGAGAATGAAATCGTAATTCCCCTTTGCCTCACTCTTGCCTCTTTATATTTTCTTTGGAACTCTTGTGTATGTCGCTGTCCCTGGCATCAGTGGAAATAGTTTCACTGATTTCAGTGGGAGCTGGATTTAGTGGTGTGTCCTGGCCTGAGACCATCGTTAAACATACAGGGGTAACTGAAGAGCTGAGGTTAAAAAATTACTCCTGAGGACATCTCATCTTCACACGCTTGCTTTCTTCAAGCTCACTTTTCTGAAGTCTATAGAGCAGTCAAAGAACTGAAACAAAATGACACTGTCTTTCTATATAGAGTTGTGAGGGTGACTGAAAGGAAAATAAACCCTTCTCATTTTTGTCCACATGACTCAGAGAGACTTGGTACGAAGGTGGTATGAAGTCATAAAGCACTGGAAAGTTGAAACCCTGCAAATCCTAGAATGTTTCTTGAAAATTAGATATAAACAGCCCACAGAAGCTGAGAAGCTGTAATTAAGAAATAAAGATAGATTTCTAACTGTTAGGGAAATACACCACTTCAGAGAATACCATATTTTAGTTAGAGTTAGGAATTATCTTTAATTTCGGTCCATCTGCAGGTATGGTTACTGGCATGTGCCCAGAGTTTATTCCTAGCTTATCATCTGAATAACTGACACGTTACTTACATTTCATCATAGTTATTTACATATTAATATTATTAAGTGTAAAGTTTTATCAACCAGGACTTCTTGATTTTCTGTGTTTTTTCACTTGATTGTGCCTCAAAGCAAAGTATCGCTTGCTACTGTATTTTCAAAACCAAAGATATCAATTGTTTATCTTTCAGATGGTTTTGCAGTATTAGATGAGTTACTGGGGCTTAGGCAGTCTAAATCAATTTTTAACTCCACCACAAAGGTCCTCTGTGATCTGGTGCTGTCTGATTGCCCATTTCCTAAATATGGCAGCAACAGCATAGATAAAGTGCTGCATTTTAACTACAGCATCACGTAGACTTGCTCTGAATAAAGCCTTTGTGATCCCCTTTTACTACCTCCAACCCAATTCATACTAATGAGCACCTCACTAATAGGTCCTGGAGACACAAATCAGTATTACCTACACTAATTTAGTTTTCCCCACAGCAGAATCCTGAGGATCATTTCATTAATATGAAATTGAAATCGTGAACAGAAAGGAAATAAAAATTAAAAGCTGAAGAAAGAAACAGCATTAAATGCTTTGGAAAAAGCATCTAGTCCTCTGCCTGGAAATCATGAACAGGGAAAGGGGAGACAGGGCTTAAACAATTAAATCAGGGAATGAAATCAAAATACTTCTTCAAGATTTATAAACGGTTTTTTTTTTTGTTTTACAAAACAAGCTCCATGCATGAGTCTAATCCTGTCTGCAGCATAACCAATGAGCAGCTGTTGCAGATTTCTACTAAAATAGGACAATCATCTGTTTTGTCAAGTGAATTAAAGATTGGGTGTGTGTAACCCAAGTTCTCCAGAGATGGATCACTGTGCACAAAAGCATTAGTGCACAAGTTAGAAAATATTAGTAACTGGCAAGAAGGAACAGCCCCTGACAGCAAAGGAAAAATAGTCTAATGTGAAACAAAAGAGTGAGAAAAAATTACAGCCCCCACCAAAAGCCTTCTACCTACTTTGTTTTCACATATAAAGGTAACTACTTACTAAAAGCAAAGATGTAGAAATCTTACAATATTATGATTCTCAAAGAATAGAAAAAGTAGACTTACATCTCTTGATCGCTGCTCTTATGGATGACAAAGGTCCTTGGCTTAATGAAGAAAAAATAAATTATTACAATGTGGTTAATGCGTCAAAGAGAAAAAACTAAGTAACACCATACAGAATATTGTAAAGGACATTTTCCAGCTAGGTTGTTAGCTTGAAGAAACTTGTCTGAAATAAACCTCCCAAAACCCTGTATAAAACCATACCTAACCCCTTTCTAATGAAAAGCAGGTTACAGCTTAGCTGCAAGACTCTGCAAAGATAGAAAGCCGATTTTTAGAATATTTTTCTCTAGCTTCTGTGTTGAAATTCACAGTCTGTCTCATCTGACAGGAGAACTTGGAGAAGAGTCCATGTGGGCATGCCTCCTCTCAGATTATAAGCATTTAATAACTTTCTCATAAATAAATAAAACTTACACAGCTGAGAAAAAACCTACAATGCCTTTGCTAAATATTTTTAACAAACGCTTAACAACTTCTCTTCCCTTTTCAGTTGAGATTTTTCAGTAATAACTTAGTGGGTGGGGTGAGGCAGGAAGACATGATGACCAAATATGTGTTGATACATAAGGACAGAAAAATGTTTCCTTTTGCCAAGTCATCTGTTGTCTTGGTAAGACTAAGGTTTCTCAGGCCTCTATTCTGAAGGTCTTGTTTAAGAGATAAAGCAGTTCTTCCTATTTTTGCAGATAAAAATCAAAACTATTTTGGGATTATCATTTTCAGAAAGTGTTGGTAACCTGAAGGATGTGGTGTTAATAATCTGCCACTTGTCCAAAGCTACAGAGGAGATTAGTGAAAAAACCCACCACCACAAAACAATACACAACTGAGAAAAGGCCTTTGTTCTTTCTTCATTTGTGTTTTGTTTTGTTTGTTTTTTTTTAACAGAACAGGTAAAGAATACTTGTTGGTGAGAAGCCTTTGAAGTACTGAAGAGTCTTTTTTTAAAGGTTGAAAATAAATAGACTATACCTGGTTCAAATTGATACAATATGTTAATAACAGCAGAAATGTATACTAATGGATCCTTTCCAGGAACCTTGCACCACAGCTCGCATCAGCAGCGTAACAGTGGGAATGCTACCTCAGGGAGGGTGGTAGCATTGTGCCACTGCTCTCGCCCCGCATGCAGCAGGTGCGCGGCACCCAATCCCTGACAGGGCTTGACTTGAGCTCTGCGTGCACTGCCACCGCGATGGCCGGTGGCTGCAGCAGTGAGATCAAGAATAGGGGGGTTTGAAGGAGAAAAGAAGGGACAGTCAAATAAACATGGATGAAAAATGCTCTCCCTCTACCACCATTCTGAAAACTAATTAAGACTAGAAATGAATGTTGCTCTGAATGTTTTCTGAAATAGTTTGTCTAGTCTATAATAAACAATGCTTATTTGTCTGGTTTCAGAAACAGTTCAAATGTGGCTTGGCCCTGATCCACACAGCTAGCAAAGCTGTGTTCAGAAACATTCCTATCAGTTATATTTCACTTCGCACTCTCAGCAGAAAATGATTCTGATTTTCCTTCAAAACACTCCATCACAATACATCCTTTAAGAAACACTTTCAGTTGTACATTCCTCACAGATGAACCCTATACTCCTTTTTAAGTTCCCTATAACTACAGTCTCTCTCTTCTGGATGCTCATTTTCAAAGATTTATTCTTCTCCTCAATAACTACAATCTTCAGGGTTTTTTTTTAATCATATTTAGTATTGGACAGGAAGGAGATTGAAGTCTTGTAGCCTGAATGTTAAACATTCTGGAGTAGCCAAAACCTTCTATACTCCAAATTCAAAATTTATTTAAGTTTTATAGCAGGAAATTAGGAAATCTACAAAGCATAGATATTCAAGTATCAATAAGAATCAAAAGAAACAAATGCTTTCTCCTGTGGAAAAGCACTTTGACCCGTTGCAATTTGCCTCAGAATCCGATGAGCACTTTTAGATAAGTGCAGGGATTTTTGGCTAGAAATCACAGAAGTGATCATGAAGCAAAAGTTCAAGTTATCCATGCAACGTGAGGATGAAAATGCTATAAAAAAAAAAAAATTTACAAAGTGCAAAGAACAAAGAAGCAAAACGTTCCATGAAACCAACCTAGTGAAGTTGAAGTATGGAAGTATTAAGAGCAAGGCAGTTCAGGTACGCACCTATGTGTGTAATTTAGAACCCAGGACAACACAGTTCTGTTAGAAAATTTATGAGCTCACAGGCAAAACAAGCTGTTTTGCAGATAGCTTTTCTTCTCCACTTTCCATTAACAGGTCAACCATCAACAGCCTTTTGCAAAGTAATACAATCCCTACCCCCTGGAGAGTCTGAATCACATTTAGCTTAGAATTATTGAAGCCCTTTAAAAACATGGAAATGAAAGTGGCTGTAGATTTTTTTTTTTTTCCTAAGAAGCCCTGTAAAGGAACTGCAGATACTGTAACTTCGTTACACACTAAACCCCAGTGATTTAAATGAAATGCCGTTCTTGATGTAGACTGTGATTTTGTCCATACCTTATGCTGAGCTAACCCCTCCCTGTTCCACATGCAGTAATTTCTGGTCTGTTTTACAAAGGTTACCAATATCAACCTCTGCTCCACAGCTAATGACACATTTTTTTCTCAAGCCATCCAAATAATTAACATAACCAAATTAAGTTAAATTTATTAAGTTATTTAAACCAGAGCACACACAAAAACCCCACAAATACACATATCAATGAAAAACAAAGAAGAAAGAAGATTATCCACATGAGATCTCTGATCGTGGTCCCAGTGCGACTTCCCTGACAGTTATGTCAGAACACCTGAGGGGACATCATGACAATAATTAGGCCCTGGGACTGGGGGACAGCAACTCCTGTGTCGCCCACACATGTAAAGTCCAAACTCAGATTTCTGGAAGAAAACAGTGCAGACAACAGTTTCAGAGCATTAAAGAGTCTGATAAACACTGGCTCCAACACCACCCCAGCTATACTTAATATGGAGTAAGTAAAGATGCAAACTATTCATCCATCCCCTATACGATTTAACGTGCAGGAGAGAACAACTTGACCAACTCCTCTGACAAATGCACGTTTATCCTAGACCTCACTCCCTATTAATTTAAAGCACAAACTTGGCTCCATTTCTCACTTTGGCAGCAGTTTCTTTGAGCTTTACCTGCCAGCCCCTCAAAAGAAGGAACTAACCCACCTCTGTTGGGCCCTCTGCACACCCAAACCAACCTGCTCAATAGGCTCAGAGGAAAACTGTAAGCTCGTCTACCTGCTGTGCTGAAAGCAGTTGGGCACTTTAAGTCAACAGTAATATGAAAAGGGTCCCATGGGTCACCATTTCTGAAAGATGAAGAACTCACAGTGGTGTGTTTGAAGTTGTTCAACACCTACTTGCTATTCCTGGCAGGCTTTATTTTGAGTTTCAAGGACAAGTTTTCTAAATATAAGCACTTGAGGAAAATGCTTCAAAAATGTATTTTAGTTTGATGTATTAGGGAAATAAAATTGCCACAAACTAGATTGGCAAAGAGCTGTACACTGCTTAGCAGGGTAAGAGCACTCACTGTGTATGGTGACTTACATGGCCTCTCCCTCATTAGGAGCCCTGCTCCGACAGTTCTACTTGCACTAAGCAGTGTCTCTCTTCAAGCTTCAATATAGCTGCAGTGTTTCTCAAAGGCCCACTCCTGCGGGGTGAATCCTGACCCACCACAGCGATTGTGAGTGTCACCACAACAGTCCCCACACAGCAGACAAGTAGAGGTGCTGTTCAGGTGGAATAAAGCTCAGATCACACAGGCATCTCTGAGCAACCAGGAAGGGATTTGTGTGTGTCTGGAGCAGGACAGCATTGAACTCACACATTACGCAAGCAAAGAGACCAGAAGGTTTTTGGGGCTAGTTTTTCACCAACATGCCTTGTAGCTGTTTCAGAAGCACCTCTGGTTCCAGCCCAGCCAAGGGCACCTCATGAACACATTTCCACCAGCCAGCTGATGGTGAGCCAGCTCTGCTGCTGAACATAGGCAGAGGAGGGCTGAGCTTTACCTGCCTCTGGAGAGCACAGGCAGCACTGGCTTGTGACTGCTCATCCTACTTATGAGCATCCCAAAGTTATTTAGGGGGGGTCTCAGCAGGCTATGTACATTATTCTGCCTGACAGATTATGGTACTGCTTGGGTTAAAAAAAGATATCCCGAGCTATGGCTATCTCAGCATCTCTCCTTCATCCACTTCTACCAGTTCCCTACTGGTTTGCACGAGATTCTCAGCAGGCATCAATCAATCCTCCCAATGTCTGCTCCCTTTATTAGAATCAGAACCTTTGGTTTCTTCATCTAAACTAACATAACAATGAATATTCTACAGGAAAACAGACTGCATTTCTTTCATACATCACTCTAGACATACACAAGGATGGGGGAGTGGGGGGAATATCAAAAAGAATGATCATTTTAAAAAAAAAAAAAACACAACCAAAAAAAATGTTGAGGCATCTGCTGGAAAGTTTCAAAATTTATCCTTCACATTATATTATGCAAAGCTTTTCTTAAAGTATTATTCCTCAGGATAATACACCTGTGCAAAGGTTTTTTAACATTTTTAATTGCAATGGTTACTGACCCTGTTTTGCACACTATAATATGCAGGAGTAAAAACAATTGAAAAGTTGCTATTTTTAATGTCTTGTGACTTATTGGAATGTGAGCCAAGAAGTTTTAAATAGCTGATGTTATAATTACTGTGAGGCAAAACACTAGTTTAATAAAAGGCATCATATATTCCTCTCCACTACCTTAGAAATCAGACAGTGTATAATGGACAGTGTACTATGGCATAACAAGTTTAAAATATTTTTTAAGCTTCTTAGAAGACATTCTATCCCCGTCAGCGTAAGAGAAACAGAGATTGTGCAGCCAGTAGTCCTACCTTCCCCATGCTTACCATTTCTACCAGCTCTTCTGTGCTGCTGCTGACTTGGTCACAAATCTGCTGGATGAACCACAGGATTTGCAAACAATCCCATCCTAAACATCCCAATTAGTTTTCAGCCAGATAGCTGACTGCTCCAGCTGGCTGCAGAGCACATGAGCACCAGGATGACACTAGAGAAGCAGTGGGAGCGGACAACTGGGGAAGTCAGAAGCCATCCTTGGGGCAAGGAAGTCAGCTTTGACTCACAAAAACAAACCCTAAGTCTGTGACTCTGCAGCTAATCCAACAGCAAATCACCAAATGCTGACTATGCTTTGGGTCAGCTGTCCTTCTCACCTTTCAGTATCAGTTGATCTACTTTTTTTTTCTTTTTTTTTTTTCTTTTCTTTCTTTTTCCTGTTAGTACTGGTCATTCAGAGAGGCTCACTGGTTGATCAGACAAGCACCAGAAAACGGCAGCTGGCAGCAGTCTGGCACCACAGTGGTGTCCCTGTAAAATGAAGATGAACTTTCACGTTTGCTGCTAAATCATAGGGTAATGTCACGGCCCTGCGGGTACAGAAGGCTAATAAAGACCCAGTCACCTAAGAAATCACATGCTCAACAGCACAGATCTGGTCATCTGGGAAATGAGATTCACACCAGTACAGCTTTACTTCTCTCTTGGGTCCAGCCCCAGAAGCAAGTAATCCTGAACCAGTAATTAAGTCCGGTGACAATTCAATCCACTCACTATGCTGAGGATGTTTCCTACTTAATGAAAGCCACAACTGTGAATTCCCACTGTCTGGACAAGCAAGGATGCAGTTAAGAAGCAGCTAAAATCCAGCTGCTCAGATAATTAAAACAGCTCACGATGATCAGCATAGGGAAACCCTTTCAGGAACTGCTCTCTAGCTGTTTCTTCAGCTCTTTATTACATATTCATGTGCTTGTCACTGTCATATTCGGGCATCATATTTTAGCAACTGAACCTTCAATTTTAAGGCAAAATGCAGGCAGGAAGTCAAAGCAGATCATGGCAGCAGATGATAACATTTCACACACTAGTGCTCACAGCACACTGAAATCACGAGGTTGCAACAGCATCCACACTTAATGATGTGATGTCCAGCTTAGGTCTTGAAGCTGAAACACCTCCCAGATTTTTGTGAATCTGAGTCTCTCAGCTTGTGAGTACCCTGAATTAACTCCTTCGTGATCCAGAGCTACAATCACGCTGGACACATTTTTTCCTAGTATTTTCTTTCAGACAATAACCTGAGTTGAACTGCATCTTTCCCCTCTACATGATTCTATGAACATGCCCATTCCAGAAAAGCAAATCCTCAGAGAATAATTCAAGTTATTCTCAGTCTTCATTGTACATTTACTGATTCCAGCTCCCAATAAAACATATATTACAAGAATGGTAGGCTCTGCTTACTGAAGGGTTTGGCACTTCCATAACAGGCAAGATCTTCCTCTGTGCTATGTATCAACATATTCTTACTCACTGTTGCGATAAGCATGCCAGTAGGTTCTGATTAAAATTAATAAACAATATTTATGCTTTGATGGCAATTTAATGGGTGTAAGAATATTACAAGGTATCCATATAACAAGATATATTAGCTTCAAACTGGCCATTTAAAATTCTAAATAAACCAAATAATTTAACAAGCTGCAGAAACACTCGTTTTCAACTCTCCCATGTGAAAGCCTGACAAAAGTAAAGCTATCTTCATGTGCAATCACATATCGTTCCAAGGGACTGCTGACTCACCCAGTTACACCCTACAGTATATAATGTCCATGAACTTCTAACAGTGGCCTTTACAGAATGCACAGTGCACAGAAATTGTAAAATAAAATCTCATAACCACACCCTTCACCAGACCTGTCTTTCCAGAATGTACCCTGCATGCATCTCAGTCAGAGAAACGGTATGTTTGCCTGTACAGTCTTCCTTTGCTCTTCCTTCCAAAATGCAGAAAGACTTCCTTTTCTTCTATACCACAGATACTGACAAAGCTTTCAATTATGAAATACAGAAAATGAATCCTCAGAAATTCACACTACATAACAACAAACCATACATACATCTGCATCACACGTCTACAATGTTTACCTTCAAGTTTAAATATGACTTTAAATTGCAGTCCTTTTTAATTAATTCATAAAGATCCAGCAACCCTTGAGATTAAGATCATTCCCGAATGATACTCACCAAAGACTGCATTTCAAGTCATGTAATACCGATTCTACATGAATGCAGATAAGGTATAGCATAAAGGTATAGCATATAGGTAACTGCAATATCTTTCTTAGTCCAAGTTGGGGAAAATCAGCCAAGATTTAAATACTCAAAATCTCTTCCGTGGGTGAAACAGCATCACAGCCAGATTTTTTAAATGATACCTACACCTCCAAAACCTGCATCTACCCCAAACACACTGCAAAAGCCTGGTAGGTGGGCACAGTACTGAATTTGCTGTAAGAGCACTCAAAATACCTACCTCAAGAACTGAGAGAAGGCCTTTACCCACTGGGGACACTTCTCCAGTGAAACAGATCTCATCGTAGAGCCAGTCACCATTCAACTGGACTACCAGACAAGAACAACTTCTTCCACCCTCAATCATATACCCTGTCTGTCTTACAACATCATGGACCTCAAATTATATGGCAAATTAGTAAATACTGCAGCCTCTAATGGATGATTATAGCTTGGAAGAAATAATCACTATCATCACCTTTCCTCACTCAACTAAATTTAGCTTCAGAAACAAACACCTGTAGAACAGATTGAACTGGACGTTTCTGGAGCAACAGTCATAAGAAATGCTTTGCCAAAACAGTTTGTGGCCACAGCAATCAATGCCCCTCCCTAGTCTGTAATAATCCCCACATCACACAGCTCTTTCACATGCTCCTCCACACGCTTCAACTAATGCACCATGTGCCATCAGGTGAATTAGGCAGAGGAAATGAAGAGCCAGAAAGAGTCAGGTTCAGCTTTCTCGGACAACTTAAAAGACTGAAAAAATAGACCAGTGGGGTTACCCTTCCCTCATAACAATAACTCTGCCTCTGACCTCTTACCCTTGATCCAAAATATTTACAAGAACAGGATTACAATTATTTATTTATTTTTTAATATGTGCAGCACAGCTTAAAGGCTTCATATTCAGAAAACAGGTGATTGCCCATTTAAGTGATGCCCTTAACTCAAGGTGTGTAAATTGTTCCCGTCCTCTTTCTGATGTCAGCTAACAACCTTCTCCCCTTCTCTCCTTGGTAACATGCCTCTGGGCCTCCAAAAGTACTACTGACCTTTTCCTTCAGATTGCCTAATTGATTAACATGATCTATTTAAACCTAGAACAACGGCATTTTAACTATCAAGAAGCAGCAAAGCTACAGGGAACCGCAGCTCAGTCTCTTATGCTACAGGGCATAGAAAGCATTCTACAAAACTAGCAGACATCAAGTTCAAAAAAGTCAGAGACTTTTCAGCATGCAACATGAGGTTAAGCCGCAGCACTGCTTGCCACCTTGGGTGCTAAGAGTGTATGTAAATTAAAAAAAACACAAACCCTAAAGAAAACCAACTGAGGGCTGTTAAATACAAAGCACCACCTCTACCCGAGGCCCTGGGACACACAGATCTGGATGCTGACAGAATGCATGGATACTTTCCAATGCACACTTGTTTTTTCCCTATCTTCTTCCTTCTACTTAACATATAAGCAAAGAGAGAATAAAAATACTGGAATAGTGGACTTTTGGTCTGCTCCACAAGAGCATTTTTACACACTTAGTTGTCTTTCAGGGTGGAAAGATGTTGCCTGCATGAAGTTCCACCATTTTTTCCAGTTACTTCAGTTGTTCTAATAAGATAAATCTTAAGATAAAAGGACAAATCCTGTGTTGTTCGCTTTTGAAGACACATAAAAATCCCATTTTTTTTAAATGTGAAAATAATCTTGAGAATTTCTATTTTACACCCTCCAAGAGCATCAATTATTTTGGTTTTATTTCCATTCAAGTATTATACTAAGTAAAATACCTGTTTAGCACTTGCAGCAATGCAGTTACTGCACTAAGAAGCATGTTTTGTCAGTTCAAATACTAAAATAAAGAAGTAGAGGTAGTAGAAAAACCTGCAGACAGTATGGGAACAGAAATTAAAAGAAATAGAGAGAACTGTGTCATAATTTCAGATCTGTCCTAGATGAAAAAAATGCTGTCATTAACAGAAAGCATTGGTAGTCTGTCCACGCTGTAAAATGTTCGTTTAACAGAAGACATTTCCTTGTCAAGAGCCTCTGAAGGAACTCAACAGATGGGTAGTAATGCAAATAATCTTATGTCCACACCAATAAGGTGTGGTGAGAAAGCCACTCCTGCAGCTGCCAGTACGGTACCTGTCCCATAATACTGTCCTCTGACTTCTCAGCTGTCCAACCTTCACCCATCAGGACTAATACATGGGTTCAGCTATTCATGGACCTAGTATTTTAGAAGGAGCAGTGGAAAAAAAGGTAATAAAACAACCCAATGGTGTTAAAAGCAGCTGCCCAAAAGAAACTGTTCTTGGGAGCAAAGGGAAAATTCCTGAACTGGTGCAATCATGAAATGCTATCAGGATTGTTTGAGCTAGTACTTTATTAATACTAGATGCCAGTGTGTGAGGGAACAGGAAAAGAGAAGTCAAGATGACACAGAACAGAAGAATCATACTAGTAAAACCAAAGCTATTTCTTTCCAAGCATTTATTCCAAGCAAAAATATTGCTTAATGTAACATGAGATCACTGGTGTAAGTCTTTTGCTTGAACTAGATATTATGTTGAAGATCAAAAGAGAGATTTAACAAAGCAATAATTGTATGTGGTTGGAACATTATGATTAGATTTGAACCTTCTCTTTAATTAGAAGTCAACCTTTGCCTCAAGCCTGAGGAGATGGGAATGTCCACTATACACAGAACAGATGACAAACCTCTGGTAAGAACTCTCCCAAAGTTAAGATGTGGCTATTCATACTTATAAAGACCATACTTACATGAATACTTTCAACATTTAGGGTTGTGTGGTGTAATTTCCATCCTCTGTAGCAAGGGACCTGCCCATGACCTGCCTCAGTTGTAAACCTACAAGGGAACAGGTAACACAACTTTCTGAACCACTGAATCTTAGCTCTCTTCCTGAAGCTGAAGTAATTGCAATCAGATGAAAAGCAGCTCATCCTTTTCTACAGTAAGATCTAGTACTAGCTCAGCTGAGCCTGTGATTTGTCACAGATGGCCAAAACCAGGACAAAGCCCGTACGTAAATATGGCATAATTTCAAATGGTGACGACTTGCACTGAGAAAAATACTGCTTCTGAAAGGATAAATTTTGTAGAAAAATCAGAAAAGCTATGTCTCACAAATGACAAGATCAGAACCTAAAGTACATCTCTGCCAACTGCACAGCAAGCATTAGACAGAAATAGTGAGAAGGAAGAAACTATCAACATAACAAGCCTCACTAGGAATATTTTTCCCTATGACATAGTAAAGATGCAACTGTAACATGCTTTGAAAGAGTACTTGATCAACAATTTCAATGTTCAACCTGCCAAACCAGACGTTTTTTAAAGTAACCAATTACCTATACTAGAATGATCTGCAGACATCACAAAATAACTTTAAACAAAATAAAAAAGTAGGTGAGCAGTACAGAAGAAACAAACCAAGGAAAAAAGAAAAGGAAGTAAAATCTTTTCCGTCTGGTGCACACGAGAGCAAGAGGCCATGGAAACCAACACAATATAACTGCAAACTGAGCTCTCCCACTCAAATTCCAGGGGTAAAGGAAAATTTAGATGCTGACCTGAGCCTAGACAGAAACCTACACAAATCCTTAGGGAAATAAACCAAACTTCACGCATCAGCTCTGGCACTCTTAAAATATCAACAGAAATCTTCTAGAGAGAACCGAACTACTGCCACTTTTCAGCTGGAAGGTTACAGCCTGTTGAGTCTGCCTCCTCAACGCTGACACATATTCCATAAGTTTCCCCTAGCAGCTCCTTCTCCACGGTTTTCTTTGAGACTACTGCAAATAAATTTGGACATAATTCTTTTTCAGCCCTCTTTCCCTTCTACCAGATGAATTTCATGCGCTATTTGTCACAGAAATGTCTTGGGGGGGGAAGGTGGGAGGGGGGGAGAAGAATAATCATAAAGATGCAGATTTATAACTGAAACTGATTAATTTGACCCATCATTTGTCACTTATAAACAGAGAATTCCAGTGTTCCCCACAGCTTCCATCCACCTCAGAGCATGGATTAGAGACAAAGCTGCTTTAAAGCTGTTTTAAAGAGAATTATTGCCATTTTATAGGGAAAAGTGAAATCTTCTCAAAATTACCTTCAAAAGGAAAGCTCCATGGTTTAAAAAAACCTGTGATGTGTAATTGCATGTTTCCTGTAACCACATTTTCTAGAACCAAGGCCTATTGTGGTTGTTTATGTCCCAGACAATTCTCTTAATGCACAAGGAAGACTAGTTTCACATCTGGATGGTGTCTCCAAAAGGTGATGACACAGTGAAACTTGTTCAGGTAGACAAGATGCCCAAAGCAAAACTGAAATTCTTTTAATGAAGAATGAGTGTGAACCTTTTTCTTTTCAACAACCATGGCATTCTCAGCTTTATTTTCCATTATGAATTAGCATAAGCACTGGAGAGCAGCCCAGACAACGGAAGGAGTTGTTCAGGGCACCAAAGCAAACAGTCCTTCAAAATTCCCTTTGCAGAAATCAGGCACAGAGTTCTCTTTTATAAAAACAAATCCCTCTTCTCTGTTTAGGAATAAGGAATCTGGAAGGCTGGCTAGTATGTGCCCTTCACAATAACTCTTTACTGCTGTTTGTGAGATGAATAGCCAAAAATCCCCAACACAACAGAGATGAATTAGCAGCTCTAAAGCAAATACCCACAGCACAGGCTCTAGATATTCACACGATCCATAATTGCCAACAACTAAGCTGAACTCATCTGCCATTTATTCCTCTGCTCTACCTGTGGGTTTTTTTTCCTCATTTACAGATAAGTATGAACTCAGCAGGGAAAATTAACATTGCAAAGAATAAATTAAAAGTAATTATTTATTGTGGAAAAGAAGCTGCCAAATAAATATGCTGCATAAAATTTCTCCACCTTATTCTACTCCCGAGAGGAACACCTCTGATGCGCACAACACGTGCTGCTGACCAGAAACACAGGATAAACAAAGAAAAAACACATAAGCAAATTCCAATCTCAAGTTTCACTAGTTTAAATCCACACTTAAACTTGCAGCACACCACATGTGACTGAGCCCAAAATTTAGCTCTCGGAATGAAATAAAAGATGTAGCCACATGATCCTACAAACTCCCAACACAGAGTCCCTGCTTCCAGCTCTGCCATTGATTTATTGTGTGACATGCAAGAAATCACTCTGCTCCCCTCTGCTGAACCTGCTTCATCTGAAAAGTGGAGACACAGCTATTTTATTCCCTGGAGATCAGCCTTCTGATCCAACTAACCACGCGAGCACAGATAATGGCCCAAAGGAGGGAATAAGATCCTTCCTTCTGGAGCAGCACAGACTTAGCTCAGCTCAGGGTAATTGTGAAACTGTACCCCAAGGGTTTGGGAAGGAGACTACTTTTTATTACATCAACATCTGACCTCTGATGAGTATACAGAAACCCTTCCCTTCTCACAAAACAAAAGTATGTTTAGATTGATGTCAACCCACTATTCCCTTGCCTTAAACAAATCTAAAAGTTGAATATAAAGGACAAGAATGTAACAGTAAAACAAGTGTCATCCCCAGTATTTGTTCTTCGGCACACAATCCTTCCCTGTCAGATGGAGTGCCAGCAAGTTTCAAAGTCTCAAACTTCAGACCTGTTTTACAGCCTGGATGTGCAAATGCCTGAGATTTTCCTGTATGCAATTTTCCATGCAAAATTTCCTGTATCGAATTTTCCAGCTGCACTTTCAAGGTAATGTGAACACTGCCAGTGGACAATACAAAGCTTCTAAATGACAGCAATAAAAAACTGTATTTCAGGATGCTTGTGGGAATGAATCTGGTCCTTCTGGATATTAAGTATCCCAGTGTTTGAACTGAAGAACTAGATTTAGACTGGTTCTTCTGACACTGCCCCACAGCATTATCACCTGGAAATCAAGTCAGTATGAGACAGACAAGCCGCTGTCAAATGGACTGAAAATAAGTGGGGTCAATCTCTCTTCTGGGATTCTTTTAAGACTTGACTAGAAAAAGACATTTTACTGTAGTCTGGTGTTGTCTGACTACGTGACCTACAGACGTCCCTACCCACCAACATTTCCACCACTCTTGATTTCTCAGCACAGAAGCAGCAATAGCATCGCAAGTCTTTCCAAACTGCTTTTTTGACTAAGGAACCACAGAGAAGCAGAAGGGGTTACAAGAGCAACTCTCTTTTCAATATACAATTCCAATAAAGTACCATGGATTTTAAATTTACCTAAAAAAAGTTTTTTTTTAAAAAAGTCTGTTAAGTAGCTTACAAAATTAGCAGTGAAATTACTCTTGAGGACAAAACAGCCCAAATTGTTATGTGCACTAATGTGAACAGCATAACAAGAGACTTTAAACTAGAACCCCAGGCTTCAAAGGTCAGGAGCTAGCAAGATTTCTGCAACAGAAGGAAGGACACTCACATTCCTCTTCAGATAAGCAAAGGTGAAATTATGCAATGACTGATTGCAGACTGAACATAATGGGTACAATACAGAAAAACCTGTTACTGCCTGTTTCCTCAAGACCTCAAAAGCATATTGATTTGTAAAAGCACATGGATTTAACTACAAAGTGAGGACAGTTCCACCACATTCTCAGGCCTGTGCCTTAAGAATGCCTTCACACTTTGTTAAAGGCTTAAGATGTTAATTAAAAGGTGTCTTTTAGGGCTTCACAGATGATCTGGGAAAACATATTCTTAAGATATAGTCAGGCCATTACTGTAATATTTATTAAACACAGTTTCACAAGATCAACATTAAATAGCACAGAAAATAGGAATGCAGAGAAGCTTTCCCTAACGGCATCCTGCTACATAAAAACCTCCTAAACCCAAAGACACAAAATACCATTCATAAAAATGATAGCTTGATTTACCAGATCCTCACTAAAGGAATGTGTAGCTCCTTTGATCAGCCATTTCAAGTGCTTCTTTATAAAGGAACAAAAAAAGTTGTGTCTGTTTGTACTGTTGACTTGATGTATTTTAAACAAAAAAGACCAATTTAGTTCAATCAAATGAGAACAGCCAGCTGTAAAAGAACTTTAGCCATTACAATCAGCAAGCAGACTATACGCCAGTAAAACAAAGAATCTATGTCTAGAAATTAATTATTTTCTTCCCCTTCCATCATTTGAGGGCAAGCTTTCACACTAAACTTCTAGATTTGAAATATGAAAATCTTCTACTTGACTTCAAATTATTGATATCCTACTAAATTTCTCACCAAATGTTTGCAGCGTTTAGCTACCTTCATCTTCTCATCTCTATGGTCAAGGCAGTTACAATCCACACATTACATAGATTGCTTTTCATGGTTTTTTTTGATTGATGACACTTACCCCAAAGGGAAAAAAAAATCCATATAAAATCCATAATGAATGAATCCAGTTCCTACTCTGAGCTTTACTCATGTTCAGGCATTAGATGAAAATAAGTGGATTCCTGAAATTTCTATTCTATTACTATCATATAATTTTCAGTTTGAAAGCATTTAGAGGCATAACACAAAGGAGTCTATTTCTTCTGACCTAATTGACCTGCGCTAGAGCAGTGCATGACCTGAAACTAACAGAGCCAACAGTGCATGACCTGAGAGTATAATAAATAAATAACGTTAATTACATATCACTGTGGCTAGTAGATGTATCTTTTAATACTGTCTGAAATAGAACAACTGAAGGATGTTTAATATTAGGTAATAAAATTAAATGTCTCTTGATAAAAATTTAACACAGCAACGGTATTATTTGGATTCAGAGAACATCTGTTTTAATCTTACTAATGTGCTAATATTTAATAAAAAATAAGCGTGGAGTGGTACATGAAAAAGATATCCACAGGCCTTGTTTTGATACTCCTCACTTTATCTAAACTCTCCTGCATGACAGATGGTCGCTAATTGCCAAAAGAAGCAAGATAGCTTATTAATGCATTTTGGAAGCATTATCTAGTATCTGTCTCCCTCCTTTTAAGTCATTACTTATGGTCTTTGGTTCATTCACACCCTGGAATTTCTTCCCAGTGTCATGCTAGATCCAGTATCACTATTCAAAATACTCCACTTCCCTGCAGCACTTCTCACACACTAAACACTTGCGAGGCTAGTAACAAAAACAGAATATTTGTCATAGTTCCTGATACCGCTAAAAATGTTTCATCCTGCACTATCTAAATGACATCATCCTATAATAAAAGGAACTATATTAAAGACTATTTACACACTGTTCAGCCTAGAACAAATTTTATGTTTCTCATTGCAAATTAATTATATCCAAGCTATGTTTTAAAACTGTTCCTGATCCATTGTGTATGAGTTCTTCTTCTCTAACGTTGCAAAGACTCAAGCAAAAGGTGATCTAGAAATACACAGACATGGAAACATTTAAGAACATGGTGCTGGCAAAGGACAAGCTTTAGATCCCTGGAATCACAAGAAATACTGCCATGTCTTTTTATGGAGCTGACTGTATTCCAGACTGAAACTTAACCTTACAAAGCCTGAGAAGGAGTCGGCATTTTTTTTTTTCTCTTCTTATCCCAGTGTTCCACAAGACCTCACCAGGCATTGTATGAAATAAACTTCTACTTCTCTGTCTCTCTCTTGGAAACATCTATATCCACAATATATCAACCATCGGGGCATTTACCTTTCTTAAGACTCATTGCATATGTCTTTATCTGGTTAGCTAGTATTCCCATGTCCAACTCCATTATTTTGTAGTAATTTTAGTGCAGAAATTCTTGTTACTAGACCTTGAGTCCAAGTACAAAGACCATCAGGGTACTTTTTGTCCCACTGTATATCATGAAGGGGATGGTACATTTCAATTTTAAGAGACGCTTCCCACAACATTCAGCTTAAGGAAAAAGTAGACAAGATGCCTTTGAGCCATTGTATTTTCTCTTTCTTTTGTCATGAGCTACTCACAGAAAAAAAAAAAAAAAAGGAAAAGCATCCTCTCCTCCATGCCATCACACAGCAGATACAACACATGAACTGTGCTACAAGACGCCACAGTTCCCTCTGTTCTAGCTGTAACAGCTACCCCACTGTAGTGTTAAAGTGTAACAAAACCCCACAGACTAAAAATCAAATGAAAAGGCCATGTCACGTCAGAAGGCTAGACATCAGGGGCATCTTTTGGCATGGCTTTTCACAAAGGACTGGGACAGACAGTGTTAGCTGGTCTGCTCTGCCACTTCACTGCATTAAAATCCTCTCATCCACCACAGGATATGGATGAGAACCTAGTCTCTAGCGGAAAACTGAGACAGTTTGGAAATAAGGCAAAAGAGAAAGGTTGGTGGTTTTTTTTTTTTTATTGAAAAGAACTAAAGAATATTCAGAAGCTAAGGGAAATAGAGGCCTTGCAAATCAATAGCTTGGAAGTTCATGGCAATTACTGATGGAAATTCTAAAGAAACACAAAATGTTTGTGTGTGTTTTGTTTAATACCCGTTCATTTGCTTCACTCAGTTTTGAAACTTTAAATATGATGGGATTAGAGTTCATGGAATAAATAATAAAAGTGTGACTATTCTTGACTGAACCAAGAATTCTTTTCCTTGCTACAGAAGCAAACAGTCCAAAGAAGCAAAAGTCACGAGGGTTTCTTTTCTTTAACAGCAGTTTTACAAAACAGTGATAAGTAAACAAGCCTCTGGATTTTAGATGCACACAATTACAGTGTAGCAAGCCCTGCTAAATCCTTGGAAAACTTTGCCCATAAAGAATATAACACAATTACCTTTAACAGAAAGCTATTTTGGTATTTCATTACTGTTACCAAAACAGAGAAGTAGAATAATGGCATTTTTATTTTTCTGGCTAATTTCCTAGTTCATTCCATAAAAGGAAAAAATTAAGAAGAAAAGGAAAAGAAGGGAAGAATAAATACAGAAATATGGTTCTTACCCTAAAGAGCGGCAGTCTGGTTTATTTCTTTCAGAGCGATCTGTGAGAAAGGAGGCACAGTATCAGCACAAAAGTTGGATGTTCTATAGCAATACCAGTACAGAAGTCTTAAAAAAAACTGTGACACTGCACAACTAGCAAACCCAAAAGCTGATGCTGTTATAAAACTGGTTTTCTGCACTGGACTACTCTTCCTGAGACCAAGTAAAATTCCTGCAAGTTTAACATTTGTTAAAATTTCTCTACTCAGAACACAGTGTATTTAATGTTTTGTACTAATGCTTTGGAAGCTTCCCCTCCCTTTAGCTGAAATGAATAAGACTTTAGTTTAGAGTAAAAAAGTAAGGGAGAGGGAGAGGAAAAAAGAAAAAACACAGATTACTCAGCGCAAAAAAATCATTCCATGAATCATGGCTGGCAGAGTTCCCCGACAGGATGGGAGAAAAATCAGCAGTTGGTTGCAGCAACATCTGCATATACTCTGAATCCAGTGCAGCCCCACCATTAACTCTTTGACTTCTGGGTGTTCCAGATATTGAATTTTTCTCCACTTTTAGAAAGGGCATTGTTTATCGTGAGAGCATTTCAAGTAGCTGACTTGCACTAATGAGACTGACCTGCAAATAAAAATTTACAGACTACAATCTTATCAACACAGATAAATTTCTTTTACTGAACAATTTATCAGTTGCTAAAGCTATCTCTAGATATATTTCTAAAAGGTTTTTATTATTGAAAGTTCCAATATACGAAGTAATTATGAAATACTTCTCCTAAGAGTTGTTATCATATAAGAATTACAAAATAACCATTGTGTTGTATTATTGCAATTCATGTATTATCAATTGTATTGTAAATCCAGAATATTTCTTACCACTTGACTTCTGAAGTACCTAAAAGTAGCAATTGAGATTTGTGTCCTCCTAAACCACACATATTCTAAAATGGGGGGGGGGGAGCGGTATGTAAGAATTTATTACAGGAAGATCTACTATGCAATTAGAAGAATGTTTTAACAGCTATACATAATCTTCACTGACCATGGTAATTATGCTTCAGATTCCCACTGTGTGTATTTTAAACAGAAAGCTATTTTTCCTGTGTTAGTAAACACTTCACTGAACAAGCTTGTCTATACAGAAGAATAAGAAAGAATCTTTCTAAAAAAATGCTCATATTCACAGTTTGTAGTTTTAATCCTAAAGCCTTGCATTTGAAATATAATTTGGTCTCTTAATAGTATGGTTTTGTTTGTGTAGTTTTATCTCACATACTGAAGAAATGTTTTCTTCTCCAAGTTTTATGTGCTCATTTGATTATGTTTTCATGAAAGTTGTAAAGAATTATTGCATGTCAACAGTGCTCAAAGAAGTAACTAATGTTTTTTCCATTCATAGGTGCTCCTATTGAGCTGTCACAGCCACAACAGTGTATAATTTATTGTGTTTCTGACTCACAGTGATCCCCATTTCATCACACTGCGTGCTGCTCTGTTAGCTAGAAACAGCATGCTATAGCTCAAACCAGAGTTGCAGCAACAGTTATTGAAACACACGGAAAAGGGCTCCTTCCTCATTTGTTCATGTAACCTTACCTGTGAGCACTGAAAAAAAAACCCCAAAAAACAACCAACCCAAGGCAGGACTTCCTACTGAAATGTGCTTCCCATCTGTTGCCTGTTATGAGAGTTCCCTGTCACGGACACAGCCACAACCTAACAGCATTAGGACAAAGCCAGTTCAGTTCTAAAAAGACTGTGTGAACAAACCCATGATAAGGAAGAAAAGGAGTCAGAGCACATGTAAGCACAGCATCTAGAAGCTCTCAGCCCACGTCCACTTGGCAAATCCACCACTGCTCGGCCACAACGCTGCAACCTGCCCATTCAGGAGATCAAGGCAATTCCCTTTTTCTTTTTTTTTTTTTTAATTGAAATCTATATTGCCTTTCTTTTTCCACATTTTATTTACTGATAAGCTTAGTGAAAATACATCTTACACATGTACTAAAAAGAACAAAGTAATCCTATAAACATGTAGTTAGCATTTTAAAGCAAAAATAGCATTTTAAAGCAAAAAAACCTACAACAGTTTAAGGTTACTGTGAACCTAATCTTTTAAATTTGATTTAGTATCAAGTGTAAGAAAGGACTCAAAGACATGAATCTTTCAATTCAATGCTTAAAATTTTGCAAGTCTATATGCTCTTTCAGCATTACATATAAGCACCAATCCAAGTAATGTCACAGACCACAAATCTCTAGAATAGGAAACCCCAGAGAAACAGAAACAGGCAAATGTGTTTGGTGGGTTTATTTGGTTTTTTTTCGGTTTGGGTTTTTTTTTTTTTAAACACACTTACGTATATGTTATACACACAGATCCCATTCCTGCATTCCACTGGAAAGTCCTTGACTTGAAAAAGTTGGGTCAGATTCTCTTTTACTCTCTCTGTATTACCTCAACAACTGAGAGACCACTTTGTAATCCTTCCTAACAGGAATAACCAAGAGGACCATATAGATGCAAAGATCTGAAAATCAAATCACTACAGCTTTTCCTCTGTATCAGAGACATAAATTGCTATAAAACATTATAGAACATGATGACTTCCTAGCACATCGCTATATATCTTTCAATTCCAAACTCTGGAAGTCAAAACTGCATGTCAGATTAGAGGAAACATTGACTGTTTGCTGGACTAGCATGCATAATGAACAAACAAGGCAGTCTGCACTCCAGCACTGGAATTTTACAGGAAAAAGATTCCACTTTCAGTGACAGATATGACCTTCTGGATGCAAGCTGCCACAGGTGAAACACCAGCACTATCCTTCCTATCCTTGCGTTGCTCAAGTAATACAATTCCTTACTGTGTGTGTAGCTGCAGCCAAACAGGCTAGGAATTCTGAGGCTAGTATTCCCAGGCTAGAGAACCAAAGTGTCTGACTTTACATTTATTTTGGTTAATGAACTACCTTTGAAAGTCTGCAACACCTTCCTAACCTGACAGCTAGAGGAGAACAGCGAGTAGTCCAGACTTTGTGCTGGCACAGCAGAGCTGTTGTGGATTTACTGACAACTACCTTAGAGGTGGCGCAGTGCTGTCATCTGATTTTACTACTGCAGATTTTGCCAGCTAGTTCAGGCAGTTCAAGAGCACAGACAGACCACAGAGACGATTCTTCCAAAAAAGTTCTTTCTGCTTGCGCTCCAATCCACAATTCCCACAGCCAGAGACTTGCGGTCTGTCAATCCACAAGAACTGACCACTCTTCAAACTCCTGCAGTCCAAACTTAAGAGATTTTCTCCACTTTATGCTAGCATCCACTCTTTACAAAACCTTTGCTGCCTTTACACAAATACAGCCAGTGTGGGAGAAATACATTATTCCTTGTTCAGCAGCAGGATACAATGCAAGATGTCAAGGAGCTGGCAGGCGGAGCGGATGAGGTGGATGAAATCAGAGGTTCCTGGCTGAGGCTGGGAAGACTGACGCCAAGTTTTAGGCACTGCAGAGGTATCAAGGCAAACATCAGGATACAAAGATCTGTGCCGGGTATATTTCATCAATAGCATGGACGTGTTATGCCTTTTTTCAGCATTCAAAGATTAGGCAGCTGACAGAAATGCCAGGTTCCAGTCGCTTTCAGAAAAGTGGACTGGCAATTCTGTTCAAGTATTGGAAAATTATCTTTGTTTTTAATATGACAGAACACTTTTCCTCTCATGGAAATTATAAACATAACTATCGTGAGAAAAATAACAGACTCAGCATTATTTCAGTTCCTCTGTAAACTCAGAATAGCTTATCATTTTCACCAAAAAGACCATCAAAGCAGAAAACAATAGCTTTTAAGACATTGATTCTTGTCTCTGGAAGAGAAGCAATGAAAAGGCAAAAGACAACTCACACCAAAGAAAGACACTGTTTTACTCTGTTTATTTTGCAAGCTTCTTCAAAGTATCTTGTTGCTAAGAGTGACTTAGACTGAAAGTTCGCTCACCAGAAAAAAATTTAAGTATAAACATGAAATACTGTTGAAAAATGAGTGGAAAGTTAACACACATTCTGCCGCTTCAAAACTACTGCAGAACTTCCAATGCAATGGCATTCCAAGGTAGGTGACTTCCTAATCTCAACCCTGTTGCATAGCTTGATCACTTTTAAAAATGGAATTGGCTGAAGGGAGCAAAGCAGGGCACATACCATATCCATTTCTGGGAAATATTGTATTTTTCATCTTAATCACAGGTCTTGAATTGAGCAGCCACCAGAGGGGCTTCAGGAAAACGTGTTGTTAGAGCAACCAGCTGTTTCTGTCTCTGATATTTTTAACTCCTGATGGCACAAGCAGTGGTTCCATAATGAAAAGTAGCATGAGATGCTTATAATGATACTTCAGTAACAATGGAAACCTCTAGATAAACCAAATGATGGTAACAATGCAGTGCTAGCAACACCAAAATACAAAAAAAAAGTCATATTCTCAGAACAGGCTAGTATCAAGAGAGGCTAAACAACTTGCACAAATCTGAATACTCGCCCATCCCAATGTGCATGCTTTTGAAGTCACCAAGCCTTAACAAACCTAGATGCCAAGACCAATGCAGCAACTTTACGAGGGACCATGTAGAACTGCAGTGGTTCCTACCATTATTTTAGTAACAAATACCTAGACTGTTATACAGCTGATCATGGCTACATGGTGCAACCATCCCCATTACCCAACCAGATTAGATCAAGAGCTCCAAATTTCCATTTCAAAATTTCAATGTAGGTGGGCTGTTGCTCAAACTAAATCATGTATTTTCTGGGAAAACAATCTGAATTCATGCAGGATTTTCAATACTAGATGATTTGCAGTGAGCTAAACAAAACCTGATACAGCTACTGATATACAGCAACATATTTGCCTCCAATTCTGTTCAGGCACACTGTGGCTAACACCGACCCATCCTTCCTTTTAGGACTTCTCACAGGTAAGAAAAACACAAACTCAACTGTGTAGAATCTCCTATAAATTTCACTCAATTTTATTAGGAACTGCTATACTACAAAACCCATAAAACTGAACATTTATTTATGTATTTTAGTACCGTAACTGAGCAGAGTCCCTTATCAGTTGTTTAAAAGAACAAGGCTCAAGGAGAGATTAATGAAAGGCTTGGAAGAAACTTTCTTTCATTTCATTTATGTATAGTTTTCCCTTTACTCCAAAAGACCACAAAACCAGGACACACTCAAAGTTTATAATTGTAAAGGCAGACAGTTTTTATACTTGCTTTAAATCCTACAGTATGTTGCTGAATTCCAGAGTAGTACATTGCAGGGAAAAAAAATGCATTATAAACTCCCAAATGAAATTACACTAGTTTTTTTCAGTTTTAACACAGAACAGTAACCAAGTTTGGTAAGCAGAAAGCATTCCTGAAGCTTTTTATACTTAAAACATTTTCCCCTACCCTGAAGCACAACTGATATATGACTGGGAGGAAACCCCAAAATACATCTAAAACCACATTGAACCTCTGTGGTTGAGTATTTAACTTTGAAATCTACTACCACCACAAGGCTTTTAATTCTCAACAAACCATATTCTTTAACTTGCTAAAGAGAATAACAATAAACTATAGTCACCTTCAAAGCCTTTTGTGCAATTGTACAATATGTAAGTGAAAAAATAATTTATTGGACAATAGAGGCTACATTTGCCAGTGCTACCTTTGTTGCTGCTTTGTTTTGTGAGTCTGAATTTCCACTCCCTCATTCTTGCTGCAATGTTACTCCTTCATCGCAACAGCAGAAGTATGCATACATCAGCATAAACGCATGCACCTTCTCAAAACAGGTCCATGTTCTAAGAACCTAGACCAAACTCAGCACAAGGACCTGGTCCTGTTCTCAGGCCATGAATGATAAACAAAGTATATAACAATCAAATATATGCCACCTATGTGGATGTTCCCATATTTTAACCTTCTACCACACTTGCTTAAGAAGGAAATTTAGGATATCGTTGTTTCTAAAGCTCTTTTTTCAAGCAATGAGCAACTCCTGAAAGTAAAAAATCCTTCACAAAAGATGTGAAGTACACATCTTCATATGAGACATCCCAGTGTAATGATTTCTTAAGTACCTCAGGTACAAGCAGACATAGGTACCTGCACACCGCCAGAATTACAGTGGGAGCTACTCAAAATGAGCCCTACTACTCAGGGTTTAATTTTTTTTTTATATTTTCATGAGGAAAATACCAATAGACTCAACTTTTTGACAGGCAAAAGATTTAAAACCATGGAATACCCTCTTCTCTAGGCATTTCAGAAATGTTAGATCTACACTTCTGAAAAAATCCCCAAACCAAAATGTATGCAATTCTCTGATGCTGCTAGCATTGCCCATAAAAGAAAATCATCTTTCAAGAGCACAGTACTATCATTTTCTTTACAGATCAGCGATTCAGCATGCCTGTATAGGGTCTGCATATTCCTCAACTAGATAACAGTTTCATCTTACAGTAAGCCTACCTCCCATAGGCTGCTGAAACACAGCAAGCAAAAAAAGCAACATATTAGACTGGTGAGAATAAACTCACAGTTCTTACGCTGTATTAACAGAGCACCTTTTAAACATTCATACATCATATTCAAGATGCAAATTTATTCAATTATTTTTCTCCTCAGTGGTTTGCCCTGTTTGAGGACCAGTCTGTCCAGCAACAAAAGAGCCTCCAGCTTTGAACGCCTGTGCGTAGGTACGCTTACCTGTCACAACACACCCCTTTACCACAGTAATTAGGGGCACACTCCATGCCTGGAGACCTAAGATACCACAGAGAAATACTGCTGCTGAGGGCCTAAGATAACAATGACAAAAAGCTTTATAATAATAATAATTTTAAAAGAACCATTTTACATTTTCTATGTGGAATTTGGCTTGTTTCATTTGGATTTTGTTTCTGTTAAGTGACAGCTTCCTAAACTTGTGTGCTCCCAGCCACAGATAGGACAATTTGTTATGACTGCAGAAGACATCACTTCCATCATTTAAGCAATTTCCTTTGACCTACAGTACAAAGCCATGCATTGCAGAAACAGGCTTTGTTGTATATACTTCAGATAATAATTTATAATTTTTGAGAAACCGTAGCCTGCCTTATTACTTTTAAAAGACAGAATCTCCATCTGCTATGCTATATATTAAGAGTATTTACTCTTTGATGTAAAACACTTCACAAATGTCATCCTTCCCACCATCCAAATCAATCTGAAACCCCTGTCCCATTGGGCAGTTACAAGCTTTCTGAATTTACTTATCCAAAACAATTCAGTTTTTATTGTTGAGATAGCAAACATCAACAATAAATTTTATCAGTGAAATCTTAAGCATTGTGCACTTGGAAGTTACACCTGATTTAATGTGAGACATGGATTCACAACAAAGTGCTAGATAGCAATTCAGCATAAGATATTACTACTTCTGTATCACAGGAAACTAATTCAACCTAAAAACAAACAAGCAAGAAAAATCCTTTCTTGTTTATTTCACCCTGTAAAGCCACTGACAGTGATACAGATGGCACTGCTCCTAACTTAGGAATTTGATGTTATGATGAGTGCAAGTAAAAGCATAGGTCTGCATTGTGGGAGGAGTCTGGAGACTAAGGGGATGAAATGAGAAAAACAAAATTACATATTAAAAGATTGTAACACACTCAACCATAAAAGAAACGATAAAAATAGAAGAAACATGCCAGGCAAATAAGAGTATTTATTTCTCTTAAGATACCACTGAAATAGTCAATAGCTCGTTCTTGGAATATTTTGTGGTCCCTTGTCCCTGTTTATGATGAAAGAATCCCCAAACTCTTTAACCGGTCCACATAAAGACACCTAACAAGAGAACATTCTCAAACCTCAATGATTTTGTTGCAAACATTGATTTTCTATAGAGGTGCATTTGAAATTAGCCTATTAACAAAGTATTTTCCTCCAGTGACACTGCCCAACAGTTACACAAATAAGAAATTCTGGGACAGTAAATGTAACAGTTGCTTCTCACATGCACTGGATTGATTCTTAAGTACCACAATACAGATTATACCCAAAAAGGTCTCTTGCACTTTACTGTAAAACAAGGATTATAAGATCTAGAAACATAATAAAAGGGATTAATTCAAAGGTGTAAAAAAAATTTAATAATGTTGGCATATACCAATAGATTGTTGCAACCTGAGATAATTCTCATCCATTAGCTTTGACCACATGCCAACAGGTTTGCAACTCTAAGCCAGTATTCCACAGAAGTAGCTCAGCACTTGTCCATTCTTGAAATACATCATATTTTAATGCATATTATATTATAGCACATAGATCTGCTTCCAAAATTATTTTTTTAAGATGTGAGTCACCTGGCATTCTGAAGACAATTTGCTGAGATGTGGGATGAGTTTATCGACATCTACCAAATCCCCCTTAAGGTACCTCAGACTACCACATTAGTGGTGTAACATATCTGTGTGTGAATGTGCACCCACATGCCCATCCTGACAAGAAGACACTGTGTACAGCTGGATTCCTTGCACCAAGATTCCACCTCTTGCAGAAGGACCATCTGTGCAGTGAGTCTGATAACTCTGTAGTCTTCTCACCATCCCGGTCCATGGGAAAATGAAGGTACACCGATTCATGAGAACAACACTAAATTAGGGTCATACTACAACCTGAGATAGGATTTTGAAATGGAAGGCCAGATCAAGCAGTGGGAGTCCATCAGAAGTGATGGATCATCAGTAAGAGTGCCAAAGAGCACTGGATTACTGAGGAAGCCCACAGTGACTGTGAGAGAAAGATGCAGTCACTGGACACTGATGTCATTATCTTCTTAACACAGGTCCATTTGCCAAACCAGCATGAAACATGCAGATATCTTCCCAAGATCCAAAACTGAAGATAACCATGTTTTATAAAGATGGAAGACAGGAGGAAGAGAGGGAGAAGGAGGGAGAAAGAAGGAGAGAGAGGGACAACAGGGAAATAGCAAGTCACAGAACAGAAATAGCACCTGCTGTTTCTGAAAAGAGAGGCAGGCATCCGTTCCAGAGCACAGGGCTTTTATACCGCTGCAGAAGAACTAAAAGCACGGTCAGCAAAAATAAGTTTAGTTTACAACACACAGCTTGGTGTATTATTTTTTATTTAAAAATTTAAAACATGTTTGAATTCAACACAATTACAAAACATGATAAAAATACTGTGGTCTCTGTGTGTATAAAACAAAAGTTTTAAGCCACAGTTCTAAGAAATGCCTTATAAACAAGCACATATGCACATACCTTTCATTTTTAACACATGGCCCTTGTAATTTAGAAAAAAGCTGATTGGGCCTATCTCTGGGCTCCTGAGATGTTATAATATTTCAGAGTCTTCTCATTTCTTTCTCCAAATGCTTAGCAACTATAGTTCCTCCCACTTCCAGCATCTCAAAAAATACACAATAGAAAAAGCAGCTACTATAGAAGTAATTTTTTAATCTGCTTCTAGCCTTGACATCAAGCTAGTGCATTTCATCCTTAGTCTTCTAAAAGCAAATTCCATCCATTCAGTTGCTACCCATGGTAACAGTTTCCTTACTGTTCAATGACTGGCTTCAAAAACCATAAGGCAGTTTAAAACGTCAAAGAAAAAGGATGACAAAGCCATAAGTACCCAGAAACCCTCAAAACAAAGGATTCTGTGTTTACTGCAGATAAACCCAGGGTTCCTGAGCACCCTCATATTGCTGACAGATTGCTCCAATTCTCTGGTACCTTGTAGAAATACCTCTCCTCTTCCCACTCCTGCGCACACACCATTAGGCCTACAGATCCTGTCAGAGGCATCCAACCTCTGTAAATACACTAGTAAGTACCTCTACATTGCTACAGTGCCAAGAGTAAAATACCACAACAAGACACCTCAATTAAATAGTTTTTGATAATAGATCCACCAACATCAAGGTAGTGGAGTGCAATCAGAGAAATGAAGCATGCCTAATGTCATGGCAGCAGGTACCATGCATTTCCCACAGGTGGTACTGGTGATCTACAGCAAGCTCAGCACACCAGCATGGAAAAACAGATTTTGTCACCATGAGGTTATGCCCATGAGTGCTGGATTAATGAGGTCTGCAGCATTACCCCATCTCGTCAGTGATACTTGTCCCATGCTGGCAATGCCGCTCTTCCAAGCACTCTCTTGACCTGTGGTAGACTACAGAAGGTGTCTTACTCTCAGGAATGCCATTCTCATGTGAACTGCATTCCAGCCTGGAGATCACTGTGTGTTTCTTCAGACATAAAAGAGGAAGTGGACAACCTTACAACAAATGATACGGCTTTCAGCATTTGTCATCAGATAAACATCAAACGGCACCTGACAATGCCATTTGCAAAGTGCAAGGCAGGAGGGGAGACATTTTTTCCAAAGCTTTTCCTTTGAACCGAAGTCTCACATTTCTATTACTTTCTGTACCCTAGATTTACAGCGCAGAGTCATAAAATGAATATAGCACACTGATGGAGCAATTTATTACAAGAAAATTATCAAAATGCTGAGCTTGTTTCCGGGTGTTTATGTCCCATCGCTCCAAAAGGGTAAGCCAACAGTATTTTAATAATGAATAACATCGCAGCACACTGTTCACTCAAAAATTCTGGTAAATGATTTAACACAGATGCACACAACCTCAATCAATTTTCATGTGCAGAGACGTGATATTGAGTGCTCAGGTTTCAATGCAAGACAGAGTGCATGATGAATAAAAAATTATTACCTTAAGAAAACAATTTATATTAATTTTAGCTTACCTCTTATAAATAGAAGCAAAATGTTATAGCTGAAGAAAAATAAAATAAAACAAAATATCAAAAGGCTCCTTTTATGCATACACTATTCCATCTAGGAGGGTGGATCAGAAACCTCTTCGCGTGCTTGCAAATTTACCAAAGTTTTTAAGAGTGTAAATCACCATTCTCAAAAACATATTAAAACTTAAGTACAGAGAAGAAATTTATCACCATAATTCAAGAATCAGTGAATACCCAATAAAAGTATCAACCAGAATGTAAAAGATAAACTGATTTTACATAATGAATAAATATGTTCCTCACTATCATGTCTAGATTCTAAAGTTAAATGTGTAAATGGATTCAAAAAAGGCATTGAATTTGTGAAAAATAAAATCACTGGCAGCTATTTAGCAAGGCCTTTCATACACATCTTCTGAGAAGCTGTTAAGGCATTGACCACAGAGGGGAAGGGTTCTCTCTCGGAAGTAAAAATTGAATCCTAGGAGATGTTTCTGAATGTTTGTAGGCAAATGTAAGAAATAGGTTACCAGAGAAGACAAACTTTTTGTCTGATCCAGTATGACATTGCTAAAGACATGAAAATTACAGAATTCTTGTTCCATTCTTTTCAGTTTGCAAAATGGGATGCTTACATGCTACTATCATGGCTCTGCAATGCTGAAGCAGTACATCCTGTTAGTTATAGGAGCGACAATGTAAATCATTTAAAATCATCTACATGTTCTAATCCAATCACATTTCCTCCAAATGCCTGAATAAGCTGGCAAAGATGGTGACTCTCACACAAAATAAATACAGCAACCTCTTAAAAATCTCAGGGAAAGAAAAAAAAAAAAAGCAGAAGAGAAAATTAACTGTAACATTTGTTGCATTCAGCTTCTACTGCAATGTGAACATTTTCAGCCTTGCTTTTCATCCAGCCCTTGAAGCTGGACCCAAATACAGCTGCATATATCCATATGCAGCTGTATTTGGGTCCAGCAGCTTTTTTTATAACATATGCAAAACTTCATGAACCAATTAAGTTAATATTTGATTCATCTTATTTAAAATTCCATTAAATCTTACAGTAAGATCTCAAATTCTCAAACCAGAATGTCAAATTGATGTTTTCATAACAACACATGCAATCCATACAAACCTCTGATTTACAATGCCACCTGAAGCAGTCAGCATAACAGTAGTACATCAGGTGGTCAATTAAAGAACATCAATATCCATAAATCCTGTGTCTTTCAAAATTCATACAATGTTGAAGGAGAAAAAAAGGAAATTTCCTTGCTATTAACCACTAAACCTATGCTTTCCACAAAATGTATTTTTGTCATTCACTGAAGGGAAGGATGCTTGCCAAGCATAAACCACAGAAAAACAGATGATACACTATCTGCCCAGTTCTGCTACTGGAATGCTTCAGTAACTTTGGTGCACACCGGTTTTCAAGGGAAGAGTAAAAGTGTTAGCCAGTAATGAAGCTGGTGCTTCCACTTCATTTCTGTACCAATCTGAGTGAGACAGCACCATGCAATGAAAAGATTGAAGGGGACAGATTTCTTCTGTCCAGCAAAGAGATGGCAAAGCAGATATGTAACAGCAGCATGCAGCTACCTGAAATGCAGCAACAGAGATCCCAAATGCAAACTCTTCCTGGTGTTGGTGGGCACTATTGCAGAAAGCATTCGTCACAACTGTGGCTTGGGAGGTTGAGGCAGAACACGAGGGAAAATTATTTTGCTGGGAGGTAGTGCAGCACTGGAGCAGGTTATCTGCAGAGGCTGTAAATCCCTCTCCTTAGGGAGACTTTACAAGACACAGCTAGACTGTCCTCTTTCCCAGCCAGCTAGACAAAGCCTTCACTGAACAGATATAGCCGTAGCACCAGTCCTGCTTCAAGTTGGAAGCTAGACCAGGTGACCACAGAGCTCCCTTCCAGTCAACACTTCCATGGCCACAAAAAAATCAACAAAGAAACTAAACCATGCTAAATGTAAAGCACTGCATGTAACTATAAATAATAAGCATCAACATAAAAAGTTTATGTCAAATGGCTCTAAGTGCTATCAAAATAAAATTTATTTTCATACTACACATACTGTATGAGAGTCATTGAAACAATCCATGAAGAACTACATCAGCTTTAATGGAGAGAGCATCAACATCGCTTCTCCATTGTTTCCAGATTTTAGATCAAGGCTATACTTTCAAAAGTAAAATACTGACAAGTTTATTTACAAACATTAAATTTTTTTCCCCATCTCTGACCAATCACCACTAGAGTAGACACTCCTGCAGTGAGATTATGACTCATTCTGCCCTTTGATGTGTATCCCCATTCCTTATGCAACAACCCTGATTTATCATGTTACCTTGACAGGAAACAGTTGCTTGCAACACACACAGACTTTCGGCAATCATACCTCCTTGGGTTATTCTCTGGCTACAATGTCACCACACCTTACACAAGGATAAATTTTTGTGCCTTGCTTTGGCTGTAACCTAAATGAAGAAGGTTCATCATCATCACTATTATTATTA
Source organism: Heliornis fulica (assembly GCA_013399135.1). Taxonomy (NCBI): domain Eukaryota; kingdom Metazoa; phylum Chordata; class Aves; order Gruiformes; family Heliornithidae; genus Heliornis; species Heliornis fulica. The sequence continues at coordinate 231,098 of VXBZ01009239.1, forward strand.
TTCCTTCTACAGTTTCCTCAGTTAGGGAATCGCCTTGTTGACTATCAGAAGTTATTCAGTTATGTTCCTTAGAAGAGCCTTCAATTTAGAAAGGCTGTTTCTTTACAAGACACAATATTCTCTGTGTTTCAGTCTCTACTCTTGGCCAAGTAACTGCAAGCAGTTTCTTTCTTGCCACTGACAATACCTTTGAATTTCAAGATATGTTTTCTTCAAATAGCCTACATGATTTCTACATATAGGCTACATTACTTCTATAAAAGCTTTAGTTAGCATCTTACATTTACCTCGAGTAAGCTAAATTCAAAGATAGTGAAATTGAGTGGAAATGTGTACAGTAACATCAGCAGGCTACAGAAAAGGCTTAATCAAGTAATCTTTTCAATACTTGCATAGTTCAACATATTAGCACCAGTTAGAGATTATTATTTGACAACTGCATTGTTTGTGCTCTTTGAATTTTCAGTGTTTTACTGTGGTGGTGCCTCAAGCAATTATTATAACTGAAGCCCTTGAACCTGCATGGGAACCACAAAAACACAACAGACTGAATCCCAGAAATAAGAGGGAAGAGATGCCCAGCTGGCCAGAAATCGTACTGACTCCTGAACTTATAAGCCAACTGCTTAAACAAATGAATAAATAAATAAAACAAAAACTTGTCCCCTCTCCCACAACTCTCAGCCCTCAATTTTTAAGGGATCATTGTGTACACATGGATACATTCAGCAGATCACAGGTAGACTTTAATCATTTATTCGAGACAGTTAATCTGCTTTACCTCTTCACTTTTTTTTTTTTTTCTGTGAACAAGGCAATAAATGGTTATTGTCACTATGGACAAGCAGAACAATTTCCAGAACAGCACTAAAGGATGTAGGAAATCCAAGAAAGTTTTCCAGCTAAACAATGCTGACTCCTGATCTGCAAGATGCAAATATATCTGCTTCTTAAGTGTAAAATTTAATTAAGATTTTAAGAAGATGGCAACTGTTAGAGCCACCTATTTCCTAATCATGCTATTTCTCTTCTTCAGGGTCACCAGTAGTCCTCAGATAGAACTGAGGAGAAGCAGTTCATGTTGTGATCCAGTGAACTCTAGGTCATCACCACTCAGTCTCACACTGATGAATTTAATGAAGAATCTCAGACCATCTTATTCTTTACTTAAGCCCAAGCACATATTTTGTATTAACATGGGAACAACTGCTGCATATTCTCCTTTCAAATTGTTAATTTATCTGTTAAAATTCCATGCTGCATGCATGTTACTGTTCACTGAAGGTCATCAGACACATTACACAAACGTACCCCACTGCCTCTCAGCATGTTGTGCAGTGAAATATTCAACCTTAATTTGCTAAATTGGGCACAGCTTCCAATGTGTTTCATTGTTCTCAGCTTCCAAATGAGTCAGTACTGGTTTGATGTAGGAGTGTAAAGAATTGATCCAACTCTGAACTAGATCTTGTTTTGGAAAAAAAAAAAACAAGCCAAAACAACAAACCAAAGCAGTCAATCAACCAACCAAAAAAAATGATAATTTCACCCACAATCTAAAATTGCTCACTAGAGTCGAAAAAATCTGAAATACTATGGAAAAACAGAAATAGGGGGAAAAAAATCCACCAATATCCAGATGTTTCAGTCCACATAGCAAAACTCATGCAAGATTTACAGCCACTGTGTGGAAACAGACCACAGACAAGCTTTTGTGATAGTAAAACAGAGCAATATTAAATTTAGTCAAAGCCTTCCCTTACATTATTGACCAGCTGTACTTTAAACCACACATTAAAGTACAAATCACAATAGCTCTTCATTATGAACTCTAATAAATTTCATTATTAACATCTATATTTAGCAACTTTATTTTATTTATAAGTAAGGAAACATCTGGCACATCCATAATGGGCTATTCTTTCTCAAGGAACACTGATCTGAGTTGAAAGTGAAATAATGCAGATACTGAATATGCTAAAAGTTTCTCGTGTACTTTGGAGAACATCAGAATACTGAGATTGTTCCTCAGCCCCAATGCACCAGTAAGGAAACATCATTAACCAACGCAGTTTGTAATGTAGATTTACTATATTCACCATAAACTTTCCTGCAAACCCACTTATTTTAGTCAGTAGTCACAGAATAAAAGTTAGTTAAAATAGGAAAGCATGCCAGGGTAAGGTTCATGGAGACTGGAGAGAGCCCGCAAGTCTACAGGGAAATAGGATTTTAGTTTGGATTTTTGTTGCTACTGTTTTGTTTGGGGTTTTATTGTCCTTACTTTATTAAAAAAACAAAACAAAACAAACCCACAAAACCAAAACAAACAAAAAAAAACCCCAAGCAAACAAACCCACCACAAAATAAAAATACTAACATTCTAAACCAAAAAAATCCAGTAAAAATCCAGTGTTCTCTACTACAAATTCCCAGAGTGGCAGCATATGTGACAGGATTGTGAAATGTGGGGGCAGAAATCAATCATGCTATTTTACTTATACTGCCATAAGAATACCTAAAAGTTTCCAGCAAGACTGGCCTCCCTTCCCACAGCAGATGACCAGCTGATTCAGTTTAATGATGAAGCTCTGCAGCTACTTTAGTTCATCTCAAGTTTTAAAGAATACATACTAGTTCTCCTCCATATCACTTAAAAAATCTATACGTATAAGAATAAAAATATCAGTCAGCTTTTTCTCAAAGGGAAAACATTTTCATTACAAGAGTCTCAAACTGCTCTACTTCTCACAGGTTTTCCAGAACATGCCAATTAAAAAGCTTTCTTGAATTGAGATAAAAAATTCCATCATCACAACATGCAGCGGAGTAAAAACAGGCAGTCAGATGAGTCTGCTGAGCTACCTGCAGCTATTCCATGAGTAAGGATGGTTCCACCATCTCTTCTGCTCATTCTTCCAAGTTTTCATTTCCTTGTTTAACATGAGCTTGGGCACTTCAGAATCTAGCACTTCAGCAACGTTCTACAGCTCGTGAAATCAGCAAAAAAAGCCCCCAACCCAATCCACTGTAAAACTCCCATCAATCAAACAATCTCCCAACCAACCACATTAGAAAAAACAAACAAACAAAAAGTCCATATATCTCCAAGAGCTCTCAGGCTGCAGTTTCACACCAATCCAAGCAAAACTAACTTCTGGCCAGCATAGTCTCTTACCTCCCTCCGGCTGCATGTTCCTAATCCTTCACTTGTGCCAGCTTCAACATTCATCAGAACCTGCACAAAACCATTTCAGTGAGCTGAATCAGCTGGCTCCCATCCACTGAAGAGACCAAGAGAAATAGCTCTCTGCTTGGCCAACACACCCGAACAGGTTGGTGCAGGTTCTAGCAAGCAAGAGGGCTCCAAGAGAGGCCTCAGGAGCAATCAGGTACCTCAGCCCAGACTGCCACCAAACCACAACTTCAATGACTTTACTCACCAACAGGTTGAACAAACAGCAGAGCTGACACAAGAAAACAGAAGTGAACACCCACAAGAAGAGATTGCACCTCTAGTAGCAGCAGCAAGCTGTTAAGTTTAACTGGCTTTGTTCTACAGTATCTGGCATAACACAACTGTGACTAGCTTCAAGGAAAAACACCACTTATTCCTCACATCCCCTCCTGTGCTCTGGTTCTCCAATAAAACAGCATTAATTAGATTCTGAATGTTCAGCAAGTCAGAAGCTTCCGCGAACTTTCACCTTTCAAGTACCACTTAGCATACAACACACCATACAACACACCTTGTATATGCAGGACAAAGGTGAGCAAAGGCCCTTATGCACCTTCATGCATAAGCTGAACTTACTGCACATTTAAGTTTCTTGTGTTCATGATTAGTTTAACAGACTGGAATGCTTAAACTGACAGTCTGCTAAGATGCAACTATACCATTTCTTAAACCCTATAAAAATACCTAATGGGGTTAATTTAACACCTATTTACATTACCATTTTGGCATATTAAACACAAACACGCACACTTATACCTTTATTTACATACCTAAAGGGTTTAAGGGAAGAACAGCAAACTCATTTGCCTCAAATTACAAATGCATTCTTAAGGCATTAAGGAGTCTGTGCAGTTTTCTACTGCAGTCCTGCAAACAGAAGGAAAAGTAGACAGCTATAGCAGAATCCCATTCATTTACACATACTTCATACTAGTAAGGTAAGTCCTGCTGAGCCTATTTCAAAGGGCATTGTCCAGAAAAAATAGTAATAAAAAAAAAAAAAAGGCCAAGTCCCTTTATTACTGATTAGTAGTATTGTGCCAAAGTCAAAGTCTGGGAATAAGCTTTGTTCCTCAAGAATTCAAGAAAGATTATATACATATATAAACCAATTACATATTTTCCACTAATAAAAATCTCCAAATGAAACAACTTTAAAAAAAAAACAGACATCATGACTTGCAGCACCAACATTTAGCTATTGAGGAAGCTGTACAGGAACCAACACCTTTTTTTGCACCCTACCTTAGACAAGGTGAAACCCTGTACACATGCCAAGCCACAACGGCTTCAGCAGGCTCCTGCTAACCCTGCACCTGCCCAGATATTCAGTGACATACCTGAGGTCACTGGAAGACACAGGGCCTGCCTATTCCAAGTTTCCTCCTTCGAGTCCTCAAATTGTTGTGGCTTTGTCATCTACATGAGGATACCTGATTTCTTGTTGCTAAAATGGATGCAAACCCACATGAATTGCAGAAGTTTATAGGTAGTATCATAATTATTTTTAAAAGACCAGAACATTTTGAATTCAACTTTAAATATACAGAGTGTCTGAGATTTCCTCGAAAACACACCTTAGGCAGACAGCTCACTTTGGAAGGGATTTTACACTGAAAGAATAAGAAATGCTGCCTTCACATCTGAGTGACTACAGAAAGATGATATACACATTGCCCTCAATTAAATATGATGTCTTCGAATACTTCGAATTGCTGCCAAGGTCCACTGGATCTCACTATTTCCAATATAAGCTCGTTGTGACCACAAAGTCTCTCTATAGAGACGTATCAATCTGCTTGCTTCCAAGCTCCCATTGCCACGCCTTCTGCTGTGTGCCGATTCTCGCCTCCCATGTGCCAAGGCCTGCTGTCCATACCTGCACAGAGATGGCTACATGTGGACTACTATGGCATCTCTACCTCGGTACTTTCAAGAAAAATCAGAACTGGATTTACTGACAGGGCACCCAACGTGTCTGGACATGCCTCTGGAGGACGGTGCACATCTGCGTTTAGCGTTAGCTGGGAGAAAGAGTAGGCTCTGGGGCTGAGCCTCGGGCAGGAGAGCCCACGGAGTGCACACGCTTGCGGTTCGCACCTGCCCGTGGCTCAGATGCACCCGCGCTGACCTGACCTCGGGTGAAGCCGCCCGGGATGGCACATGTTGGCTAGGGCGGCACCGCCAACGCCGCCCAGCCCCTGACAGGAACACAGACCGGGGGACCGGGCCAGGGCCAGCCCAAAACAAGCGACGCTACGGCCCACCGCACCCCCGCCCCTCACCTGCCGCCGAGCTCAGGGCGACCCTCCGGTGCCTCCTGCCGAGCTCCCGCAGCTCCTCCTCGTCCTCCTCCAGCCTCCAGGCTTCGGCCATCGGCAGCGGGGGGACGGCCGAATGCATTCAAGAAGCGGGGACTGCCATCTCCACCCGCGGCCAGGGGCCTTCCCGCCCCTGCCGGGCGAGGCCGGCGTGTCCCCTCAGTGCGGCCGCCCGGCCCCCAATCCCTGGGCCTGCCCCGCACCTGCGCCCTGTCCACCCCGCTTCTGCCGGCGAGCTTTCAGCTCCGCACCCCTGCCGGCAGGGCGAGCGGGGACGACAGGGGAGCCGGAGGATGGGAGAGGCGGTGGCGGCCTTTCCTGCCCATCCGCGGCTCTCCGGCGTCAGCAGGAAACCCGGCGGCCGCCTGGCACCGCCACAAAAGGGGGCGGAGGAGGCGGCGGCGGGGGGAGGTACCTGGCGGCTGCCGCCGGGCAGCGGTCCGCCGCGGCGGGCACCTTGTGCCCCGGAGAGCTGAGATCGGCCGGGCCGTGCTCGGCTCTGCATGGGGGTCATCGTCGGTACCCGAGCCGCCCTGCGGCGAGAGGGAGAAGGGGCTGGAGGCCAGGGAGTCTAAGGCCTTACACCCCTTACACGAGGGTAAGGAGGCGAAAGGAGCAGGCAAGGAAAGCCGGGCGCCCCGGAGCACCTGGCGGGGTAGGGCAGCACTCCAGCCATCCATCGGCTTCGGGCTGGGGGAAGGCAGGCGTTCCAGCGGCGGCCGGCTTTAAGCCGCGGCCAGGAGCATGTGTTTCTTGGCATAGGGTTTATTAAGGTGGTTTACACCACTTCAGTAGAAGTGATCTTATGGAGCACTTGAAACTGATGAGGTACACGCTTCCAGCACAGAAGTGATATGAAAAATCTGGTCATGTTTCAGATTGGATGCTTAGATGTCAGGTGCAGTTTTGGCTTTAATGATTTTTTTTTTCTAGGCCTCAGTTGCTCTTACCTAAAATTGAAACTATTTTATTCACGTCATATGCTTACTATAAAACCAAGCCATAAATGTTTTACCTATGACTTTGTATTAGGCAACATTTTAAGAAAGAATATAAGGAAGTTAAATTCAGCTTCAGAGCAGGTGAATAAGGGGCAGTAAATAAATAGTGTGTAACCACAAATTGGACCAGGAAGATACAACAAAACATTGAGTAATCCTAATGTTGAGCAATATCTGTGCTGACTCATTGAGCACTATCTACTCTGTATGCTGCATAAAGCAGCTTGTGCAGGTTGAAAAAAAAGATGTATCTACTGACAAAAGTGAGAAGTAGAAAATAATGTATGAATACAAATGATTGACTGTGTATTTCTTAATGTTTCGGTACTTGACTTTACAGTTAATGTTCCTTAACAGAAGTGATTTTTTTTTCACTGTAATGTTTAGTGTCCAACTGATATGATAGACTTCAGAAGCACTTAAGTCTTCATGCTCTAAAAAGATATAAGGCCAGTGAAAAAAAATGGATGTGTATGTAGCAGGACTGTGTAACAGACAAACCAAACCTTCTGCTGCAGTCATGTTTTTTTCAGGTTTGTGCTTTGTGTGACCTCTGCAAGGGTGGATTGCATGGTAAGTCAAAGGATCTCACCTCACAAATTTCCTTGCAAGACCAGCGTGGCTTGTACAGAATAACCAGTTGGTGACAGAGTTCCTCGGTGGTGCATTACTGCCACAAGTTACCTTTCAGGGCTGCACTGCAAAGCTTTGCCTACAACAAAAAACAGGTTTCAGTGCAGAAAGTATGAGGAAGAATAGCAGAAGAGAGGGAAGTCACTAATGTATGTGTGTGCAACAGAAGAGAATCTCCCATGTAAAAAACCCAAACTTTTGTACATGTTGTTTGTATTCTGTTTTTGGTTTGGTTTTTTTTTTTTTTTTTGCTGTTGAGCCAAAATGCAGCAACTGTATTCAGCTCCTAAACCACTAACCATGAAGAGTGACGAGGACCATGCTTTTTCCACTTCCTGAATATCTCCCTTTCATAATATGTGTTTCCCTACATCTTGCTATTGTGTAAAATTACCAGGGAAGGAAAGTACAGAAATGCACCATAGACCATAACACAAATTTGAAGAGTCCAGAAAAATTAATTCCACATTTTGTTGCTGTGGATGAAATGAAAACAGATGCTTCCAAGCATTTAAAACTAAAAAATATATTTGGAGAGATCTTAGGCCTAAGAGAAACATGCTGAACAGAGTAGGTGCAGCTATGACTAAGAAAACATACCCCCGAATCTCAGAAAATAGAGCATTGAAGGATCATGCATATTTAATGTTGATGATCAATAAGAGTTGCATAGAGTTCAGAGGGAAAGTCCTACTTAATGAAAGCACAATATGTAAATTACATAAAGCGATGAAGTCTCTGAAACAAATGCTTGGCCATATACCAAGGTGTGTCAGTGGGAAACACACACAAGATGGGGACTGAAATCCCTAGATTTAGAGGAGCCATTCAAGAAATTCCTGGAACTGGTAAGAGGACAGATGTCAACAGAAAGAAAGAGATCAAAATGTGACACAATTCATCTATGAATACAAGATCCAGATAGCAATATCTAACATTCTAATGGAAACAGCTTCCAATCAGTACTACTGGAAACAAGTAAAACTTTCCAGCATTTAAATGGAATTAAAACGTAAGGCAGCATTGCATGAAATACCTGAATCACATTTCTGCAACATTTATTGCAAAACACATTAAATCATTGTCTCCAAAAGAAAGTTGCTTATCAATAGCTGATCTTCTTCAGGGTCATCTATTACATCTAAGGTGTACTTACACTGCCAGTAGAACAAGTGTTTGTTGGGTAATGTACAGGAATGTGTAAGACAGTAAATTCATGTGCTCTTCAGTTTTCTCAGCTGCAAAATCTGCTAATATGCAAGGACTCTAAGGGTCCTAGAGCTTCATTTCTTACAAATAAGTCTTTTTTAGTGGGCGCTTGCTAGGTGCACTCATCTGTACTCTGTGAGCCGTGCTTCACCTCTAGGCTATATTGGTATTTTCCAGTTATCAACAGCTTTTTTATATCATTCTGTGAAATGCAGCATCACATCACTGGCTTGATATCTGATAAAGGTATGTAATTAATTGAGGTACCTAGGAAGGAGGTAGGCTTTAACAAGTCCGCGGGAGATATATGGGCTCTGACAATGCTCCTGAGATGCAAAGACAGATGCACCTTGGCAGTACTGGAACAGATCCTGACACACTCCTTTATCTGGATAAGCAGTTTCTAGGGGGGAGGAGAGAGCTGTGCTTTTTGGTCCTTAGACAAGCAACACAACCAGCTGTTGAAACCACCACAGTTGCTGGCTCGTCTAATAATAGTCTAGACCAGACAGTAATTTGTGATAATTTGGCTCAGATTGGAACACACGCAAAAAAGGCTTCTGCTGTGTTGCCAGGCCCATGGGAAGAAGAAAACAAAGGCAGGGGGATGGGGGTGGGCAGGCGGAGCTAGTGGGATGTGTGTTTGTGTGAATTGGACCCAACCATTCTGAGTGCTGCAGGAATTAAAGTCATGTAGGAATTTCTCTCCATAAAGTGAAGGAACAAAGCTCCTCTTTTACTTTGCAGCAGATAAACTGACAGAAAATACCAAAAAGAAATAAAAGAGAAAGAAAAAGTACACACAGCAGCAAGTTGAAAAAGAAAAATAAAAAAACCCCCAACAACCCAAAAGAAAAGCAGCAGAGCACTTGCTGTAGTCTCAGGTAGATGAGGAACACATCAGCATGTGGCATATGCTGCTTTAAAGCCCTTCATGAAGTACAATGTATTTGTGTCTTACAAGCAGAGTGAAGGAAAAATAATTGCATTCTTGTACTTCAGGAAGAATCTCTGCTGTGTACATGTGCGTAGGCATAGAAAGACTCTTGTATATTTTCATAAGTATACTTCTCCAAGAAAACAAACCTTACTGTCTCAAAATGTCTGCAATTTGGTTCTTAAAATCTGGAAATTTCTTACTGAAATTTGACTTCATAATATGCATCTTTGCTGCAACATACATACTTGGAATTTCACAACGGCAGGGTAAAAGGAGGAAACAATTGGGTAATGTGTCTTTGTAGTCTCTGCTGAATACTTACAATTAGTTGCCTTGACAGTTATTATTTTTAAGTATTTTGTTCTGATTTGCATCCTTGCAATTGCCACTTTGTTGGGGTCTGCAAAAAGACACTGTTTTTCAACAAAAAATATCAGCTCTATAGAACTGCTTAATTGAAGTCGCCCGAGTATCCTTAATGTCTATTCAGGTTCTGCAAAGCAGCTGAAGCCTGCAATGAATGTATCAGTGTTTGGCTGAGATACAGGAGCCTCAGACCACAAAAGAATGCAGACAAAAGATTTTTTAAAAATGCAAAGGATGAAAAAGAGTGTTTTCAAAAGGGAAAATGTAGCCTTTGGACATGACAACATTATTTTTGTTCTGAGTAAAAATAACAAGGGTCTCGTTCAATAGATGAATGACATTGACAATATAGCCAGTATAGGAAGCTGACATTGCTGAGGGCCAAGATCTGATAATTTGATCTCCATTTGTGTTCAGCTGGTCCAATGGGTTTTAGTGTAGTTGGAGAATGACATATCAGGAGCCTGCAGGCTTCCTGAAATGTCTCCAGCTAAGTGCTGGTTGCCCTTGCACTGTTACAGCCGCTAGTGGCTCCTAGCATATCAACATGATGACAGTCTAAAGGTAGATGGTTTTATGGTGAGTGAAGAAGATTAAATGGAGGATTATTGATTTCCTTGAAGAAGGACCTTTCTTACGGAAGCCTCTATGCAAAACTAAGGATTTTGAGACTGCTCTCAAAAAAATGAGAAGGATCTCTGCATAAAAGCAGTAGATCTAGTAATTTCAGAAGATCAGAGAACAAGGCATAATTTGCCAAAAAAAAAAAAAAGAAAAAAAAAGTGGCAGCCAAGTTCAGAAAACCTCTTCAGAGGGAGATTCTTAGAGTTATCGGTTTTTACATTACTTTTACCTATAGTTTTGGTTTCTTTGCTACCTTATTCCAACTTCTGTGGAGTAAAAGCACCCTTTCCTCTCCTATCCTATTAACAAACATTTCTTAACAGTATGTTTCTCCTTTATTTGTAATCACTTGCAGGGTAATAAATATATCTGTTTCTACTGTCTTCATAATTAAAGAGAATGAGGAATATAATTAGAAAAAATGTGAGGAAATATGAAAAGGAAAAGAACTGGTTCAGAGCTTAGAAAGAGAAAAGGCCTTAGAAAGGCCTGTCAAGGCCTGATTCTTAGTTTGAGTCCTGAAGAATTTATGTTTACTCCATTACCACAGAGTTACCAGTGGACAGTGTTGATGTGTTAAGTGAGCTGGCAACAGCATGATGTAAGAAGTACTATCACATTGGACACACATACCTAAGAATATCAGTGCTTGCTCCAGGATGAGAGCCCAACTTTTCTGCTGCAGTTTGCACTTCAGTGCAAAGAGCTGACAAGGAAAAAAAGTATGGAACACAGTCCTACAGAATTTTCAAAAGGTAAAGTGGGGTCATAAATTTGTGCATTACAGTGAGCTTAGACATTTCTTACAGTACTGAAATTCGTTACAGATATAAGTAGCTCTGATTTTGTTTTCTTCTGTTCTTCTGCCACAAAATGCATGCCAACTGCCACACTGGAAATATATATATGACATGCAGGTGGATAAACTTCACAGTCCTATTGACTTTTTTACCTTTTTTGCTTGGTTGGTTTTCATTTGGTTTGGCCTTTCCTTTCCTTTCCTTTCCTTTCCTTTCCTTTCCNTGATTTGTTCTTTGTTTGTTTGCTTGCTTGTTTGATTGCTTTTCCCACACTACCAACTGTAAGCAGTCAGGAATGCTTTTCTTGTTCTGAACATTGACGTAGTTCACACTTATCAGAAGTGTTCACAGAGGTACATTAATATTCAACAGTAGGATAATTCTGCAAATATATAATTGTATGATAATTACTAGGTTGTGAGTTCAGTGCTAAAAAGTTTAATATTAATGAGATTGTAACAATCTAATTACATTAATGCATGTTTGCTAATGGAAAAACATTTATCTATTGTGGAAGGTTTTTAAAAAATAAAACCAGACTATTACAAATAGGGTATTATGTGTTTCCAGCTTTAAAAAAATTGATCTGTTACAGACATTATCTTTCAGTCATATATTCAACAAAATAATTTTAAAAAAATCTTAAAACAATCTGGTTTTAATTAAACCTGAAGAATGGCAAAACTGGTGGTTAGCTTTGATTGAGTACTTGGTTAGGACAAAATGTTGGATAGCACCAGCTTATTTTAAACCAGCCAGGCAAACTTGATGCAAAATATAGCAGTGTTTCTCAGACATTTATTTTTTCAATTTATCTGATAAGAAGGAAGGACCTGTAAACCTCAGCAGCAATTCAGAGAAAATTAAAAATAATCCTACATGATAGTATCTGTCCTGTCTTTTTGAATTTTATACCACAAGCCTTACTCTAATCACCAAAAGTCAACAGAAAAATAGTTGATGAAGAGCATCCTTATCATCAGGCCCTGCACAATGGATTTAAAGAGGCATAAGTCTCAACATGAACCAGTGTCTTCCTGTATTTCATACTCATGCCTGCAAGAATCTATTTTTCTAGGCTTTTGAGGGTCCCCTACTCCAATTATACATAACTCTAATTATACATAACTATATATCTAACAACGTCTGAGTAATAGAGCAGATACCCGTACAGTTTAGATATATAAAAAATAAGCTGCAGAACTACATTTTTCTGACTTCCAGAAAGAGTTTCATGCTATTCATACATTGCTACTACACAGCAATCCGGTGGTTTTAGTGCCAATGACAGACCTCTTCCTAGACTCTTTGATGTTGAGTTTTATTAGCAATATAGTCCAGCAACAGAGGCCTTATGCTCCTTTTTTCTCCTTACTACTTTTGCATATACATGCACACATTCACTGGGTCCAAAACTCTTTCCTGTATTCACCAAGTATTCATTAAGTATTTCATCATTTTAAAGAAAAAGATTCATGTGATTAAAAAATTACCAAGTTTAGAACGTGATGGCATAACAGTAACCAAATTTCCTCTGTTTTAGTTACTTAAGCGAAAACCAAGTGTCTGTCAAATGTCTGGAGATCCTGGTAAGGTCTGCTCTGATGAAGGTTAGCAACATTTTTGCAATGTAGTGTTGGCAAAATCTTGAGTTCAGTGGACAGTTTCTCACAAAATAAACCCCTCTCACCTTGTATCAGAGCTTTGTGCTAGCCAGTTGCTGAGCGAGATCTGCATACAAGTTTTCAGCTGAAAACTAAGGAAACTTAGATTTCCCTAGGGCATGATTTTCTAACTTTTACTGGTCTTCCTTCACAGCTGCCTTTCTGTAACATTTTATGTCACTGTAGTCTCTTCTGCTCTTTCCAATGCATATATATTTTATCTCTTCTACCTTGCCCCAAACCTCTGTCTTCTTCTTCCTGTGGCTCCTCATACTGAATTCTTCACAATGTTTATTACTTTACCCAGAAAGAAATCACACTTTTTCCACATGGAAACAACCCATTCAGTCCAAATCTTATAGATGCTTTTTGAAACTTCATTAGCTCAAAGGAAATACCACATTTTTCTGTTTCTGCTAAACAGAAAGCTTTAGGGCTGTGGAAAGCATGGAGGGCAGAAAAAAGCCTGGATAGAATTTCCTGGGCTTTAAACCTTGATAGGAGGCATGAGCTATTCTTTCTTTCTCTGAAAATGGCCTTGCTCCAGTTTACATGGATTTTTATTGCTCCCAAAGACAGGAAGTGGCATCCAGGAATTAGTAGGGCAAAATAGGATTCCACACAGACTCACCTGTACTTTCTACACTCTGGCTGCTCCCACTGACTAACTAAATGGTCTTAATGGACAAATCTCCTAAAAGCTAACTTTATTAGCTCAGGAACTGCTTCACATAAAGAAATCTTTTCTGTCCACTGTGAACGCCCCTCCTCTCTGCTGTTTGAATGCCAGAAGTTGTTCAAAGGATCTCTACAGTGTTCAATTCCCAATCAATAAGAGTTCAATGGTCTGGAAAATAAGGAAGAGTGTGTCGGAATCAGTTTCTGGGATGCTTTCACAAAAGCCATGTGTTCAGCTCTGTGTTGGAGCCATGAACAGCCTATCAGTCCTGAGGTAGCTCTTTCAGAGACAACTTGATTCCGCCTTCAGGGTTGTAAGACAGCCTCTATATTCTGAAAATCTAAGGATGTGGTCATGCCCTGAATTTTCATGTGGACAAAAATTTCAGACTTCCTTTAAGTTGAGGGAAAACAAGTGAGATGTTCTGATGTCCTGGTTTGACTGAAAATATAATTAAAACATAAGTTTTGTTCTAGAATTCATCTATGAAATCTACAGTACAACCCTCTTTTGCCCAGATTGGAGGGGTGTATATAGAGGAGGTAGTTTTTCTCTTTGCCTTTCATATGTGTAGCAATATATGGAATTTTCTACTTTTGATAGCTCTGGTGTTCAGAATTATTATTGGCAAAGCAATGATTTAAGACTGAGAAAAGAATGCAAAAACTTGCAAAAGGAAAATGTAAAATATGCAGATAAAACCTTGGTCCCCTCTCACACAATTAGAGGAAATAAAACCTTCCAAGGGCATTAATATGTGTTTATTGTTTAGTCCCAGGGCAAGACATTAGAAACAGTTATAGCAAAAGGAAAACAAATATTGGGAATTTCTGGAGTAAATTGCCCCTTGTTTTACTCTGACACTGACACTGGCTGAATGTTGATATACTGCTGCAGCTGCAACACTAGTGCTCATCCTTTTTTGGATTAGCATTAAAGAAAATGCATTAGTTTGACAGTTGTAGTAAGTGAGCCTTGAGCTTTTTCTTTTTCATTCATGGCTGGTTAGGTGTGCAGGTCACGTTCCAGTCTCATTAGTGAACGGCAGCAACTTAAGTCTGGTTATTAATTCTCCAGCTTGGAAGTTGTTAGCAACTGAAGCCAAATAATATTGACATAATGTTGGCCAAGCCAGAGATTTCTGAATTTAGCAGGACTTCTATTTTTGCTTCTTGTTGAAAAATGTCTTGTTGGGAAAAAAAAAAGTTAATGTTTAGCTCTAGACAGGTTCACATGTGCTAATATTACACCTGGTGTGTTAACAGCTGGAAAAGTGACATACTTGTATGTTTCCATTCTGATCCTTTTTCTGGTATTTGGCCTGACATTTTCTTGGAGAGTTTAAAAACATGCTTAGTAAGCAAAATCATTTAATTTATACTTCCTGTTCTCCCCAGGGAGTGAATTTTTGCTGGAGTGCAATGGTCCTTCCTTTTTTAAATACTAATATCTTATATTTACAAAATGTAATCTCCATCTTATTTACTCTGAAATACTTTAGCATTCTTAGTCTTCCACCAGTAGAAGTATCCTAGTCATTCTGTATCACCACCAGGTCAAAGTTTTCAGGGGACAGCTATACATTTTCATGGTTTACTGATATATGACAAAAATTATATTCGAGGGGGGCATGAGAGATGGAAAATCATCACTGTTAAAGTATTTCTGATGTGCACATGATCACAATACTGAAGCATGTTAATAAAATTAAGCAAAACATAATTAAATTTATACACTTTTTTCATCTTTCTAATTACAATACCACAACTTTTATTTGTGTTAAGTATTTGCATGTGTTTATGTGTAAATGATCATTCCTGTTTCTGTCAGTAACAAAGACATGATTCATAGAAATAAGCTAAGATAGACTTTTGGCCACAGTAATACAATTAAAGCCCAGGTCTAGATAAAGTAAAACATTATGTTGCATGACAGGACAACATCTGTTTGCTCCTGTAAATTACTACTAAAATGTAAAGGGAATTTTGTATGTAATTGTCTCTTCATTATCTTATGAATGCCATTCATTCATCTTTTTTCTTTTTTTTTAATCCTAACATTTGACTCCCCTTTTCCAAACTCCTGTAAAATTAGCATTGTGGCTTACCTTTCAATTTAAAATTAAAGTATTGGAAAATCCAGTGAAATGAATCTCAAGCTATTCATGGTTACACGTGTTGCCTTTCTTGTTGTGACTGTACTCTGAACTGTTGAGCTGAAGGAATATCGAAATGTCAGCATGCTTCTTGCCTATAAATAAAGAACAGGCATGTAAAGTGAGTGGTGTCAAGAGGGGAACGACAAATCATGTCCACATATAACCTTATATTTCTTCTGTATATCCCCCATACAGCTCTATCCAATATTGACATGTAATTTCTGCAGTTTAACCCAAATCACGTTCAAAGGATAGACTATTTTTATTACCGTTCATCCCTGTCAGGATCAGTTGAAGAGCGAGTGTAACTGAACTCTTCAAGAGGCAATCTTTTTCTGTGCGAAGTGATACCAGAATATAAACAGTGAGCCAAGAAATAGGAAAAACAGAAGTTCACAGCACTCCTGAGGGAAAGAAAAAAAAACAACAAACAAACCCAAATGAACAGATTCAGATACTGAACCAAGCAAATTGTTTAAAAAATACATTAATTTGACTTAAGTTTTGATTTGTGTAATGTCTTGTTTCCAGAGTCCTGTAACATGAATATTTTTATATTGAAAATATTCATTAAAATCCCTCACAGTTCTCATGCTGTCTTCAGTCAGCCTATTGCACACATGCTACTTGAATGCTTATTTCAAGCAGGAAATTCTTAGGTTACCAGAAGTATCACTTTTATTAAAAGGTAGTGAAGCATCAGAAGAAATGTTAGAATCAGAAACCATCTATACTGACTATCCTGTAAGACTTTTCATCGGTGAAGGATTGTGACATGATCTCTAATGAGAACCATTTTTAAGGAACAGAAACACGGAGATGGAAGAAACAGAGCAGAGAAGCAAATGGTAGTGGTAAGAAAGGGAGGGTCAGGGCAAACTTGTCATACATTCCAGTTTATGTCTGGTTTGTAAAGGTCCAAACACTCCCCCAGTCATTAATAACTTAATCCTGGAAATAAAAAGAATGAAAGGACCCCCTGAGATGTTTATTTCACAAAAATTCTGGCCTTACATGGCCTCCTCATTTTTTTCCATTACATTACTTTTTCATTGACTACAATAAAAAGTTATGTTTGTGTATCTATTCTTTGTACAATAAATATTTTAGCACATTTATGGTGAGCCCATAGGGGCCACATTGATCCATAGTCTGATCACGGAGCAGTTTTGTGTAGGTTTCACCACAGCCTTGAGTGTTGCCTTCTGCGTTTCTCCTGTTATTTTTGGGACCAAATTCAGTAGTGAATTGGAAAAGTGATGACAGAGCTCTATCAGCACAGCTCTTCCTAGCAAGTGAGCCAAATAGGAATTACTTAGGGCATCTCAATAAAAATGAGATAGTTCTCGTGCACTTTAAATGTCTTCACATGTGCTCAATCCACTTTATACCTGTTAAGATAGCTGGAGTGTTCTGAAATTGGTATTGATGGGAGTAAAGGCTGTTTATTCAAAGGCCTTTTGCAAAACCTGGCAAATGGGAGCTGGTAGAGCCAGAACTTCAGCACAGGCTGGAAGCTAGTTCAAACCACCAAGCAAACTAGAATCAGATGAGTACAAAGCTCATTTAAAGCTTGTCTTGCTTGTCCTCTCCTAAGGCTGTGAATTCAGTCCTCCTGCTTCCAGACATGCAGTGTAGAAATTCTCCTGTAATCTTTCAGCTGCTGCACTGTTTACTTAATTTAGCAGTCTCCCTTCTACATCAGGATGAGGTTTTCTCAATTAAAAACCCAGCAGAAATATGAATACTTTCCCCATGTTGTAATGTCAGCAAGGCTGGAACAGGAGCTTGGCACAGGTATTTCTTTATGCCTATTTTAATCTATATCAGTAGATGAGGACATGTACTCCAAAGAATTAAAAGCAAAACAATGGAGTCTTTCTACCAGCTTCAGCTGGTTTTGGATCTAAGTCCTCACATTATCAACAAAGCACATGCAGTGTTGAAGGAATCCAATGGAAGAACCATGAATTTTCCAGACCTGCAGATTGATTTGATAAGAACACATTTATGAGGCAATAATGCCATTCCATAGCAGTTCTTTGCCTCTCTTCTAACAAAGAACACCACTAACAATTTCTGCCAGCTGTGGGAAATAGTGAGATGTGAGTATTTATCCATTAGGATGTGAACAGAAAATATGAAAGATTGAAGTTTCAGAAAGCTGTGTTTTGAAGAAAAAGAAAAGAACTTCCACATAATTTCAAGGCAATTTGCTAAATATAAGACTGAAGGGAAATCCAGCCAGCTTCCTGGAGCTGGTACTGTGAAAGTGGCTAACTTCTTGAGCCTTAGGTTTAATACACTGCTTTCAGAATTTATCACATTCAATTCTTTTATGACAGACAGTATAACTTCATGTTTGTGTGTGATTGAGAGGTATATACCAAAACATGTTCCTGAAGCGTTTCATTGTATTGAACAATTTTTCTCTTTACACTTCAATAAATTTACTTCTGTGTGATCAGTGTCCACAAAATCTCTTTTATAAATAATATTACTGGAGATTCACCAGTGCCTGAGGGTTGTATTAGATTCCATGCATATTCAGGATAAGACTTTTGTGGTCAAGCCAACAGGAAAAGAAATGGTAGCTTAATAGACTTAACATGAAAAGAAGTAGTACAAACAGTACAATAATTAAACAAATCAAAACAGGAGATTATTTCAATGCAAAACTTGATCTGAGGTGAGAGGGCAGAGAGCACTGGATAGCCAAATGGGATAACAGGGTAACTCTTAAGTTCTTGTTCTTAATTGGATCTAACCATGACCTCCACCATTTACTACCAAGGGTGGTAGCAGGTATCCTGCCCCTAATTGGCTCATCCCACTTAAACCATGGTATTAATGAGGAATAAGTGTTGTGAGGAGCTATGTCTAGTACTAAAGTGATCTTGAGTACCCGGGCTAAAGAATTTATTAGAATGATTGTTGATGACAATTCTATGACACAAAGAGCTTCCAACTCAAATCAGGCCCTTTTGGAAAGTAATACAGTGCATGTAGAAACTGAAATACAGAAAAGTGAAATGGCATTTCACTGGGGAGGGAAGAAGCAGATAATTAACTCTGCCTCTCTAGGGCTCTAACCTTGGTAGTTCAATGATGCTACCCAAGGTCTTTAAGTGGCAAGGGACAGAAAAACTGGGAAAACTACTTTTGGGTCTTCTAGGCACTTTCTGTTTTGGCACAGCGGGATTCTGGATATAACTTAATCACCCGGGCTCTATGATAAAATAAATACACAGAATCTATTTGACTGACTAGTTTCTAGTAAACATAACAAGAGGAATAGAAGATAAAGTAAAAGCAGTTACATTTCCATGTTTTGACACTAAGGTTGAATTGGTTTTATAGGCCTTTTCCCCTCGTGAATAATTTAGATGCACAAGGAAGAAAAGGTTCCTTTCTTGGGATTAGGATCATGAAGTAGTATTAAGATGTTTTTTACATTTCTACATTGAGGGAATGTTTTAAAAAGCATACCAGTTTTTCACACCTACTGTCTCAGAAGCAGAGCCAGCCTAGATAGGTGAAAAGCATGCAACTCAATTCAAGCCTGTTAAATCATGCTACTGTAAAAACAAAGAAACAGTATCATTTTGAGAATAGCCATGGTTGATGTTTGGAATTTAGCAGTATAAATAATCTGCTAAACAGCCCTGTTGCAGCCCCATCATAGCTATAGCTGGAGTACAGTGCACTGGCATTTCCAACCATTTAGGAAGAATGTAGGAGAAAAAATATGGTAAATGGCAACAAAGTTATGCAAATGTTTCATGGAAAAAATACACTTTGTACAAGATGGACATTTTTGGCATGTCCAAGTGAAGGAAATACTTCAGTTTATTACAGCAGCTCAAAATCTGCATTGACTGTTAGCAGGATCTGGTTTGGTCTGCAGTTCAATTCACCATTTTAAACCAACAGTTAAATTATTGTTGCAAACTACAGCTAACCTAGATTTTGCTAGCTGTATGCTTCTGCATAGCTTGCTTGTGTGTACACCTGACACAGTGGTACCCAACAGAAAATTTCTTCATCTGTTCTCACTGTCTACTGCTTCAAATCTCATTTTTAGCTTTTCTGGTAGACTTGAGCGTGTCAGCTCTGTGCACTGCAGCAGTTGTCAGCTTTGTACAAGGCTCAATCAGTATTCCTGGGACCTTGGTGTTTCTGCTACAACACATAACCTACAGAGGAGGATCTTGTGCTGCTGCTTCAGGCAGCCTTGCTTTCTTTTACATTCCAGCCTCTAATTCTTTCACAGGCATCCCTGTTCTTTACAAGTACTTTTAATTGTATTTCAATAATGTCACTAGCAACTTCAGTCCATTGTTTTAAGCCATGCCTCTTAAGTGGCTCTTGCTTGCACTGTCTGCTGTAGAAATGCTTTGGAAAATCATGTAACTTCGATCTCCTTTTATACTGGTTTCTTTCTCAATCTTCTGATCTTAGTAAATTTTACTTGTAATAATTCCTAAATGTGGGTTATAACTGGGACATTCAGAGACTCCTAACATATAATACAATTTGGTTTATTAGGGCTTTGTCCTGGTTCCAGCAGGGATAGAATTAATTTTCTTTCTGGTAGCTGGTATAGTGCTATGTTTCAGATTTAGGAGGAGAATAATGTTGTTTATTAGAGCATATGCACTGTTACCTCCCTGGCAGAACTACTTAGCACTTTTAACAGCAGGTTCTGTTTAGAAACCAAAGGTGCCTTATGGCTCAACATCCTGGAAAATACTCTTCTGAGAATTTTTTTCCCTTGTTATATATTAACCTACATTATGAAAAAAAAAACACATTAAAAAGCTATAAAGGGTCTCTGGAACAGTGTTACTAACACAGTCAAAGGTCAGTGCCTGTTTTAGTTTAAATGAATGATGAATGGACAATGGATTTTTAGTTTAGTGAGAGCAAGATGTTTACCTTTTACCAATCCACCTTCCTCTCTGCCTTCCAGCAAACCCAGAAGTGCATATAGGAGAATATTCAAGGGAAAACACATATTAAAATTTTCGAGCTTGTTTTCAAGCTACTGGCCTAGCCAATAAGACCTCTTTTATTCACCTGAATAAATGAATTTCCTTTGCTTGGCCTTTATTTTTTGAGATTGCTTTCAAATGGTGGTATCACCTATATAGAAAACAATGTAATTTTGAAGCCCTTACAATAATTGGTATAGTAACTAATGGTCACTGACAAGACATCAGCTAGGGACCATTTTCTTTAGAAGTTAACATCTACAACAAGTTAGATCTCCATCAACATTGGAGTTTTCCTCTCAGCTTGAGTGTGATAAAAATTAAGGCAGGAATGCATCTCAAGCTTGCTCTTATGCCACTTTCTGAATGGAAACATGCTAAATTACCCAAGGAGAAGAAATAATGCTATACATATATACAGTGCTGTTCCCAACCTCTTCACATGAGTTTTGGCTGTGAAAGGTCTTGACACTGTAGAACTGGAGCAGAAGTGCTTAGAGGCAGCAAATCTACAGCTTGCTCACTGTACTCCATCAGGCAGAAATGCTATATTTCAAACCTCTCCATTTTCTGAAGCAGATGTGAAAATAGTTGACATATATAATAACTTAGGCAGTGTTCTACCCTTGCATAAGTGAAAACTTAATAACAGTTCAGATGGAAACCTTTTGCATCACAGTGTAATTCTACATATAGGCCACTACATTTAAAACACACTTTGAATCACTTCCATGACTTACTCATTGAACAGGTTCAAAACCATCAAAACCCCACAGTTATGTAGGATGCCAGACATGTTACAGTCTGAGCATCTGCTTGATTTCCTATCCAGGTATTTTGAAAGCATATCCTTTTGTTTACTGGCATAAAAGACTAATATTCTCTACTTTAAAAATCCAATTAAAGATAACATTAATTTAAGGAATTCTACTCCTAGACAGCCAGGGTAAGTTGCATAATGCTAAACGACATGTTACGGTACTACAGTATACACACTGTTAACGATCAAAAAGGTCTGTAAGATATCAGGCTGGGACGTGCCTAAAAGTGACATGGTAGTCTTTTCTTTTGTCCTCTCTAACGTAATCATACTCTTGCTGCAGAATATGAGGCCCAGATATACTAGCACACATTCCCAGAAACACCTCCAGTGCAGTTTATTTCAGTGACATTAAAAGTGTAGTTTATGCATGTGGCCATAGAGTGGCAGCCTAGTAATAAACAAAACCAAAGAGAACCAACCAAAACCCACAAACAACCCCCCTCCCCCTCCAAAAAAANCCCCAAAAAAAAAAAAAAAAAAAAAAAAGGGAATGTACTTGATGTTCCAAGAAATGGGTATTTCCTAATGGTTTGACATTGCAACAGGGTTTCTAAACACTAGAGGAAAATGAGTGAGGTATGACAATTCCCTGGTGAAAAAAAAAAAAAATTAAAAAATCCAGTCTTGATAAATCTGAATATTAAAGGAGAGAGAGGAAAGAGGTTGAAATTAGATGGCAAAGGGGGTCAGATTATGTGCCCACAGAAGCAAAGCTGATCAGAGTAAGAAATTAAGGACTTGATGTATGTCTTAAAAATAAAGTGGTTTTTTCCCTTTTGATACAGACCATTAGTTCTTCCATCATCTATGGAAGCTAGTGGACAGGATTATATTAATACAACCTAATTTCTAGTTAAGTGGTTTCACAGAATTTTCATTGATAAAAAATACAGCTCAAAAAGCCTCTGAATATTCAACCAGTATTGCAAATCTAAAATGTCAACAAACAGTATATTACTGTTTTCTTGTTTGCCACAGAGGTTTGTGTGTGAAATAAGAACAATTAGATCTCTCTGTGTTAAACTTTATTTTTATGTGGAATTAAGTGGGTTTAGCAGTTTCAAGCACACTTGAAACAGTATGTAAAATATCACTGAGGCTGAGATTACTTTGAATTTATGTAAATGAAAACCAGGATTAACTCCATTAACACTGGTAGAGTTTTAACAACATGAAATCAGTATGAAAAAGCATTAGCTGCAGCTACTTTTACAGAAAGTTCCCAATGCTACTAAATTATATAGCTCATTATCCTTAAAACCAGAATTATTTAAATGAACCATTTATAGTTTTACTTCAAATAGCTGCAGATATCAAATTCAGTTATTGTGCAATAAATATCTTCATGCTTCAATTCCTGATTTCTGTATCTGTGATGTCTACACATTACTGATGTTCTTTGCAGACCAGAAGGAATACGAAAAGGAGAAAAGTGGAGAGATAAATGCCAGCCAATTAGTAATTTAATATAGACTGCACTATACTTTCAGCTGAACAACTTTCACTGCAGAAAGCCTGAAACTTACTTATCAGACTGAGATATAATTTCAAAACTGAAAAGTGCCCTCACACAAAGTTGAAGAAGCCTTTGCTGACATACTCATTACCACATATCCCTTTTACCCAGACATATCCATCTCATTTACTTGGTTGACGTTTAGTGCTTAAAGTACAGAGAACTGGTAAATATAATTCCTTGCAGAGCTGTAACAATCTTTCTAAATACCCCATATTCTGCTTCTTCCTCTTCTGCACTTGGCTGCCTGCAATAAATAGATATTTCTAAGGGATGAAAAAGAAAGTGGGAGTCTCCAACCTTCCCAGCTTGCTCCTGGATATATAAAAAAAGGAAATAGTTAACATCTTATTTCCTTCAACTTCTTCCTCCCTACCACGTAGTCTGTTGATACTTTCATGTTTTTAATGTGAAAAGAGATGGAAGTCAAGTACTATGTCATGGCACGTACAGATATGTCTGTCCAGCCTGATATCCCATCTTCTGCAGTATCTGATAGTACATATTTACAGGAAGAGAATGAAAACAGCTTAATTTCTCTCTTCAGCAATAAGCAGTTCAGAAACCTTCTGAGCCAAAGAAAGCACCAGGACTACTTTTTTCACTACCAGCTATAATCAGTGGGATTTCCCTCTGAACCCATTTGAACTGTTGCCTTGCAAGCAACGTGTTGCAATGGTCAGTGTTCTAGCAAGGCAGTCTGACACCACTTCCTAGGCTTCAGTTACTACCCCTCACACTACCACTACATCCTGCTTGTCGCTGCTTTAAACCTGCAACCAGATCACTTCATCGACAGCCCTCTAAGTCCATATGAGAGCAATCATGCCAAGGAGTTGGATCTTTGAGGTCCCTTCCAACCCAAAGCATTCTATGATTCTATGATTCTGCTGACTAAAATGAAGGTAATAAGCACTGAAAGGCCCTGCCAGCTGCCTTTCCTGGGAAGCCAGGCACTGTAACTAGCTGTACTGCTCGGCCCAAGAAAGTATTTAAGGATCAGTGGTATGAAATCCAATTAGCCATCATGTGCTAGCAGTTAGGGATACATACTAGGGCCAGTACTCTTAAACACCTTTAATAACGACCTGTATGATGGGATGGATTGCACACACAGCAAGTTTGTGAGTGATAGTGAACTAGAGGGCATGGCTGTTACACTGGAGTGTAGGGCTGGTACTCAGAAGGCCCTCTGCATCCTGAGACCTCAGAAAGTTTAACAAGGGCAAATGCAAAGTCCTGTGTGAGGCCTGGAATAACTTCACACAGCAGGACAGGCTGGCAACTAGCTAAGTGGAAAGCAGATCTGCAGAAAAGGACCTGGGGGTCCTGTTGGAATGCAAGTTGAATGCAGGGAGCCCTTGACTTTCACTGAAGATGCAGAGGGGCAAGGGACAGTGGGTACAGGTTAAAAGAATGCAGAAAATTCCCATAAGGTATCAGGAACAACTCTGTTACCACACGGGCAGTCAAATATTGGAACAAGGGCCAGGAGAGGTTGTGGAATTTCTGTCCTTGGAAGCATTGGGACTGGAAAAGGCCCTGAGCAACACAATTTATTTGGCCATACTTGTTTCCATTTTCCTGGAATTCTCAAGTTACATGTGTCTGGCTGATTAAAAATTTGGTTTTCATCTTTTTAAAGAACTTTAATAGAGCATTTATTATCTTATCAGGTAGGAATACCAGCATAGGAGTATCTACACAGGAATATCTATTTTGTGACCACTCTCCTAGATTTATGGATCGGTTCATGGAGTTTGAATCCTGAGGCATTAATTATTAGATCACCTTGTCTTACTTTCAGTATACGATGAGTTTGCAGTGTGGCCTCTTTAAGACGCAGCTAGAAGCTTCTTAGGGGTCCAAGAAAGTAAATTCCAGCTGGGGTCCCAAGGCCTAACTCCCAAACCCTGTTGCTGACAAGGCCAGCCAGGCCCATCAGCACCGACTACAGGCCTCTGGGAATCAGACACATTTTGCCACCAGAGAAGGGAGTGAGAAGATTGAAGAAACTTTGCAGACACCAAGGTCAATGAAGAAGGGGGAGGAGGAGGCGCTGAGACAAGATTCCCTGC
>VXBZ01009239.1:290143-499762 GCA_013399135.1 Heliornis fulica
TTTGTAGTTTTGAAAGCATAGGAGAAATGCATAGGTACAAGTGAATTATGACTTAGAGAAGATCTTGAATATAAGTAGAGTGTATCTGGATTTATCTAGTTTGGTGAGTCCAGAATGGAAGTTTCTGCCAGTTAGAAAACATGATGCTTTTTGTTGTGGGGGCAGGTGGGAAGGGGAAAAGGGCATTGTGCTGGGGAGCTGTTAGAGTAATGGAAAATATTCCTTTTAAAGAGTTGTGGGCTTGACTGGATGATGCTAAGCTTTGGTCTAACTTTTCAGTTTGCTTGCTATGTATATAAGCAGCAGCCAGTGTGAGAGGGGCTTGCTGGCTAAGCTAACCCTGGCAAAGGGCACAGCTCCCCCCCTTCTGGCTAAGGAGAGCAGGATGTGGAAGGAGATTTTCAGAATAGAATGATTCTGTGAGGTTTTCTGGGTTAGAAAAAAAAAAAAAACAAGTAGCTCCCACTCCTCAGCTATAACTACAAATTCTTTGCTCTAGTGGTTTTCTTTTGGATTTTGATGAATCATTTGGATACTTAAGATGTTCTTGCAAATTTAGTCAGTTACTGCAACATCTCCAAACCAAACAAAAACCTTTGTATCAGCTCTTTGCCAAAGAACCATGTCATTTTAGACAAACCAAGTGCCCTTCAGAACTAAGATTTCTGTACTTGAATTAAAATTAAGTTGTTGGGGGACTAAGATGTGGAAATGAGAGTGAGAGTTATTTGATTTTTGGAGTCTTCTCTGCCCCCTGGCTCTGTCTTCTCAATTCTGAACCACTAAGCTGAAGGTCTCTAGAGCTCCTCACATTGAAGGACCTTTCTGAGCCTGCTTTGGCTAAAACAAATTACAATTTAACCAGATATAGGCCAACCCTGTGTCGGTTAATGCTCTTTTACACCATATGGGAAGCCTGGATTTCATTGTGATTTCCAGACTTCTTTATCTTTTGGGGCTTAGTCCTGCAGTGCTGAGTTGGCCTTGGTCCAGGAACACATTAAAATATGTTCCTTTCCGAAAGCTTGGAGCTTCTAGTGTGACCCTTGAAAAACTGGCTTTAAAAGAGGAGCCTGGAAGGAAGGACAAAGGTAACAATAACAAAAATGAACTTTTTATAAAAGTTTTTTTTTGGCTTTGTTTTCAGAAAGGGAAATCAAATTGCAATCGAACTGGACAAGTTGCACTAGGTGAGACCAAGCTTTGTATTGGTGCAATGCATGAAAAAGAATATCTTACATCATTACATGTTTTACTTGTAACATATTCCAGGATTCTGTCATGTATTTTGTTACTGTTTGTAGAGTTACTGGTACTTAAGTGTTAACAAAATACCCTTGAGAATAGTCACTGTAGCCCTAGAAGTCAGATGTGTTGCTGTTGCTTTTTATGCCAATTAAGTCCTTGTCAGCAAACCTGCTTGCTCCTTGTTAACCTGAATATGTGAAACTACAGTAAAGCTTTCATTCAGTCCCTATACATGCTTTATTCTGAATGTAATCTTTTAAAGCAATTGATACTGAAATGATCATTTTTTTTTCAATCTATATTGACCATATGTGTGCAATGTCAACTCAGACTCCGTATTATCTGGACTGTGGACTAACAATGCTATAGATCCCAAAATAGTTGAGGCATGTTGGAGTTATCCTGGCACAGCACTACAGAAAATCCATTTTAATGTTTCCAAAGTCAGCTTGTCCCTGGTAATAGAGCAACCAGTTGTGCCTGACACAGAACCAGAGTAAATAAATAGTTGCTGTATAGAACAACCCTGGACACGTGTTCCTGGAGGAACAGGAGGTACTGGAAGGCTTGAGAGGTGTCCCTTTTGCCTAAAGTCAGCTTGGCTTTAGTTGTGGTCATTGTTAGTTCTTATTTTGCTGTATGTATGCTGATATCATGCAAAGCTTGCTTAATATTAGGTTTTGATAAGATTTATTATAGTGTAATATGGCAACATGCAAGAACATGGACTTAGTTGGGGAGTGGTACTGTATCTGATCTGTAAGCCCTCCTGTGCAGCAGTGATTAAGCCAGTGTTCTTGTGGACTGTTGTTGCTTTTTGTGTTAATCTGCTCTTGGTTTGGTAACAAAATGCAGGTTTTCTGTTCACAGTTAATTGTGGTTTGTGTAGCAGGACTGACTTCTCTAGTGCTTTCAGTTATAAGCTTGAAAGATGGAAGCTGCAGGAGAAAATTCAACCGAAGTGGAATTTAAGGTTAGTGATTGGATGCCTCTCTTAATTGCTTAGTGGTTCTTATCTAGAATTGCCAAAGGCTTATCTCAGGCACTTTAGCTGGGTGCTCAATTGTCATAGAAACATTTCAAGCGTTTGTGCACTTTTAAAATTATTCCGGTGCAGATATCCCCACTGGCTCCTTTGCAAATGTGCTTTAAGATGCTGAATACTTGAAGGTGACTTTCTAGCTCAGTTCCCATTTTATCAGCAAGGTGATTTGTAACTCCTAAATGTTACTGATGCCTCTGCGTGGAATTTGGAGGCTTTGCATAATTCTATTCCTTGTTTCTAACTAGTCCACCAGTCAGTTGCTTCTCATCTGATCAATTTATGTTTTGACAGTCTCATCAGCAGTAGTCATCTTTCACAGATTAAGATGTTTCTCTAAAATCGGCAGACATTCTGTTAAATGCATAATCTCACACGGAGTCTCCACTCAAAATCCCACTTGAGAGGTTCACTGCCGAAATGCTTTTTTGGAAGGTGAACTGACTTCTGTACGCAGTCGACTTTTTGATGTTCTCCACCCCATGCTCTGCTACCAGTGTTCAGGGCACTCCTCTCTAGTCTGAATATTGTGGAACTGTATAATCATGGCTAAGTATGGCTTTTTATGAATGCCTTTGTCTTTCTGTACTTTGCATACCTCTCAGAATTCTGATTTGATCCTACATTACATTTCTGTAGTACTACTTCAGAGGAATTGACAGAACATAGAGGTAAAGATACACAATTCTGCACTATGTCCATAGTAAAGAACTGGCAGCTCATATTTATTCTTAATTAAAATCACTTTAATTAAAGCAGACTCCTGTTGCTTAAGCAGTATTCTCTCTGGAGAGCAGCATGACCCAAACACTGCAATATTTTGAAAAGCTGGTCTCTTGAGATCAAATTCAAAATGAAACTCTGTTATGGTAATCTGTTGTTTTGGGGTTAGATTTAATTATCGCTAATACTATTAAAATGTCTTTAAGTAAGACTTTGTGGCATTTCCATGCAGGTGAGTAATAATACAAGCATGCGGGTGGAGAAGGGTGTATGCCAGACTTATTTATCATTAAAAAGAATTAGGAGAAGAAATGACTTAAATCTTTCTCCTGCTTTGAAATTCTGGACTTTGAGCCTGTGAAGAATGGAAAACATCAGAGAGAAGTTGATTAGAGTGAGCTAGGTTAGTTTTCTGCCTGGGTTTTTGTGCTATGCCTCTTAGGTTTCCATTTGGTTGTTTTGTGTTCAGAGATGTGAAAAAAGAAAGCCCTGTAATTTGTGTCCAACAAAAGAAGGGACTACAGCTGCCAAAAACTGGGAAGAAATCTATCCAGTCGCAAAGTGACCTGAACTGTCCTTTCATTTTCGTGTCCTGTCATTGATTCTGTTGTTACACACGATGAGGGGAAAATAGCCACAGTGCAAGACATGCTTGAGGTTTCCAAACTGCTTTAACTCAGGTTGAGGATAGTGAAACACAAACCACTTGTATCCTTGCTGTCATGTACCATTTCGATGATGTGGCAGACGGTCACACAGACTATCGCACCTCTCTCCTAACTGTAAACACAGAGACTGTGGGAGAACTACAGATTTCCGAGTGTCATAGTTATTTCTGAATAATTCATGCACACTAGTTTTTCTAATCCCATGCCATAGAACACTATTTTGAAAATGTAAGGTGCATGTTAAATGAATTTAGTGACTATCCCAAAAATGTAATGCTAGAAGTAATATCTCTCTTCTGGCTGCAGCAGTGTCAGCTTTTTGTCCCATAAGTGAGATTACACTTTGTGCTACCTTGCACAGAGCTGGGGATGTGGACATGTTATGTAAATATGACTTTTTATGGTTTGTTGTTCTTTTACAGGCTATAGCCTTCCTCTATGCTTCTCTGCTTCCCCCCCCCNATTTTTGCAGCAATAAATCTAGCTGTCTAACACTCAGTTTTTCAGCACATACTCTGCTCTTAATGAATGTGATCATTTACACAGTGTCAGTGTAGTATTGGCATGCTAAATAATTTAGTGAGCTGTGGCAGGTAGATAACTCTGTGGTGTCTATGTTACTATGGCAATACATTTGCTTAATGTAAATATTAGTCATTCTGACCATATGAATCTCAAGGCTTCTGACATTATTAGCTGTATTTGGGAGGTGTGAATCTGTGTATCTGAAAGAAAAGTTGTTCTGGAAATATTAATAGTTTAAAGATTACTTTTTTATAATTCCTTCTGCTTTCTGACTGAGCTACATAATCTATTGATTGTAATGAACAGAGCAGAATATTTCTCCTGTTTCTTTAACATGGTTGTAATGTAGTTGTATTATAAAGAAATACCTAACTGTATTCTGATCCTCTAAAAATTCAGATGACTGAAATGAAATAGGATCTTGAGGTCCATTGACTTTGCCCTCAGTCACAGAGTCAAGGCAGTTCTAGAAGCACAAGAAATAAAACCATACATGGAAGAAAAATTCCTGGGTTATTAGACCTAGTTCCATGGCTTGAAAATGAAGCTAAGCATGAGAGGCTCTTCTGTCTCCATTATGGGATGCATCTCAGGTATAGATTTACCTAAGAAATCCTTCACTTGTGTCAGCAATATGTTAATGAAATTTCTTACGTGTTTACGTATATGGTTTTGGTCCACTTTTGTGAACCGTTTCTAGGGAGAAGGAACTACCTTCTGCAAAGTGTTGTCTCAAAGGCCAGTTTATTTCAGATTGTATGAGCTATTATTTTATATGATCCACCGGCCACATCAAAAGAAGTGTGACCAGAAGGTCAAGGGAGGCAATTCTCTGCATTTACTCCACTGTTGTGAGACTCCATTTGGAGTACTGTATGCTGCTCTGGGAACCCAATAAAGCTTTTGGAGTTGACCCAGAGGAGGGCCACAAAGATGATCAGAGGGCTGGAGCACCTCTCCTATGAAGACAGGCTGAGAAAGTTGGGCTTGTTCAGCCTGGAGAAGAGAAGGCTCCGGGGAGACCTTTGAGAACAGCCTTCCTGTACCTGAAGTGGCCTACATAAAAGATGGAAAGGGACTGTGTACAAAAGCATGGAATGATAGGACAAGGGGTAATGGGTTTAAACTAAGAGAGGATACATATAGATTAGACATTAGGAAGAAATCTTTGCTGTGAGGTTGGTGAGTCACTAGCACAGGTTGCCCAGAGAAGCTGGGATGTCCCAATCCTCACAAGGCCAGGTTGAATGGGGCTTTGGACAACCTGATGTAGTGGAGTATGTCCACTAGAGTGAAATAGTTTAAGGTCCCTTCCAACCCAAACCATTGTATGATTCCAGTACACTTTATGTACTGTTTTAGACCTTTACGTGTTAAATTGGTAAAC
The DNA here is from genome assembly GCA_013399135.1 of Heliornis fulica. Taxonomy (NCBI): domain Eukaryota; kingdom Metazoa; phylum Chordata; class Aves; order Gruiformes; family Heliornithidae; genus Heliornis; species Heliornis fulica. Next base: position 295,737 of record VXBZ01009239.1, read on the forward strand.
TTAATATCATTGTTGAAAAGGGGACTTACTGGAATATGCTCTTCCCCTCCCTCTGCCCTTGTTTAGAATTGTCTCCAACCTTCTTGCCAAACATCTTTAATACAGGGGAAAAAACCCCAAACATACTAAGCGGTGAACAATGTCTTTAATTATTTGTAGGGTAGATGATACTGGAGGATTCTGTGTGCTGCAGTCTTGACGTCAGTGCTCAGCATCTATCTATGTTTGGCCCATTACCTGTTAAAAAAAGGAGATAATGAAAACAGTAATAGCAAAACACAGGATTCTAATATCCTTGAATTTCACAGAAGAGTCTGTGCTGCACTTGCATAAGTGGTCTTTATTTTTCCTATCTCTGAAATGATAAAACTTTTATTGTCAGTGCTTGTATGAAGGTGAAGCTCCTTACTGGACAGGAATACAAACTAGAGTTGTTAGTTGCCATGCCATGGCACTGTTCCTCACAGATACTAGTCTGCAAGCTAACCTAGGAAAATCAATTATTTACCGCTTATGTCTTTTCCTGACAAGGTTGCCTGTGGGAATACTGTGCTGTTGACTGTCTCACTTTAAAAAATATAATATACTTTAGATGCATCTGTTGTTTATAGATGCAAGGGACTATTGAAGCATTTAGATTCAGAATAACTACCAAGTATTAGCATAGCTGAAAGAGTAATTGGAGAAGCTTCTCTGATTAGTCTTTCAGTAAACAAACCACACTGATAAAATGGCTTGGGAAAAGCCACATCTACTGCAATGTATTGAAGGAAAAAGACTGCAGACACACTTTCTCCTCGTGGGAAGAACCTGTGTGGAGTGAAGAGCTCTTCTGGGATCAGGCTGGTAAGATTTTCCCTTAGGGAAAGAGGCTTGATGTGTCTGCTTTTCCAAAGTCACAAGTACCGTTTTCAAGACATTGTTGGGAGGGATACTCTGAGCACTCAACAAACACTCCTATCCAGGTTTGACTTCTGATGTGTGGACCTCATGTGCAGTAGGCAGGAAGGGAAGGAGGGAGGGGAAGTTGCTGAAAGGATCTGGTGGAGTTCATCTGGCTTGGTGGTTTCATGGTACTAGAACCTATCACTAAAGACAGAGGTGATTAAGGGAGTAGAACATCTGAATTATGAGGAAAGGCTGAGGGGGATGGATCTCTTTAGCTTGGAGAAGAGGAGACTGAGGGTTGACCTCATTAATGTCTGTAAATATGGAAAAGGTGAGTGTCAGGAGGACCAAGCCAGCATCTTTGCAGTCCAGTGATAGGACAAGGGGCAATGGGTCCAAGCTGGAGCTTAGGAAGTTCCATGTGAATGTGAGGAAAAACTTTTTCATTGGGGGATGGTGACAGCACTGGAACAGGTGACCCAGAGAGGTTGTGGAGTCTCCTTCTCTGGAGACATTCAAAGGCCACCTGGATGCTGTTCTGTGTGACCTACTCTAGTGATCCTGTTCTGGCAGGGAACAGGATCACTAGAAGCTCTCATGAGGTTGCTTCCAACCTCTATTGTTCTGTGATTCTGTTAAGTGGACTGGTCTCTTGCTTGCTGTAGTTTTTTTATGCTGGTTACGGCATGAACTTGGGGATACCATTGTACACCCGTGAATTCCTACAACCAGAGATGCAGCAGAATGCTTCACATAAAGCCATATACTGAATCTTCTGTTTCTGAGCTCCGCTGCCTGCCTTTGCTTCCACTGCTGAAATATAGCATGCTTGTATTTTACAGCTGGGCTGAAGGAAGCAGAATGGATTGTATTACAAGCTGAATGTTTAAATCGAGTGATAAATTGAAAGGAACAAAAGTGCGTTCCAAAAAGCAGTTGCATTAAATACTTCACAGATGATTTGCTTAGCTAGTTTCTTTTATTGTCACACTGTAAGTGCCATTTTCCTTTTACCCACAGAAGAAAAAAATTTCTAGTAGTTCTGCAATGCCTTTTTAATATGCATAAGGAATGTTTTCTTTTTAGTATTACATTAGAAATAAGAAGTGGAGTAGTTTTATCTGTAGTGTTTTTATACTTTTCATCATTCTTTTTGTATATTTTGTTTGAATAGGTAATGATGGCTGCTGTGCTGTACCTTCCATGGCTCTCATGGAACAAGAGCTGGTGCTGCTCTTGTGTTGGGATGGGGAATTCCCATAGGAAATATGCACCTTAACCTTGTGCTTACCAGAAATTCTTTTTAGACTGGCACGTACTAGTCCTGACACTGTTTACTGTTGATCCATGGATAGATGGCATTTAATTATCCCCTCTCTTGCTGCCTTTGCAATGCTGTCACAGGACAGATACATTGCATGCATTAAAATGGAAGAATGAGCAGCCCTTGTCCTCTTGCATTATTCTTAAAAAATATTGTTGCCCATTTAGGTGTTCACATTAGACAGATGTGGCATAAAAATATATAGGGTAGTGTAAAACCTAAATTTTATTTTCAATATCCTTTTCAGTAGCGTGTGTAGTTTTGACAGGAAACGGTAAAAAAGGTGAGTAGAAACAAAAAAATATGTTCTCCAGGCTTTTGTTCCTAATTTTGTCAGTACATCTGTGCTTTTTCTGTTAGGGATTAGAGAGTATATGTCAACTGTAATGTAATATATTGTAGATACAAAAATACTTGTCACTTAATCCTGCAATAAGACAGACAGCATTGAAATAATAATAGCAAGCAATGTTTACCTGCCTTTTGCATTGTTAGAACATGGCTTTGGGCTTTTGAAAGGGTCAGGAAAAAGGCACAGAAAGCTAGTGCTTTCTTGCAGCATGAGCTCAGCAGGTGGGGTGTTTTTTTTCTAGGTGCAGAACACTTCAGAGCTACAGTAATACTAAAAGATGTGATTGTAACATGGTGCTTGGTTATTATAATTTAATGCCACTCAGCATTATATTTAGCTTTACCAGACATTAGTAAGTGGGTTTAATATTCAAACCATGGTGTTGGAGATAAGTGTGCCAATGAACCTTGTCAGTGGAGCAAAATGTAAATTTTAACTCATCTATGTCATTAGTCTTTAATATGGCTGTGCTTCACAAATCATGGCTGCATCATCTGCTGATTATATTCTCTGATCTGCTAAGCAAAATAGCACTCTAATAATAGCTATACATTGCATGAAATCCTCCCACTGGTGTTCTGAAACACTTGATGTATTTTTTTTCTCTTTTAGAGGGCCTCAATTGAGTCTTACCTTTTCTGTGCAATGCCAAAATATAGAAATGAAGGTAAGATAAGAATTCCTTAGATGTAGGCCCTGGGTTTAGAAGTGTTTTGCCAAGTAAGAGTTTCAGATGAGAGCTATATGTGTAAGTGTGGTGCCTGAGTGTGGTACACAGGGACTCTTGAGAGTTTTCTGGGCAGTTAAAACAGCCAGACTGTCAACTGAAAAATGATAACTTGCTGCTTTAATAATAATCAGAGCTCTCTATAGTCCATTGCTCCCTTCTTACAGGTGAAACTAAGGAGAGTGATTTGCCTTAGGCTCCAGTAAAAGGGAAGAGAATTGGAAGAGGTTGTTAAGTCTCCTGTCTTGAACTCTTGGATGTAGGCAGTTACTAGCATGGCTTGTGATGATGATTGTATCCCCAGCATACTGTTCAGAGCAAGTAAGAGAGAATTCAGCAGATCTGAGGGAATTCTTCTGGCGAGTCCAGTTAATACTTTTTCCCAACAAATTGCTCACAAAAATCTCATAGAAATCTAAAGACCATAGTCAATCCATCTAGAGACTTTCAAGCTTTGAAGTTTTACCAGTAAGTGTTTGCTAGATTCAGGGATTGTGCGTGAACACAATTCTGATGTCTGAAGCAACAAAACTCAATGAATCTGCTTATAAGCCAATTTGGTTTGCTTCCCTGTGGTCTTTTTAAAAAATTTCCACTAATATTCTCAGGTTAAGTTCTCTAATGATTGTACCAAGCCAGAAGAGGTGAGCAGAGATTGCCAAGTGTGTTTTCCATGCAATGTGACATCATGCTCCCCATAAAAGGGGGCTGGTCAGGGTGATGCAGTGCCATTTGTGTATTTTGTCCTAATTTCTGTTGGTTTCCACCTCTCCCTGTGCTGTGTCAGTAAACTGTATCCCAACCCCATAGTTTCCCTTTGCCTGCTCTCCTCCCTGCCGTGCCAGGACAGGGGTGAGCGAGTGGCTGTATGGTGCTCAGCTGCTCGCTGGGGCTAAACCATGACACTTAGACACCGGTGTGTATGTCATGAGAGGATCTGTTGTTTAAACGGTTCCTAGGGGTGCAAGGTGAATCTCTTTTCTTACCAGCCTGTGTTAAATTGATGCTTATAACCCTTTGTAGTACTCTGAGGGATGTGATGTGGGACAGCTACTGTAGCACTGTGTTTTAATAGCAGTAGTTACAGCCCTTGCACTTCATACACAGAGCCTGTCAGCTGCTTCTGGTCATAGGTTTACAATACTAGTAGTCATCCATTGCAGTAGTGTGCTTTATTTTTTCTACATTCATCTTATTGATGGTCAAACTGGTAGATAGATACACTGTCACAGGGAGAAGTCAGGTTTTTCCTTTTCAGAGAAAACTGAGGATCTTGGTTCTGAGTCTCACTGAGGTAGAGGATGGAGAGGCATTGCCACAACTCCATCTGTACATACTGAATCTAGCGCTTTTGTTTTTTCAAGTGTTGGCAACTTTGGTGACTGGTAGTTTCTAATTAGGTTGATTGTTGTGGTGTGTGTAATTGCTTGTGGATGCACTTTTAGTACTGGCACTCCTGAAGAGAGGTTTTCTACCATCCTCCATTTGTCATTAGTCATATATGTTTTGTTTAGTGCTGACTTACTAATAACACCATTTATTTTAAGCTATTTTTTTCAGTGAAGATGCTTGATTATATGCAAATTCTCCCATAAAGTCAGTGAAGGGCTCCCTGAGACATTCTGTGACTCTGCACTGGATGTTAATGTCCTTCAAAGTATAAGTATGCTTGAGAACAGCAGGGATATCTGAATGCTGAGTAGCAAACAGACAATATATTTTGAAACAGTCTTGAAGAGCTTAATTATTGGAGTACCCATGGCATTGATTACAGTGTGAGGAACATAGCAGAGGGATAACTGGTAAATGATGCGATTGCCTCGTACAGTGTGGACCACCATGGAGTGAGGTACCTAGTACTTGAAGGAGTTAGCTGTGTGGGAGAAGGTTTACTATGACACTGACAATGCACAGCTACCCACCGATGCTGATGAAACCCAGTGTACCTTATCCCATGTGGGATAAATTTGTGCAGAGTGGGCCATTGTTGTATGCCAATTTACTGGCAGTAATGGACTGGAAAAGTGAAGAGGCACCAACAGTGAACGAACAGGCTGTCTGCCTCCAACAATGTGAAGAAAGTCTTTATTTTTACCTTGTGACACATGGACAAACTGCCTTGAGAGGTCTGGCAACTCAAAGAGGACGTGCCCTATTGTCCACCTGTGCAGGCCACTATTTCAGCTACTAGAAACTGTCCAGGCCAGAGTTTCCTTTCACTTGGAGGGGTGTCCGGTACACGAGGGGTGGAAACACAGCCCCACCATCTGCCATGAGAGAGAAGAGTACACCCCAACTACTTGATAGAAAAAAAATATTGGTGTAGTGTAGCCTCTGCAGCTCAGACAGAAGGATTGTAGCAGAGGCGAGAAGTGGCTGCGTTCCCAGAGACATACACAGACACTCCCCAATTCTGGAGGTGTACAGGCAGAAGTAATAACAATCTATTGATGGGTGGAACTTGTGCTTTCCCACGCCTGTAGAAGTCTCCTTAGGTGTTACAAAATTACTTGGGAGAGGTTGTGGTTTGACTTTTGGTTATCTGTACAGAGAAGTATGGCTGCTAAGGCTGACATCCAGCGGTGGCCTTTATCAGGCTTTCAGTATTGATCATTCCAATTATTAAAAAGTTTAAATAGTAATGAAATTGCATTTTTACTAGTGTCTGATATTTTTCCCACCTTTTAGTAATACTGTTTTGCTGAGGTTCTGTGTTTTTCAGAGTATTCCCTTTCCAAGATGTATAGCCTTCATTTGCAATTCAGAAAGGGCTATTATTTACCTTCTTTGACCCTCCGGGGCATGAAAGTTGGTAGCTGATCTTCATTCCTCCCTGGACTAGAAACCACCTGTATTTCTATTCATGTTTTCCCAAAGGTTCAAAGGCAAGACTGAAAAGAAATTGTTATGAAAGTGTCAGATTACCTGGAATTATATTTTTTAAATAAATTGTTCCCTTGATTATTTAGCAGTTTCTTCTTTGCATGCTGGCAGTGTGTCTGAGACAAATGTATAGACTCTAAATGTTCCAGCGCATTCATATGTCTTATTATCCAGGCAAATGTAGCCACAAGAATTGTAGATGGTGTAATGTCATTCAGTTTATATTTGCAGAAGAGTAGGTGGTGTAAGAGTGTAACATATTTTCATAGTGGTGTAGACAAGTCTTAGAAGATCAGCGATGAAGATTTAATTTCTACTCTGCATAATGGACAACTTAACACTGCTTACATGACACAATTTTATTCCTAGGAAAGCTGAAGAAGCTTAGAGGGAAAAATATCTGCCACCTGTATGAAGTGCAATGAAAATAAATGGAAATACAAATTAAGTAACATGGAGATTTTTCTTTAATTTGGCTTTTTACACACTAAACACAATAAAAATCCAACAATCCACTTTGGATTTTGCTGGTTACTACCATAGGTATTAAAAGCAGAAAATTAAATGTACATATAGAAAGCCATAATCTGTCAGTCTGCTCAACTTGCAAATCTGTACTAATATTTTTAAATGAGGCTGCCTCTGCGGAAGTGGGGTTTACATGGATCTATGCTCACCGATGGAGGAAGTGTTATTTGTTGAGGTTCTTGAATCTGCAATAGGAATGAATATAAAATGAATCTTCAGCTTGTGCTTGTCTGCTCTGCCTTGGAATAGAGAGAGGGAGAGCGGTGCTTCTGTGCAGTTTCCCATGAAAACGAATACCTGGGGTTTTATGAATAGGGAGCTGGACGGAGAGGAGAGGGTTTTGTAAGGAGTGCTTGTTTTGCCTTAGTTTTTTCTTTCTTCCTCATCCATGTTCTTCAGTGAAGACTGTCCTATAGTGATTTATGGGTCTCATCGTAAAGAGTAATGTTTATTCAGTGGTTTCCCCTCGATTTGGCAATTGAACGTTACTAAAACAAAATGAAAAAGGATTTTGCAAGTGCTTTTCTCTTTGCCAAGCCTGGAACATAATTTAGGACAAAAGGAGTTCACTAGCTTCTGGAGCTTATTCCAAGCTAAACTGCAGATGTCTGATGCTAACAATGTTGGTTCACAAAGTGTTCTGTTCTTTATGTTCTTTGGTCTTTTTAGCCTTATTTTTAGAAGAATGAAAAGTACTCATAATTGAAAAGTATAAATCCACTAAATATAATATTTTATTATAACCCCCTACCTCCTGTCAGGTGATACATAGTACATTGGGTTAGATATGAGAATGACCTTTCTGTTTTTAGTAGCTCATTACATTTCCTAGGTTTAAGGTAGCTTCTGCCATCCCACAGTGCAGTGAAACAGTTGTCCTGTAGCTGTGTAACAATAGGCTTTTCCTCATAGTCTTTGTTCATTAGTTCATCATATCATAAACAGGTTATCAATTCAGAACGTAATAAATAATACTGACTTGGTGAATAAGTGTCTTGGGGTGGTAATTCTCTCTGAAACAAGTAATTTCAGTTCACCTTGTGCAGAAAGATAAATGACAGATTCAAGACCCCTAGTGAATTATTATAGTCCATGTACTTTAATGACCATATTGAGAAGTATGAGGTGTTTATCATATGATAAAGAGCCACCTACATTTATATACCATTATAAACTCATTCTTTTCCAGGAGAAAAACACAACTTTGTTATTGTGAATAAAGCCCTGGGAGGAGAAATAAAAATGCTTATAGAGTATTATGTGAACAATTGCACGTTATCCATTCTATACCTGACATTTTTGACTTGATGGCATATTCTGTCCTTTTCCAGGGACTTTAGTTGGAAAGAGGCAGATAAAGAGAAGTAATGTGTGCATGTAGAGAGGAAAGAGGAATTCCATCTGCAAAGCAGAAGTTCTTTTCTCAGTGAAATTAATGACAACCCTCTGGGGGAGCTTGTTGATTGGTTTATTGATTTATTGATCAAGTAATCAGGATAATCTTAATGGGATCTTACTATTGGTTCTTGTGCTTGAGTTGTATTTAGAATCTGCAGAATCATCTAAGTTTGGAAACAAAACAACCCCTCACCTTATGAGATGTGGAATATTTAGAATGTATTTGTGTTTTACTGTGGAACAGTGCTGAAAGCATACATATTGTCTTTAATGTCTCTTTGTAGACTTGGGAAAATTATTCTTGGACATCTTATACTTACTATAAGAGTAGCCTGACATGTTATACAAATCACTTGAAAAACTGTCATATGTATTATTGCATAGCCATAATATATATAGTTTAATCTTGTTTTGTGTAATCAACATATGATAATTACAGGTATATTGATAACTTTTTTCCAGACGATCTTTCTCTCAGGTGGTATTTCCTGCTCTGTATGCCAGTGTTCTGAAAATAGTTATAAATCTTCTGGGTATAGAGTCTTCTACTGCTTTGCTGGTCTCATACATCTTCCTGTCAAGGTTTTGCAGATAGGCAATTTAATCATTTTCTGTGAATTTAATTTATACTTTTAGCTATAGACACTGTTTCACCTTTCTTAAAAAAAGAAGTTCCACTCACTTTCAGTATCACTGCGTCAAGAAGCATGTTGTTTTCCTAAATTATGAGTGTGTTGGGGCCAAGTTTGTATGTCACAGAGGTGTCAGAGTTATCTTGGAAAGCAAAATCCATGTTGCAGATTGCATGAATCATTTTGATTTCTTTCTTTTACTAGCATAACCAGAACATAAAGTAGTTATTGTAAAATGTCTGCTCTCTGTGTTGCTCTGTCCCACTCCTGGATAGTGATAAATTTTGAAATAAACCCTGTGCAAATTCTCAGTGGAGAGGAGAAGGTTGGCAACAACTATTTTTTTCCCAATAATTCACTTAAATTATGACAAAACAAAATTACTAGTGGGGACACAGCAGCTATCATCTGCAATTCCCCTATAAATCAGGGAATGGGAGGTAGCTTTCATTGTGACATCTGCTGTGCCCTTTGGGCTGGTTCTCTTTGTCTTTGAAACTTGGTATGAAAGCATACTCATACTACAAAGTTTTAAACTGAGTTTTTAAAATGCCTGCCTCAGTACATCACCTAACACTTTTTGTCTGTGTGCCTCAGACATTTTAATGACTTGTTTTTTTTAATGGAAACATTCTTTTCTTCAGCAAATTCAGCAATTTTGGTGGTGATTTGTGAATGAACCAGTGAAGTTAAAGCATTTTAATTTATTTCCATTTGACATCTGCCTTCCTACGTTGCATAGGTAGAAAACAACATTTCTTAGCTGCTATTCTAGTCACAATATTTTTTCAGTTTAATTTAAGGTTTTAATATCTCTTTTGTTGTCTGCTAGCAGACAACATACCTTAAGTCATACTGAGCCTGACTGCTACTAAAAACAGAGATATCTGTCTTGGATCTTAAAAAAACTGTCTGCTATCCTATTCTTATTTTTTTTAACCAACATGTTCTGTGTTTTGAACCAGCAATTGTTACTGGATTGTTGCCTTTCTGTAGTAGGCCAAATGTGGGCAGATAAATACAACAGATAAATGGGATTACTATATTCCTCATCTCTCTCTAAAAGGAACGAGTCATACTAACGAAAGTGCAACCTTATAGTTTGCGGGTTTTTTTTTACCTCCTAGCTTCAGGTTTATGGCCTAGAGATGTGAACTTCTACTCCATTCCTCCTGGGACTTTGCAAGAGTAACTTCAGTGATTGTATGCTCTTAAGTTCCAGTGAATTTGGCTATGTGCAAATGCATGTGGTAGATGAACATGCCCTGTGGTGCATCAGGTAAATGGAGCCCTCCTTAAGGAGACCACTGTCTCTGACATGGGTGCTGTTGTGTACAAATACTACTTATCAGAGCAATCACTGCCATTTCTCTAGCTTTGGAAATATGCTCTTTGATGAGTAGTCTCTGCTGGTTAACTATATAACTCTGTAGAATCACAGTGTATAATTTTAGCCTAACCCATCAATGCATCTTGGACCACACTATGTAACTGGCCTCTGTTCTTTTATTTTGTCTGACCCACACAGCAGAAATCTCTGAAAGCCAGATCTTGGGATTGGGCTTAGCCTGTGTACCACTGCATAGGCTGCAAGTGATACTGTTGTTTGCCCTTTGAAGTGTGAACATTTATGCCACTGCTGAGCTGGGGCTGTGAGCTGTACCCTTCGCCTGTCACTGTTGCTGTACTTACTGGGGGACAGCTGCCCATTCATGTATCTGGAGAACCATGTATTTATTTTATGTGATAACCTGGCCCCCAACATGTAGTACCACAGGATTACATTGATCACATGAAGAGGGTAGTGGTACCTCAGTTACTTGTCTGAGCTGATGTGGAGCTGCAATAAGTCTGTGAGTAGTATAGCTCCCTGGAGTTTTGAGGAAAAGATGAATTGTGTTTTGTTTTGTTTTTTTTTTTCCCAACTGCAGCAGGCCGACTGTAGATAGGACAGTATGTTTTGTCTCATTATAAACCATATTGTGAGCAGTTTCTCTCATGAGATAGATCTTGTTAGACAGTCTCTGTGGGGACAAGTCGCAAGACAGTCTTACTTTCATGTTAACAGGTTGGATTAAATTGTGCTTGATGAGAGCAGATTGATACTTTGATTAACTACATTGCTTTACAATTTGTGGTGACTTGTTCTCTCTTAGGCTTTTAAGCAGATAGCTTTATCAGTGTAAAACATATCTTCTCCCACCCACCCACGGACAGCATTGCGTCCTTGCAGATACTGGGCAGAAAAGGTAAATTGAAAAAGTCTGTCTAAATGTGAAATAGCCAAAGGATGGGATAATTGGTGGACTGCAGCATTGAAACATGAAAGAACAAATGAAGGAGGGGGATACTTACTTCACATAGTTTAAAACGTTCTAGTAATCTGCTGCCATTTTCTTGCTAGTAGAGCTTCAGAATCTGAATAATGCTTAACCAGAAAGAGCCTCTGATGCTGTGGCTTTTAACCACTGACATTTTTTCAGTTGCCTGTCACAAACCTGCTGCTCGCCAGTGAGCAAGCTGCAATCCTTCTGCATTCTGGGGATGAATGTATAGGATCATTAAGAGTGGGGATGTGGCTGTTCTTCATAGGCTTTAAGTTTGTAGCAAAACGTAACCACAACCAGGATGCACCCTTTCATTTGAAAGAATTGATGTTTTCCTTTTAAACACTCTTGTAATAAAATGTAAACCCTCTGCCTGATCCTACTCCCTAAAGAAAAGCTGACAGATTTATTCAGAAGGCTGTCTTCTCAATCAAAAATAAACAAACCCTGAACAAGATCCCTTTTAAGCTGGAATTAAGTTATAAAATTTGCCACTTTTTTTTTAAAATTTTTTCCCTTACCCTTCCTCATCTACTTATCAGAGCAGAGACATGATTTCACAACTTTGCATTAGACCATATAATTTGTCTCTGTTTCTTTGAAGTTGTTTAATTCCAAGCCCCTCTATGAAAATGTTTTGATATGTGATCTTTCTTTCATGGTCATCAAAGCTTCTTATCCATCTCTCTGTTGTGTACTTGGACTGACAGGGTGGAAAGCTTGGCTGGTAGAGCAAAAGCATACAGTATATGGTAACACAAGTACACATGTTAGAACTACTTCCAGTAGAGCACAGCATCTTAGTATGTCAACAGAAGACATCTTTGATAAAGGACAGAGCATATCTTGTCTACCTTATTGTATTAGGGAGTGTATGTTATATCTGTATGTTGTGCATTGCCTGGGAAACCCCAGTCCTGCAAACTTCTGTGCTACTATTATTGGGTTTTTTTAATCCAAAATGGAAACTTCTGAAAAGAGCCACTGTGGTGGGAGTGGACATTGCAAGGGATTCTCTGGTAGGCTGTTCTTCCAGCATACTTTGCAGTAAAATAAGTGCTTCTGTTGTCTGGGGAGTTCAGCCCTGTACTCAGCTGTGGAAAAAGGGTTGATGATTTACAGACATTTGAAGGAAAACTGAAAGCAGCTATCCTCCACAAGTTCAGTGACTGGGTCTCAGTCTCATCATTAAAACTACTCAGTGTTGTTGTGGACTGCTGCTTTTTTAAAAGAAACTGGAAATAGGTTGAATTGTGCTAAAGTTTTCTGCTCTGTTCCTCCCATTCTCATCCTATACTTCATAGCCATGGTGACAGGCTTCTGTATGTGGCTGTATAACTTTCTCTGCTGCTCAGGCAGAAGACAGGTTTGTCAGCATGTTCATATATGCAGCTGCCAGCCAGGTTTGGAGGAAACAAATCTCTACCAACTAACCAAGGCCATACTGAAAAATACTTAATATGAAACCAACCAAGTTTATATAGGGGCAAATTGCCTAATTTCAAAAGCTGTTGTCCAGTTATACAAAGGCTATAGGAAGATCTTAGGAGAGATAGTGACTTGTCTCTTTGAACCTCAGTTCCTTATGTGTGTGATGTGTATGTTGGGGTGGCTTCTTCCACATGAGAATTGTTAAATGTATAAACCTTTTGCAGTAAGGGCAGGTGCCTTGTGTAGGGGAATAGGGATTAGAGACAAAAACACTGACAGTACAGGCAATTGGAATAGATCTAGAAGGCACATGTAAGTGGTCTTGGCTTTGTGATAGGGTGTAATGATAAGAAATAGTTGAATGACAGAAAGATTTAACTGCTAAGAAGGTTTTGTTATTGTGTGTTGGGATCAAAGTATTGAACTGAGCAGGGGTTTTCAGAAGTAGAATTCTGAAGGGACTCAGTAGTGGTGTATTTGTACCTGTCAGGGCTACCAAATGGTGGAGTAATACCCTCTCAGCAGGATTTAGCAGAGGGGAAAGGCTAATTTATTGCAAAATTTAAACTTTGAACTCGTTAAAATAAACCATTGCTTTAGTTCTTAGTGGCCCCTAATTTTACTTCTACCCCTTGCTCCATTAATTGTTGTTTTAATAACTTTCTCATCTTTGGACTCAAATGGTCAGGTTATTAGTCCCGTGTAATTGGAATTAGTTTAACTTCACAGGGAATAGTGTGACGTTGCAGTTACTGTGGAACATTTGGCCTTGCAAAACAATCAAGAAAAAAAATGACTAATCTGGTTAAAAAAAATGCGCTTTTCACAAATATAATAAATGTAATAGTTCTGCTACTGCTATAGCTAGGCCATACTAGCTTTAGATTGATATATCCTAGAAGGAGGTATCACTTCCAGTTAATTGACTTTGCTCTTTTTAAATAGCTATGGTTTTAGCCTCTACTCTGTGACTACTTAAGTTGTCAAAAGCTTTTTAAAAACACTTTTTCAGATTTTAAAGTCTTTGGAGTGTACACAATCTATTAGTGTTTTGTATTATTAGGGAATTCCCAGTATCCCAAGACGCTTTCCAAGCTGGAAATATTGGCTTCATAAAGGGAATTGATTTGATCTTAGAAATATTGTTATTGCACATTGTAGTCTGCTAGTTGCTGTCCTTTTAAATTAGAGATTATTAAAAAGCCATAGTATTTGCTGCTGTGAGGATAACATCTGTGTTCTCTCACTACCCTTAGGTTTCTCATCTGATAGCTGTGCTAGATGCAAGTGAACTTAGCCCTCCTCAACTTAATGTTTGCTGCAGGTAAGTTGTTTTCAGATAATAATTTAAATTTGGTATTACTGTTCTTCATTTGATGCTTTGCACAGTCTGTTTACGATGATTACTTTGTGCAGCAGGAGTGAAAAATCAGAATGAAAGTTTTGATTGAATTTTACTGAGATGTTTCTTCTGGTCACCTAGGGACAATTGGTCTTTTTCACGATTCCTTGTTACTATAGATGTAAATGGCTTTAATCTTGTGATTGTTTCTATGTGCAATCTACTGTTAGGTGCCATTTTTAGTTGAATATGCTATTTTACAGTGTTTGTCAATCACATACTCCCGAAGATCTTTTTCAAGAAATGGGGTAGTATTTGTGCATGTAGTAACAAATATAATGAATGGGCAAGGCAGTTCAGGGGAAACTTCCTAGAAGTTTACCATGGATAGTAGACATTTCTAGAGCTGGCAACACTGAAAACCCTTGCTCTTTTCATCTAGTGTTACCTTACTTTGGAAAAAGATCTGATCTGAATCAAAATGCTGACAGTTGTTAACGTTCCATGTATCTGACAACTCCTAGTGTTACAGCTTGAGTGTGTCTGAATTAGGATGTGGAAATAGCAGGAAGTTTTTACACATCTTGAGTAAAAAAGACCTCGGGGATGTCATGCAGGAGATTAGGAGACATGTCTGCTTGTCTCTGAGGTTTCTTTCACAGAGCCTATATCTGGCAGCTATATATGGCAGCTAGACTCAGGATATCCCTGTGCAGGAAAAGGTTCGCATGCACCTCAAGAGTTTTACATCACTGATAGTGGATTGCTTTTTTATCAACAGTCTTGAAGAAATCCATGATTTCCTATGCTGTTGTTTACGTTTTTAAATAGTGGAGACTGATGTGATGTTTCTGATTCTACTGTTAACCTCATACTGTTGTACTGCTGACAGAATTTGTCATGTAATATCTTGATGAATAATACCAGTTTCTTTAAATTCTTACTATGCAAAGTCCGTGTGGAAATGAACTCTTAGTTGTGAATTCAAGCAACTTGTAATTTCCAGATTCGAGCTTGCCTCTCCTTGTTAATGAAGTGTTCTTGCTGTGCCTTATGATACCATCTTTAATTACACGATCACAGTAGCTTTCCCAAAGTGGCTTGCTTCTTGCACAGGACAGATCTGCTCAAAGGGTGAATCAGGGCAGACCAGTGGAAAGGATGCTTTTGCCTGGAGGAGTTTGCTCAACTTTTTATAGAGATGAGAGGAATTCTGTTTGAAGGAGAGCTTTGACAGAGAAACTAGCAGGAAGTAGACAGGTGATCTGAAGAATAGGTCGATTAAATATTCCTTTGCATTATGGTATTAGGCAAACTCCTTATAGCAGGATTTTTCTTAATGGTCTCTAAGCATGCATCTTGTTTCAGAATGTTTTTTAGCAGCAATGTTGAACTCTCTGAGCTGCAAGCAAAAGTCAGCATTGAACATATAGTGGTACCTACTTAAGTCAGTACCAATAAAACCAAACCAGATCATAGGCTTCTGAAGTTGGGTTCCCTGCTACTTTGATGTGTTTTTTTTTTTTGTTTTTTTATGGGTGCAGAAACACCCATAACATAGAAATAGTACTAATAGTACTATTATTCTTTTACAGGACTGTTTATGAAGTAGCAGTATGCTGGTATTTGCCCTTCATTAAATGAGCATAAGAACGAAACTGTTGGGAGGAAGAGTACTTGAAAGTGTTAGGCCAATGTGAGCAAGGTGAGATAGGCAGGTGAGAAGTGTGAATGGAGTAGGGGATAAGTAGTACAGAGATCTTGTAAAATTTTACAAGAGGATTACTTCCATTCCCAGCGTTAGCTGGCTTTCGTGAGCTCACTGGTTTTGCACAGTGCTCTCCAGAGCATCTGGTTTCAGGTGTTTTATTGTCTAGGGGGTACTGTGTATGGCATTGCCAGCCTTGTTCTGGAAGTAGAATTACCCAAAAATAAACCATCCAGGATTCATGCTGGCTTCTCCAAAAATGGAATGTTTTATCTGCAAAAAGGATGAACAATGTTAATTGTATTTAATGAGAGTGTTTAGAAAATGCATGGGAAATGCATCCTATGTGCTGTAAGAAACAAGGGTTGGGATGGAGGGGTGACACCCTGAATCTGCATCTTGAACATCTGAATGTACATCTATAGATAGAGGGGAATGCATAGCCATCTGTTGCTTTTTGCTTGCTTCAGAAACCTTAAAATTGTATATTTTTGAGAATTTTGAAATAGGCAAAAAATTGCTACTTTTGGGACAGGCTGTATGCTTTTAAAGAGTATAAGCAGAGCACACATATAGGGAGCAGAGATGTCCACTGTAGAGAAAAGATGTTTATATTTTAAGAAATATGCAGAGAAATATTTCCTATGCTGACAAAGAGTTGCTATATGGGCTATGGCAACCTATAGTACAAAAAATTTCCTCGTGTATTTCATTAAGCTACTGAATAATATTGTAATCCTAATGAAGACTGATGAAAAGGAGAGGGCTTCAAAATGCAGTCTCTAATGAAAATTAAGATCTGCTATGATTTACATGAGCTGTTGGAACTTGTGCATTTGCTGTCTTGCAAAATGCTTTGTATGTTGATATTGTGGAGTTTGGGGGACAGGCTGTTGTGTTATTTTGTTATGGTCCAAATCTGAATTAAATTAAAAGCCTAGTTGGTTTGCAAAAAGGAGAATAGAAATGTAAAGCTCATCACGGGGATTTAAAAAAAAAAAAAAATGGTGGGGAGGGTGGTGTAGGGGAAACTGAGTGATTTAGATATTGGTGCTTGAGGGAATAGTATGTTCTCTTAAGCCTCTCATATCTGGAAGATACCTGGCTTTGTTTCATTTTAACTTTCTCCTGCAGGTGTGCAACTATTTGATACTCCGGTATCCAGGATACTAAGTAATGGATGAAAAGAATGTTTTGATGTTTGCTCTTATTCTCCTAGTCCTTTAATATGACATCTCAATATATTTGACTTTAGATACAGAAAGGCTTTATCTTTTTTGTTGTTTGCTTTTGGATATGTTGCATATGGTGTTCTACAGATGTTTCCAACTGTTTGATATGCTTTCTGACAAGTATTTGTAATTGCATCTATTAATGGAAATAATGTTTTTAAATATATAGAAATAACCTGTACTTTTTAAATTTGTATAGCCTATGCAACATTAGATATTAAACAACTCTGAAAAGAGACATGATCATACAGCAAAAATGTCACTGCATAGTTTTTCAATATGACATCTGCATAAAATGTTTACTGAATGAGCTTCTGTTACACTTCTTTCAGTAGCACCTTACTTGAGTCACTGACCTCAAAAGTTTGAGCATTAGAAACTTTGCCACGAGGAAAAGTTTGAGAAGTCCCGTATTGCATGCTTTTAAAAATTCCAACCTCAAACAGAATTAACAGAAAAATGGTTCTGTTCTATTTAAGTATGTTCTATTTTGTTATACACTGTAAATTGGTCTTTATAGGTATGTGTGTGTTTTGTTTTGGTGTTTTAAACAGAGTTAAAACCAGATTTTTTTTGGTGAGGATACCAAAGCTCCAAACACGATATCAATCTCATCATGATGCTTGAACATATGTAGCTAACTACAGGATTTTCAAAAGATATCCAGCATGGCCTAGTTGACTTGACCTTTGGAAAACCTATAATGTCCTCTGGAACCAGTATCAGCAAAAATCGTCAGGCTCCAAGCCTCCAGGGTGTTGACCCAGAAACATGCATGATAGTGTTTAGAACACACTGGTCACAGGTAATGTAAATTAGTTTTATTGATTTTTTTTTTTTTTAAAGTAGGCTGCATTAATGGGAATTTGCTTTAATCGGGCTTTTGCAAAAATCCTGAATTGCTCAGGAACAAATGCCTTTCACAGAGAATATAGTAGATGCCACAGAAACATTTTAAAACACAAAGTTAATTGATCTTTTAAGGTATGGCTAGGCTTTACTAATCATACTTTGAACTCAAGATTTACACATCTGAAAGGAAGGTGGTATATAACACAGTAATATTTTATGGAAGGCCTAAATCTTCTCACTGGCTTTCCTAGTAATTCATGGCCTTGCTGCAAAGTTCTGTGCTTCCTTTTGTTCTGATGGTTAAGACTTGTCTGTTTTTTGTAAAGTGTATTAGCTGTGTGGTGCAGAGCTGTATGCAGTGTTGCTTATTATGGACAGATGTGATTATGCACTACAGTGTGTTCTAAAACTTATTTGCATGTCCTCAAGATAAAAATTGCTTTTAGGTAAAGATGTTTTGCTCTGAGCACCATAATATAAGGTCTTATTTGCAGCAGTAATATGAATAACGGGTTATGTAAAATTCGTTTCTATGCTGCTGCTTTTGCTGGTTTTTGGCCGTCCTGAGATGCAAACTGGACAAATGCTGGTGTTTTTGAGATGTTTCCAGTGTCAGAGGCACAATCATTCAAGAACCACCTTTTCTCATTTAACTCTACAGATACTGTCATGTTAGGGAAGCTGCTGCTCTGTTGTGGTTTTTTAGCAATTAGCCTCCACGAAAGGGCTAGACAGCTATTGTTTCACAGACAAGGAGCTTCACTGATTGCATGCAAACCAGAATTCAGTCCAAGAGTATAAGTGCTGGGATAGCAATTGTTACTCAATCCAAAATCTACATTGACTGTTGCAAGTGCGTATCAGTGGCCATTTAATATTATGTAAATTGTGGCAAGGAAAGAGCAGCTCCACAGGCTACTGCCACTCTTACTGCCCTGCTGCAAGTCATCTTGTGATGTTGATATTCCTGAGCACCATTATTCCATCTGAAATCACAGAAATCACAAATATTAGGAGCCAGAAGAGACCTCCAAAGGTCACCAAGTCCAACCTCCCTGCCTGGGCAGGATCACCTAGATTAAATCACACAGGAACGTGTCCAGATTGGTCTTGAATGTCTCCAGAGAAGGAGACTCCAACCTCTCTGGGCAGCCTGTTCCAGTAATCCGTCACCCTCACAGTGAAAAAGTTCCTCCTTATATTAAGATGGAACTTTCTGTGTTCCAGTTCTGAAGAGCAGGCCCTTTGGTTTCAGTCCTCTGTGACAAAGACTTGCAGAAAACATCATCCCAACTCAGTTTCTGAAAGCCAAGAAATATATATTTACCTCAGGGATAGTACAACTGGCAAATTTAGGTACTTACAAAAGTAAACAAAAGAATTACATTTTGGTCTTGTACATATCAAACGTGAAACTTCAAATTTACAAAGCTTAACAGACAAAACCTAAAATGATAAAATGTTTGGGCTTTTTGTTTTAATAATTTTCACTTTTTTTTCTTTTAGCGGTAAGTACATATTTTTAAAAAATAAATTCAAATAACTCATCTGCATTTGCTTCTCTTTTTAGGTTCTGAAAATCTTAGAGAAGCATGATCCTTTGAAAAACACTCAGGCAAAGTATGGGGCAGTTTCACCTGATGAGGCCAGTACTGTTCAGAATTATGTGGAGCACATGCTTTTCTTATTAATTGAAGAGCAAGCAAAGGATGCTTCAATGGGGCCTATTTTGGAGTTTGTGGTCTCGGAAAGCATCATGGAAAAGCTTTTCCTTTGGAGCCTTCGGCGAGAGTTCACTGATGAGACAAAGATCGAGCAACTAAAAATGTATGAAATGTTAGTAACCCAGTCTCATCAGCCTTTGCTACATCATAAGCCCATCTTGAAGCCTTTGATGATGTTGCTGAGCTCCTGCTCAGGAACAGCCACTCAAACAGTGGAAACAGAGTTGGTTGTCCTCTTGAATCAACTCTGCTCTATAATAGCCAAAGATCCTTCCATTTTAGAACTGTTTTTCCACACCAGTGAGGATCAAGGAGCTGCCAATTTCCTCATATTTTCTCTGCTGATTCCCTTCATCCATCGAGAAGGAACAGTAGGCCAACAAGCCCGTGATGCACTGCTTTTCATAATGTCTCTGTCTGCAGAAAACAACGTTGTTGCAAACCACATAGCAGAAAACACCTATTTTTGCCCAGTAAGTTGTTCTTGGTTTGCTTGATCTTCAATGCTAAACTGTGCCCACTGTATTCTTCTTTCATTTTTATTATTTTTGATACAATGTGTTATAATGCATTTGTTTGTGCTAACAGCTCTTTCACAAACTGTAATGTTGTTTAGGGCAGCCCTACTGCCAAATGCGGTCTTGTTCCTTGTTTCCATACCAGTATCATGTGTTTTTGGGCCAGCACAAGTGTTTCTGCAGTCATGCAGTGAATCGAATTGGGGAATTGAAAGAAGTTGGAGTACAAGGTGGTGTGAGGGAAACCTGTCCTGTCTCGCTGTGAGGCGCTGTGAGATTCGGGAAGTGAAGGGAGTGAGAAATGGGAACGAGGTGTTCTGAGGCTATTGTTTCTGGTGACAGTGTTAGCTTGGGTGTGCTGTCCTTGCCATACTGTAACATTAGTTCAACAGGTCAAATAATAAGTGTGAAAATAATATTAGTTTTTATAGAGGTGTAATATTTTTGCAAGATAAAAAGGCCATCTGCTCTTTGTCAGAATTAGATGTTTCTGTGGCTGTCTCAGACAAACCACCATCCTGCTATGTTGTGGTCTGTTAGATCCGGCCAATCACTCTTAATACATGAATAGAAAACTTCTGCTGTTAAGCAAGTAAATGATCTAATTTAACAAATAAAGCTGCTCAGCTGCGTTTTTAAAGCTGAAGCAGAATCGGCATGGTGCTAGAATCCCTGCCCTAAGCATTAGTGCATGGCAGATATTCCAGCCATAGGCTTAGCTTTGCTCTGAGGTTTGCTGTGCCCATTGAATAATAGGACAGAGCCAGGTTTGCAGGCTGGAGAAGGCTTACAAGGTCAAAACCAAACTTCTAAATACTTTGTTGTAACTATTGCATCACTCTTTTTTTGTGCCAAGAAACTCCAGTTGACTTTAATAGATGGTGATAAAGAACATGAACTTGATTCTCAAACTGTCCCCGAGACAGATGCTGTTATTGGATCCATGCTATAGCTTCCATAATTACGTCTCCCAATTAATTAGAGGAAAAAAAGGCAGACTTTTTACACTGATGATAAAAGCCAGCTATATTAACCTTCAAACAGCAGGGAGCCATGACTGACAATCATTCTAATTAGGAAAGCTTCTTGTCCAAATGTGCTAAAATCAGACTTTTCTGAACAGTAATGAGACTGGCCGAAGTCTTTAGTAAAACTTTAATGCTCACTAGTGCAACATCTCTTTTCAGTTTGGGTGTAAGCTGAAGGAACAACTTATGTTCTGATGAAAGGCTCTGTACGTATCTGTGGCATTGGTGCGTATCACTCAAATCAGTGTGACCTCCTCAGCTACTCTGCAAGACAGCTAGTGCAGTCCTGTGCTGATAGGAGTGGCGTTTGGGCAACAGAGATGCTATCTTGGGTTCTAGGGCTGGGTTGCTTGGTAGCATATAGGGCTTGCTTTACCATGCCTTGCTGTGTAGTATAGACATGCTTGAGGATGGAGTCTGTCCATAAAGCTCTGCTGCCTCAAATCACTGTTAGATCTGTGCCAAAGTGAAGCTTCTATTGATACTATTTTCTGAGTTAACTTTGGTTATCATTTTTTTTAAAACAAGATTGTTCATGGTATTAAAAACTGTGGGTGAACATAAAGAAGGAAGAATATAAAGAATATAAATGCATACAAGAAGGAAGAGGACAGACTGCACTGTTACATCACTAGCAAATGGGTTTTAACACAGTATATGTAGACAAACTGTTGGGCAGAATCGTCTTAATTTTCACTGATATTTCTGCCATATAATTTTTATCAAATTTTGACCTGAAAGTTTTCTGAATGTGGTTGAAGATATTTTCTGTTCAGGATTATAATAAAGAAATATTAAAATAAGGAAAAAAAATTGAGTGGGATAGCATCTCGAAATCTTGCCATAAAACTTTGTGTTGTAAATACCTCACAGCTTAGGAAAGCGAGTGTTAAAGTAGGAAGAGATATGGCTCTGCAATGTCCTTGAATAGTTAAGGCTGCACAGAGGTAGAAAGACCATGGATGTGGGAGGAAAGGGAATTATTAAATGAAAGCAATTGGCCAGATCGCAGTTGATTATACCTTAAAAACACATTTTAATCTTATGATGTGTCTGGGATTACAAATCTCACAGTGTCGTCGGTGTGACAAGAGAAAATATATCAGGGAAAGAGATTTGAAAAGATATTTTTGGCATGGTGAGAAGAAAACTGCTGGAGATGCTTGTGAAAGTACAAGAGCGTGTAGGATTGACTTATATGTTGGGAGAAGTTTAAAAGGACAGTGCTTTAAGTAAAAAAAAAAACCAAAAAACTGATGTTGCCCTTCCAGGGGGTGAACTCATTAATTTCTTTCACTTTCAGAGGTCGGGTTTTTTATTTGATATTTATCCTTTTACTGGTTAAAGCTCCATAGTGTAGTCTATAGGTATGCATTATTTTATATCCCTGCTTATAGAATGTGAAGAGTTCTGTTAGCAATTTCAAATGCAAATTCTGTTTGTACAGGATTGCTTCTATGACAATTTAGAAATGCTTCGTACCAAAAGAAATGAAACTGCTTCCAGTGGCTCTTCTCTGCCTCAGTGCTATAGAAACATGTCACATTGAGCCATTTGTGTTGTATTTCATAGCAGAAGTAAGAGCTTTTCAAACTTTATAGATTTTAGCATCTACATCTGTCATTTCTGTCTTCAGTAAGTCAGGCAAACTAAAGAATTCTATACTTAAAGATATTGACTGATAGTGAATTCACTGCTCCTTTTAGTGGAGATTTATGTTTTGCTCAAGGTCAATTCCTTGTGCTTAAGGACTAAAATTCCATGTGAAGAAGTGTGGATATTGCACAGCTCTGAGAATCAGGTCAGTTGTTGAGAAGGTAAGTATATGCTTATGAGCAGCAATTAAACAGACAGTGGAAGATCAAGTGTGTATAAATTAACAGGTTGAAACACAAAAGAAACTCAAGTTCTCTGTACATTTTTTTTCTTCTTCCTAGAATTGTCTGTAGCCTGGGTTTGTGAGTAGAAGACTAGTAAAGTCAAGTAAAGTCTCCCTAATTTTCTTGCTTTGAGCATTCCTACTGTGAGACAGGTTAAAAAAAAGCAGAAAAGATTCTGGTTATAAAGGAACATATAAAGCTTTGCCCAGTGGATTTAGATTCTTACTTTTTAACATATTTGCAGTACCTTTATATATGTATGTATATATGTGTATAAAAAAAGTAGAGCAGAGGCAGTGAGTTTTCCACAGTATTCCCCTCCTTAGTATTTGACTTAATTATGTATGCCGGAATAACTCCATCTTGAGAATTAAGTGATGTAGGAATGGAAAGCATTCAGAAAGCCAGCCTTTGTCTGGCTGGGTGAGTTAGCAATTCTGACTGGTTATGCTTGTGTAGGATCAAAACCTGAGTCCCCTTTTGTGAACCCTTGGTCTTTGACCTGCACAAACTGTTTGTTTTCTGATAGATAAAGCAGTCGTTTCCTGTAAGCTTTGTCAGCCTAACCCTGTAGATGCCAAGTAGCCCTTGGAAGAAAGAGGAAAAATACTTTCAAGAGTGTTGAAAGTAAACTAAAAAGATTGTCATCAGGCTGAGACTTAGTGATGCCTATTAAAATGAGAATAATCTTAAAAATCATCCTGAAGTTGTATAAAATCATGTCAGAAGAATGAGAATAGTAAATAATGTTTGAAAGCTTACAGCTTCAAATAACTAATAATTATGAACTTGGTCCGAATCTACCAATACTCTCAGTAAAAACTTAAAAAACATTTTAGCAATACACTTCTTTAATGATGACTGTAGATTGTATTTTTAGTTTTATGTTCTACATAAATCATCAGTAAGGCTTAATATCACTTGAAACTGTGCCTATACAGTAACTTATTTCAGGCTTTTTTTTTTTCTTCCAAATAAATAAGAAAGGATAATTAAAAATGATGAACAGTTAGAGGTTTGTGGGATTTTTGGTTTGTTGGTTTTCTTTAGGCAGATTCAGCTGAGTTAAATGCCTAAGAATGAGACTCAGCAGGTATCTGTGAATAGATAGGACTCGGTCTCCTCTCCTACAGGAGGCTGGAGGTAGGTGTTGTTCATGGGCGTACTTTCCTCCCCACTTGTAGTATTTCCAGTTTCCCAGTGAAATCACTTCCTACAGGTGTGCGTAAGAAGTAACAAATCGCCAACAAAAGAAAAGCTATAGGTGTACTACAATGATGGCTTCTTCTGGAAGGTCCTGATTGGAAGTGTGAAATGATTTTACAAGTATTTAAAAATATAACTTCAGGTTAATAAAATGCAACATACTTTTCCCCTTCACTTTCTTCTAAATACTAGCTCATGAAAGAAGGATATTACATGGAAGGTTCTTTAAAGTAGTCATACATTTCTGCCACAGGACATTTTCAAAATGAAATTAAATTAATCTTGATGCTCTCTGATGCTACAAAAACTATTAGGGGAAATGGTTTGTCACATTGCCATTCAAGCGGATGGGCAGTTAGAAAATTGACTTTTCTCTTTTGTTTTTGAAATACAGGTGCTAGCAACAGGATTAAGTGGCCTCTATTCATCTTTGCCTACAAAGTTGGAAGAAAAAGGAGAGGAGTGGCACTGTCTGCTGAAAGATGACTGGCTCTTGTCACCAGCCCTTGTACAATTCATGAATTCCCTTGAATTTTGCAATGCAGTGATACAGGTAATGGAGCAGAGCTGGCCTATCCATTTGAAGTGTGTAAATTACAGGGTTTATTAACTTGTGTTAGTGGCATGGACTTTTGAAGTTACACCAAAATAAGTTGCTTATAAAAAGAATGCTTTATGCTCCTTGTCCTGGTTATAAGGATGGATTAATATGGCTTTAGTTTTCAGGTGGCAAATATTTCTAATAGAAACAGTAGAATCATGTGTTGTCTTGGTATTTCATTATGTAATTGGGAAAACTTTGTTTTCAAACAAAACTAAACGAAATCCATGCTTATTGCATTTTAATACCACTGATGATACTAAAAGTAAATTAAATGCCTTTACATGTAGGAAAATGTATTCTTTATATATTTAAGTATTAAAAACCTCTCTGTGTGTCTGAACTCTTGTAATAGCATGCAAAAGTGTCTGTCTTGCCTGCAAGTACTGTTTAAAGAGAGTTTTCTGAGCAAAATTTAGGTAATTTCCTAGAAAGATAAATTCATTTTAGATTGTCTTGTTTTGAATCCATTCTATGATGATTTTTTCTTGTTTGGATTTTTTTCACTTTGATACCTCACTTTTTTTCCTAAATATAAAATTATGTTTATCTCTTTTATATTTGTCTTTAAGGCTATAAAACCACATAGAACCCTTAGATTTTTTTTAGATGTGATAAATTCTGCAGTAACTGTGGATTTGTGTCTTGCTTGAAGAAATGTACTGAATAGGATTAAAAATGTAGTCACATTTGCTGTCTAAGTAAAAGATATGTTTTAGTGAGACATGCAAAATACAGTAAAGCAACTGATTGACTATTAAAGCATTGAAGAAGTGAAAATAATAGTAGCTGTCATTCTTTAAATGCAATATACAAGATTTTTAACATCCATGTTTAAACGTGAATAGGAGACAACATAAATTTTGATGTCTAAGCATAATTTTTCTACAGATAGACACTTGCAGGAGGTCATGTTTGACACCTTTCTAAAACATTGATACAAAGGTTATGGCAGACAGCGTATTATTTTTAAATCGCTTTTCAAAGGAAATCAAAACGCATCAGGATCTTCATCTGGCATGCGGAAAGCAGTTTCTGACTGACGCTTGATTGCATCTTTATAGTCTTTCTTCAGCTGAATTGAAAGCTCAATTACTGCTGGAATTTTTGCTCCGTGCATGGAATGGCTTTCGTGGTGTGGCTTGTTCTGGTTTGACGTAAAATGTTTGGCCAGAGATTAAAAAGGGGCAGTGTAGCCAAGACCTCTTGCCATCTGCTACTACTTCTCTGGATCACAGCATAGGGAGGGCAACCCTTTTTCTTCCTCTTTCCAAAGTAAGGGTTACAATTTAAGGGGTGTCTGGGAAGAATTGTAAGTGGGAGAATGTATTTGTGGCCACATGTGAGCTGTGGCGTTTCAATCTCTATATGAATCTCAAACAGAATATATTAACTTAAAATGCTTCTGAATGGATTTTTTTTCCCCTTATGCCAAATTTATTTTAAATATATGAATTGATAATTAGTTTTCTTTTGAAAATAAAATTAATGCTTCATCTTAGAAGTAGATTTTTGGCTTCTAATAACAGGTTGGGTTTTTTTTGTTTGGTTTTTTTTTAAAGCTCCTAAGCAATCCTTTGAATTAATAATATAGGCTTTGTTTTCATTTCTGTTTGTTTTACAATGGTTAGAAGGGCATGAGAACACTCTGTTCTTACTCCATAGCTGGAGAGCACTTTCATTTATCTACTCTTGAACCACAGGGAAGCAGCTGTTCTGCTTTTTCTTCTTGGAAGAGGACAAGTTAACAATGGCAAGTCCACCTTCAAGTGACCCTGACAAGGTTGCAAGAACTAAATTTAGAATCTCAAATCTTCCTTTGTGCATAGGGTACACACAGGGTACATACACTTTTCTGTCCATCCATTCATCTTTGTCAGCATGCAGAGAGATGTAAAAGTCCTGTTCACTAAATTTGGCAGGTTTACAGTAATTAAACATGTTGTGTATTTCTTCAAAAAAGGAGAAATCTTTAATAACATGAATCATAGCAAATGCTGATGAGCCAGTCAAATGAACCTCTCTTGTTAAATGGGAAAGGATTTTGCTAGTGGATAAAAGCAGTCTGTGCCCTGTCTTGTTTATATGTCACGGGAATTGTTCTGTGTGTTTCTTTCCCTCACTGTCTTAGGTGGCACATCCTTTGATACGTAATCAGCTTGTGAATTACATTTACAATGGATTTTTGGTACCAGTAATGGCTCCTGCACTCCATAAGGTCAGTGGTATATGTAAGCATGACATGAAATTATAATTTCAGGCAAAATCATTATGAATATTCCATATTTTTTGTTTACACTATACAGGTTGTTAAACAAGCTATACCTATAGGTATTAATGAAAATTACTGAAATTAAGTGAAATGAAGAATCTTTTTTTTTTTTTTGTGTTAGGCTGACATAAAAAAAGCACTGACCTTTTAGACAACACTTCATCATGGCAGATATGTTTACGTAAGGAATTTTTTTTTTCCCCGAAGAAAAAATGCCTGCAAGGAAAATATTTGGTCAAGAAATATTGGGCTAATTTTAGCAAAGTTGGTATTGTTTTGGACTACCTTAGCACAGCTGGTAGAGTTATTTTCATAAAGTAGAGAAGAAATGCAGTTTGGTATCAATTTTCAATGTATTACTGTGCAATTTATGTTGTTTTGAAGCAAAAACCCAATCAAATTGTCTTTGGATTTTAGGGATTATCCTTTGCAAAATATGTCCCTGATGTTGGTGAATTAATATATTTTGCTAGGCTGCAGGAAACTACATTTCCCACTGTTGCAGAATGTCAATTAATGGCCTTTTTTGCCCTGTAAAAAGAACACCTTTCTTGAGGAGAAAAAAGTGGGAGTTTCTGAGAGCAAAAATCCACCAAAAACTGCCAAGTGAGGACTAATATTTTATTTTTTTTTAAACCTACTAAATATTGCTAAGCCTGCCAGGCAGAAAGCACTGCACCTGTCCATTATCTGGGAGGCCAGTGAAACACTATACCCTACTTTCTAGTCTTGACAGTACACACAATTCTTTGTGGTAACTACTCACTTACCAAGAGAGTAGTAAGAAGTATAGGATCTTCCTGAATGATTTGACAGACCTCAGACATTTGGGAACTTGTTGAGGGCTGAAATAAAATTTGGTTGCAATCCAGATCAAGGCTATAGTCAGTCACTGAGATCACTTCCTCACCTGAGAGTATTTTTTTCTAGTTCTGTATCTTGACGAAATTGCCAGTCTTGGCAATGGATTAAAATCAGAAGTGAAAAGCTAATTAGCTTTAGGTCAAGGTTATGTATAATAAGAGAGACACCAGAGTGGGATTCTGATCTTGGTAGCTACTGTTTTGTTTTGTTTTTTTTTTCTCTGAAGTACTTGAGACAAATTTTAGGATGCTTTGAATACTACCATGATGCTGAATGCCACTGTTACTAGCCAGTTAATCTCTTAGCCTACTGGTTTGATTATTTCTCTGTTGATGTTAGTTAAATCGTTTAAAGCATGTTGTTCTGATCATTTGTTTTGCGTGTGATGGAAATTTTCTTGAACGTCATTTATATACTCTGAAATTGCATGGAACCATATTTCTCTTGAAAATGGAAATGTTGGCTGCTAACATGAGTTTCAAGCCAAAACCTTTCCTGAACCCCGACTTTGGTGCCCTGTTCTTCCAGTAACAAACCTTTCCTTCATTAGCATTAAGATTGGCTTTTTCTTCTTTAAAGATTTATCTATTTGTGTAAACTTCAAACTCATTTAATGGAGAAGATGGATTGCACCATCTAGTGGATCTGATACAAGGCTTTCAGTATGCGAGACCAAAACTTTACAGCAACAAGTACATAGACCTCTTTGATCTTTTTGCACTGTAGCCCACATTAATTTAACAGAAAATAAATATTTTATATCTTTGAATTTGAGAGACTTATCTATGAATAAAGCAGATAATTATGCTGCAACAGTTCTTTAATACATTAAAATTATTTCTAGTTCCCATTGAGAGCATTCATGCTAAGTTGAGGAGTAGGCTTTACAAACTATATCACCTGTTTGGGGACTTAAGTGTTGTAATTAACATTTTAGGTTTAAAAAAAAAAGGGGGCTAAAATGAGAGAAATGCCAGATGCACCACGATGTTTCTAAACCAGAAGTTTTTCATTGAACACAATACTAAGTGGATTTTTTCTTTTTTTTTTGGTTTTTTTTTTTTTTTTTAAATTTTTTGAAGTTTTTTTGTGTTTTTTTTTTTTTTTTGTAAAGTCTGTGAAGTTGCTTTGGTATCTTAAGGTCTACCGGTGCCTGAAAATCTTAGCTTTTATTTAGTCATTTAGTTTGGGTTGTTCTATTTCATTCTGTCTTAATGAATTCAAATACAATGAATAATGGAGCATGGTATAAATACCTGACTAGGAAGACAGATCTGTTGAAGTTTACAGATTCACAGAATGTTAGGAGTTGGAAGGGACCTTGAAAGATCATCTAATCCACCCCCCCTGCCTGAGCAGGATCACCTAGATTAGATCACACAGGAACACAT
This sequence comes from Heliornis fulica, assembly GCA_013399135.1. Lineage (NCBI taxonomy): Eukaryota > Metazoa > Chordata > Aves > Gruiformes > Heliornithidae > Heliornis > Heliornis fulica. Next base: position 324,845 of record VXBZ01009239.1, read on the forward strand.
CCAGATTGGTCTTGAATGTCTCCAGAGAAGTAGACTCCAGAACCATTCTGGGCAGCCTGTCCCAGTGCTAACGTGAAGTGTGGTAAAAAGAGATGCTAATTATTGGCCCGTATTCCTAAGGTTTTCCTATAAATCCTATTTCTTGAATTTAACTGATATGCAACAGCTGTTCCTGATAACTCTTGACAATAGACCTGGAAGGAAGGGAATCCAGATCTCATGTAGCATACAAGCCTCAACATCTCATATCCAATGTGGTACCCATTGTTCTACCTTAATGCAAAAATCGGGGGCGAATGAGCTTCTGTTTCCGTTCTTGAATGACTTTTGGGTAGGTATACTACTTCAGGTAGGTATACTACATTCTGCCTGTTCTCTTTCTGTGATATTCTTCAAGAATATTGTACAAAGGAAAAAAATGCTCTTCAGTAAGACACAGACTTCCATTTTTTTTTTTTTTTGTAAAGACAACTGCAATAAAGTATGTAGATGTCTAGGAAAGAAGTCTTCAGTCTCTTCTGTTCTTAATGTAATAGAACTTGATTTCTGTTTAAAAAAACAGCAACCACATAAATCATGCTAACATGACTTCTTGTCTGACCACCAAATCAAATTTATTTGATTCAAATATATAAAATAAACTCTACAAGAACTATTAGATAAATGGTGTAGTTAATAGTCTTATTAGCTTTTAATCCCTCATGGAATAACAGCAACATCTGTTTGCTTTTCCACCTAATGTATTCAGCTATGGGCAAAATGTCTGATATAAGGGGGCAGGGGTTATTAATTTCTGGATTGAAGCTAAGCCTATATTGTAAATGATAGTTGCTGGCCAGTCTCTTCCATTCTCATGTCACTTCACAGAATCACAGAATGGCTGAGGCTGGCAGGCACCTCTGGAGATTGTTCTGCTGAACTCTCCTGCTCAGAGCAGGGTCAGCTAGAACAGGTTGCTTAGGCACATGTCCAGTTGGTTGTTGGAATATCTCCAAAGCTGGAGATGGCACAGCCTCTCTGGGCAACATCTTTGTGGGTCTTTTCTGGACTTGCTTTAGTATGTCAGTACATATCTTGTACTGGGGAGCTCAGCACTCTAGATGTGTCTTACCAGTACTTGAGTAAAGGATAAGGATGTGCCCATGCAGACTTGCTACCAATACTCAGTGTAGCCCAGGAGGCTGTGAGTCATCTTAGCTACATGGGCATGTTGCTGGGTCATGGCCAGTTTTTTGTCCATGAAGACTTGCAGGTTTATATATTTGGTTGTAGAAAGTGCTGATTTACCATATACTTTTAGGTAGTTGCAGCTCTTGCAGAAATCTGATCAGTGCAATCCTTTTCAGAAGGTCTCTTAATATGTCTATATTTTGCAGTCAAAACCATGTGATAGATGCTTAGGATCCACACTGTGATGTATATATATATATAAATAATTTGCTAACTTTGATACAGCTCAGACTGGTTATGTGCATCTCTTTCCTGTAAATGCATGTGATTTAGTTTTGATTTGGCATTCTGAGAATGTGGGTGACAGATAGCTATTCGGAACATTGTGAGTGTTTATGTAATTTGTGTTGTTTCAGTTTATTGAAGACACTGCTAAAATTTTCACAAATTATTTGATAAAAGCAAATTTTAGTGTCTTAGCATTTACTGCTATACTATGTGGCATTTAATTGCTAACTGATATAATTACTTTTTTACTTGGAAAGCTTGTTTGAATAATGGAAAATTGTACCAGCTTTTTAGAGTAAGATGTTGTTGTTGACCAAGTCTACCAAATGGCTGTGTGGAAGCACTGGCATGGTCCTGTCAGATAAGCTCTGTCAAACGGACCTCAATTCTATTGCACACTAACCCGTCTGAACGCAAACCTCTAACATGGTATGCTACTGTGATAATTCTATAATACTTGCTCAACGATTACACAGCTCAGCTGGGGGGAAATGACCTGTAAATTATACTGTACAGATTAGAAGGAACATCTTTATAAATAACCTACAAGACTGTCAGTTCCCATTTGGAAAGAATGCCTTCTTTCACCTGCCTTAAAAGTGTTTGAACAGCTACTGTAAAAATGTGTAAACCAAGTATTGCTGGAAAACTTTGAATAATCTCATGCTTTGGAGAAGCCCATCAAAAGCTACTTTTATCAACTATGGAGTTGGATATATGTTAAAGGTGACTTTCACTTTTTTGCATTAAGCGTGGCATTTCAGTTGAATTTTAACTGGTATAAATTGAAGCAGTTTCTAAACATCTAAGCTGAGGGATGTTGAAGATGTTCTGGTTTTCTGGTTACCCCTGTGTACCAACTTTGTCTGTCCCTTATCCCATATTTACTCGTTTTCTTTTGCCAGGTCAACTGTTCCTATGGGAGACTGATTGAGGGTAAATCCTTTATTTCCTGGATAATATTAACCTGAATCAGTTCCCAGAGCCAATTCACTGTGCAGTGAAGTATGAACCCTTCTGCCAGTTTAAGTAGGGGACAAGAAGCTGAGAACAACTAGAAAGTAGAGGAGAGTGGGAATGGCTGGATTTTTTTGATCAGTGAGATGGGTTATTCAGGTTGAAACTGCTCATGGATCTAAAAGATAAGTTCTAATAAGAACATTAGTGGTTTCTTCACAGGCAATATGACATCCATGTAATGAAGGGAAATATGAAGGAAAGGAGGAATTGATAGCCATATTCCTGTTAAGAGGGTGTGAAACTGTAAAGTATGTGAATCCCAAGGGAGAATAGTCAGTAATAAAGAATCAGAGCAATTGGTCTAACACAGTGAGTGTAATATATTAAACTGAACTCACAATGACAGTAATCTGGCTCTTTTGCTATTACTTGGCACAGGGACTTGTAAAAGCTGGATCTCTTTACAGTGTTCTGCCTTGCCATCAGAGAAGGCAAAAAAAGGTTTCCTAAAAATTATTACATAACTAGAGAAGGGTATTAACAAGGCTAAAAGTGGCTTTCTGTTTCCAATAATCTCTAATCAAATATCTATCTGGCTATGAAGACTCTCAGGTAGTCCCTTCTGCAGCAGGTCATGTTTTATAAAATACCTATTAAAATGATTGTGATATAGAAAAGAACATGGATGAGGCTTCTGAATGCATCTTTAGATAGACGCTTTACATTTATATGTATATTGGGGGAAAAAGTCCAACGACTTGTAGTTGTTACAAGTGTGCATAATGAAAACAGAAATAATAGAATACTGGTCTGATGTGGAGTGGATTTTTCTTGGTTTTCATTTTCAGTCCTAGAATTTTATCTTAGCAACAGAAATATCCCTGGTCTTTAGCATTGGTAGAAGGGATCTAATGCAAGGGATGCTGCTGATGGATGGGGTTTTATATTTGCTGTTATGGCAGCCGTGGATTTTGCTATTGCTGAAATATCTTTATCAAAAACATAACTTGAAATCTATTTATCAAAGGGCTTTTCTAGTAAACTAAGGTGTCTTGATTTTATTAATCTCTTTGTTACTGTATTTTTCTTCATATTTGAAGTATCAGAGAAAAAAATAAATTAAATTAAAAATCAGGTTTGTAGATACATAGAAGTTTTGGTGTGTTTTTTATCATGCTTTCAAAGATAACCAGTTCTGAAAGGTTACCTAAGAGTTTACTTGGACAAATTATGCTGTAATCAATGTTGACAAAGATTAATTTTTTTTTTTTAAGATGCCTCGGGATTTGACTGTAGTGGACATACTTGAAATGGGTAGTAAAGTTTTTGTTCTCTGAGAACATTTGTCCTTTTTGTTGTTTACCTAAGTACCAACTTGAATTTATTTGAAAACATTTCCCTACTTTCCCCAAATCTGTCTCACAAGACATTAGTTTAGACAATCAGCAGGTATTGTGAGTGAAGCTTAATGTTGTGGCTCTAGTATCTTAGAAAACAGAGATCTTCAATAATAGCTGCACAAATTGAGTGAGTTTCTTTCAGCACTGTATGCATTATGTATAATGTGATTGGTAGAAAAGGTTTACAGAGTTAAAAGGTTTTTTTGCCAGGGTTGGATTTTGCCTAGTGTAACTGATTTCTCCTATGTCCTTCTCTAGTTAATTGCAAAAAAGGGAGTTCTCTAGAGACTCTTTCACAGCAGGCTAATATATCCCATTGAGTAGAAGGAAAATTAGCCTCATGGAGCTAAAATTAGCCTTTTTGAATACTTCTTCAGCTGCCTCAAATCTTTAGAAGGTACTCTTACTGTCAAGTACAGTAAAAGGAAGGAGCAAATCCAGGATGCAAGGTGGCAAAATAAGATGTAAATGTAAAAGCACAGATGTCTGCTTGCCAGGTTCATGGATCTTTTTCCTAAGCTGCATACGTGGCTTTCATTTTGAAATGCTGAAAAGCAGTATGTTTGTTTGATTTCCTCGTGTGAGGAAGTAGAAGGATGGTTTCTATTTTGGTTTGTATGGACAAGTTGTGTGCAGAGGCACAATGAGAGTGCACTGGGACTTCTAGAACATGACAGCATTAAAATTGCTTGTACAGTTTTAACTTGACTGCTTTGCACAGATAGCTGCGAAATAGATCCTAGCTTCATTTATTGTGGAAGTTTGAAGGAGTGATGAGATAAGGTAGTGCATATTCATTGAAAAATGAGGCAGGTTTCTTATGTATCCAATCCATTTTTTTCCAAATTTAGTATACCCTCTTTCTCAAACAAATGGTTGAGCAGATTCACCAACCTCTTACCCAAAAAGAACTAAAAATTAAGTGTAATGTGGCACCCTGCACAGAAAACCTTGATTCAGAAAACAGAGATTGAACATGGCTGTAAGTAGCTCTTTGTGAACTGTTTGGGCTTCATTAATGATTGGTTGGTGCTTCTAGCTCTGTTTAGTGGTATGAGTGAAGGATTGTCTACAGTAAACATGATTTCTTTTTTTGTCTAGTCCTCAAGCTGTTAGGAGCACTGAACATGCTCTCAGAATTGGACATTTCTTTCTAAAGTAGTTTGGCTGGCTTTCTTCTGCCATTTGTTTCATTCATGATACGCACTCTGAAAAGCATATGGGTTACTCTCACTGATAGAAATGTAGGATGAGTTGTCCAAAGAGCATTCATTTTGGAAAAAGGTCACTGCTCTTGTGAATCAGCTGGCTTTCCTTGATTTCATTTACAGCTTCAGTATTTTATGCATCTACATAGCCATTCCTCTGCTGTCAGCAAACATCTGTGAAACCTGCAGGCTAACAACGTGCTTCCTTTTCCCCACAAAGGATGAAGTAGTACTGATGCAGAGACATAACGATGTATTACTTCGGTCTGGCCTTTCCTTGGCAGAGGGTTTATGCTCTTCAATGAGCTGTATGCTATCATAATGATGTCACATGATGGATTTCTTGGGCTTCACTTTCTGCTATTAAAAAAAATAAATTAAAAATTCTCAGCTTCAACCAGAAACAGTTTCCTTTGATTGATTGACCCTGGCTCTTTTCCTGAGCACCTTTTCTCAGTGGTTGAACTCTGGCAGTGGTCTGATGGAGAAGTCTGCGTGTGTGCATAAGAATGTTCATTTTACCATATTTGCAGTAATACAGAATTTTAAGTTAGAGCTGTAGCCATAGTACTGATTCTGACAATTTGCAACTTTGGGGTGTTTAACCTAGTAGCTTTCCCTTCTTTCACTTGGTGCTTGTGGGGGAAGGAGGAGGAATGAATTTATAAACGGTTCTGAGTTGGAGTGTAGGTTAGTAGATTTTATTTTGTGAAGGGACTGTGTTCTCATTTCTGGTTTTGGTAGCACTGAACATGGAATTACAGATTTAGAAAATACATCTAGCTGTTGCTTACTTAGCCTTGCAAAGATCACAGACCCTAGTAGATCTTGATTTTAACCGATCTTACAGTGATAAACCAAGAAGATGAACTGTTCTTCCACCTTGATGAGAAATTCAACTGTTGCTACTTCATTTGTGCTTTGTTTCTAATGCCAGAATGAGCAGGTAGCCACTGTATCGAGGATGGTGCAGTTCTGTGTTAGAATAAAGCCTCAGAATGAGAGTGAATCAATGACCTTAAGGCTTCTCTGTGCTCTCCTCATTGGTGCCCACTCTCCTGAAGGTCTGCATGCTCCATATAGCATTCCTGTGCTCTGTGTAACCAGCCAGAATCAGCTTGGGGTTTTAAATGCTTTGAAGAGAACACTTGCAGCATGACATTACTCTGTACGTGGCTAACATGCAGCACAACGGAACAGGGATTTTAATATTTACAGCATGTTACGTAAATGCTGCCCTTCTGAGTATTTTGTAAATCCTCTTAGCTCTTAAGTGACAGCTTTGATTCTCTTTTTTTAATAAAATCAGTCTTTTCATTTATCCAGCTGAGTTTGGTAAACAAAAGATGTCTAATACTTCCTTTCATATAGGCAGATTCTTGTATTTAAAGGTTTATCTTGGTGCACTTAAGCTTATTAGGTTCCTGGGTAACTATTTTTTAGAAGCTGACTTTGCGACAGCAGTGCAGAGGTGGCCTTTGGAATCTCTGTGCTTTGCCAGTGCATTCTGTGAATAGATAAGCTCCAAAGGATTGCCATAAGTAGAGCAGTGTGGGTTATGGTATGCAAATACCGCCTGGGTACTGGAATTGTAGTTTGATACGCAAATAGTCGGTAGCGAAGAGTTTGAGTTTGTGTGTATGAATATACATACACATACTCCTTTTAAAAATTGAGATGACGAGTTGCACTGTGGGAGAATAAGAAGGGAAAGCTTTGGCAAAGTTATGGGTAGCTATGGGGATTTTTTTTCTTTGAAGCTCTAGAACCAAATCTAGTTTGTACCGTGCTTTCATTGCGTTCTGTCATTATTTTTTAATAAAGTGGTAGATGGAGGTATTCACAACATCTGTCATCCTTCAGAAGCATTTTCAGAAGTGTGTGGCAAGACCTGGCATAGCAGGACGGTGGTGGGGAGCTTCTTGCGAGATTTGGCTCTCTGTATTTCAGTACATGCAAGTTTTAGGGTGCCAGTCTCGGGGCAAGTTTTTTCCCTGGGGAGGTAGTGGGTCAAGAAATGGGTTTGAAATGCTTGCAAGTCATTCAGGAGTATGCCTCTTGCAAATTTAAAAGCAAACTCATTGGTTTTGGGGCAGCACTATGTATGGAGAGCTTAGTGTATTTGCCAGGTATACCAGTACAGGGATGGATGGATGGATGGATGGATGGATGGATGGATGGATGGATGGATGGATGGATGGATGGATATTTTATGTGTGCAGTATGTTTGCATTTACATTCTTTTTGTTGTAGGTGACTGTGGAAGAAGTGATGACTACAACTGCATACCTGGATCTGTTTCTACGCAGTGTTTCAGAGCCAGCCCTCCTCAAGATTTTCCTCCGATTTATCTTGCTGCACCGACATGAGAATGTGCACATCCTAGATACGCTGACTAGCCGAATCAACACGCCGTTCCGGGTAAGACAAGCAGGGAGTTCAGGTACTCAGCATGGATGTGGGTTAAATATTGAAATGGGAGATTCCAGATATTCAGTGGGTATCTATTTAGGGTTTTCTCCCCCCACCCCAAATGTGGGATTTGTCCACCCCCTCAGTTTTTGTATGTGTGCATGTGGTGACATTAGCCTACCACTAAACTAAGTTGAAAATGTTTGAGGTGGTTTGATGGGTATGGGAAATGGTATTGAGGGAGATGAGAGAGAGCTTTTTGAAGTCTGGATTCTGTTAGAAAGTTAAAGGTGAATTTGGAAGCATTTTTAGTCTGGGTCTTGCTGAATTAGTGCTGCCATAGATAACCTACCCTTGGACTTATAAATACTCCTCACCACAAGTTTATTTGTGATCTTCGGAGTTTTGCCAAGCAGCAAACATTTTCAGACAGTTCTTTTGGGAGATGCGAGATCTATAAGTGTATCTCCAAATTGATCCACGGTGTGAACTGCAGTAGTGGCAATAAATTTTGTAGGAATCAGGTCTGTGTTGTTATAGGATGTTTGTTTATCTGTGTTGTGGCCTGCTTTCTGGTTTGATTAAAAGAAGGATCTTTCTTGCTCAAGTGGTCAGATTGCTGCTTTCCTTTTCTGTGTCTTCACTGCTCTGTGTAGTAAGGTTTATCTGAAATTTGTAGTGAGCCCCTTCTCAGCCTAGGCACAATGCACCACAGTGACTGGAGAGCTAGATGACAGAGATACTTTGCTAACAGTTGGAACTTCTGGAAAGGAAATGATTGCTTGTTTCACAGAACTACCATTGTGAGCCTTGCTTAGCTGGCAGGTATGGCTGAAACTTGTGTGACACACAGCTTCACAGACAAAACCAAGCTAGTACAGGTACAAGAGAAGCCAGAATGTCAGCATGTGCATTAAATTTGTGTATTAAGAACAGTAGCTCCATTTGAAATTTGTTTTGAAATTTGAGTGCATGTGAATACATATATATGCTACTGTTACAGCATCTCAAAGATGGATTAACTCTGAAAACTGAAACGGCTTCTCTCGACAGAAATGCAAATGCTGTTGTCTCTGCTAATCATTAATTACTGTTCCGTGGGCAAACAAGATGGGAATTGAAAAGAATTCTGCAGCCCTGAGCAACTCAGGATCTCAGCCAAAAAATGGTTCTGTATTGCTAAATGAGTTTTTTGCCGTATAACTTGGCCAAGTGCTACAAGCCAGAACTGCAGCCTTCTGTGTTTCTGTAGTACAAAAACTGCATACATTATTATTGATGAAAATACTTCTTAATAATTCACAGGTTTAAACTTGTGTACAGACAAGTGGCCAAAAGAACTTGTAAAATTACTATCCTCTTTGTCTCCTGAGCATATATAAAATCTTTTCTTTTTACAAAATACAAAAATAGACTAGCTTACTTCTAAAGATGATTCCTGACTTGCAATATGCTTGTAACAACAAATGTTTTCTTATAAACTACAATTTCCTAAATACAGGAAAATTTAAGGCAGTAGCAGGTTTTTGGAACTTTTGCAGTCTGAAGAAAAGTTAGACTTGGCTCTCGGTAAGTTTCACACAAGAAATGTGAATTTCCATCTGTCCCCAGCTAAAAGGCATCTTTCATGCAAGGATCTGACCTTTTCCAAAAGCTTATTGTGAAACTTTTCAACTCTTATTCCTAGTAAGAACTCCAGTTCCAGTTATTTCTCCTTCTCTTGCCCTTTTACATTCTCTACCTAATTCTGCAGACTTGAGGACTTTCTTGGACAGCCTTGCTGTTGGCTCCTAGTACAGATAGTGGACAGTGATGGCAGGACAACAATTTTGAGATCCACTGTACTTCCCTGTAAGCCAGCTCATGAGCATTCCATGGTTCTCTTCACTCTGTCTCCTTCAGTTTCATTTCTGCTGTTCTTCTCTGGGTGTTAGTTCAGTGACAAAACTAGGGAATGCAGTCAAATCCTTTGCTTTTCAGAGGCTATCAAGTGAGATTGACTTAAACTTTGATTTTTCACTGTTCCAAAGGCAGAGCTACCAAGTAAGGGAAAATACATGTATGTATATATTTTTCAAGAAATATATGCATTCATCTGGTGTTGGTCATCACAGGCAGACGATTATATTGTAGGAGAGCTGAGTCAGTGGTTTGAAAGAATTGGAAATGGTAAAACAAAGGAGTCTTTAAGTTGACTTTCTTGAGAAAGCATGGGCTGGAGAGAGGAGCACAGCAATGTGCTGCTGCAGAACTAAAATGGAGCATTTTATCAGTGGGAGTAAGGGAAGTGACAAAGGGGAGGAAATTCCACTGTGTGGTGGAGAAACCATATTCAGGAAGGATGCTGGATTTAATCTTGAATTAATTACAAAGGGTGTTCAGTGACTGAAAAACATGAGGTGGAGAAATGCCTGTAGTTTTTTCCTTATCTTTCCTAATCAGTTTAATTTTGTTAGCTACTGAAAAGCGCAATTAATTTCATATAGTAATTACTTGAGTTTACGTAGTTAATAGTGGGAAAAGCAAGATTTAAGCACCAACTTGAAACTCTAATAAAGGGTCAGCTTATGCTTTGCTGTGGTTCCTAGCCATTCAGGTGATCTGTAGTGGAGGGATCATGAAGGCTCCATGTGGGAGTAGTGGAGTAGATCCCTATAAAAACTACCCCTTAGTCCTGGTCTGTGTCAGTATATTAAGCTATATGTAGAGAAGCATTCAGCTGCTTAATGTGTTGAACGTGAATCATTCCTTGTACTATAAGCCACAGAAACTGCAGGTGCTTTATAACTTCCAAAAAAACCCCAACTTTAGTTGGTTCAAATTCAGTGGTAAAAACTATCACACCATCTTGGGAGTTACTGGGTTAACTTAATGCTGAATCAAATTAAATTAATAAGCTTGAGTTATCTTAAAGACTGGTAAATTACTGCTTTTCTTTTTAATAGCTTATTTGAAGGAAAATTCTGGATTTCATTAAAATGTAACATGTTATGTGTATAGCTCCAGATAGCTTTAAAAAAAAATAAAATCCCATGGGTTGCTGACAAAATGAAATATCATACTAACAGTGTCTTATAAAAAGCACAATGTTCTAGCCGAACCATTTTGTAATGTAGTATGCAGGGAAGATTGGAACAAGTATAATTTCCAGATGAAAAACTGACAGCTTTTATCACTTTCCAGCTCTGTGTGGTCTCCTTGGCATTGTTCAGAACACTCATTGGCTTGCATTGTGAAGATGTGATGTTACAGCTAGTTTTAAGGTAAACCCCAAACTTTTTTCCATTTCTCATCCTAATTCTGGGATGTTCGGTCGCTGCCTATGGATGCAGAGCTAGATGAGAGTTATCCAAGAGAGCAGAAATCCAAGCAGCTACAGAGAGAAGAATATTTATGATCCTGACAAAAGTCTACCAGACCTGAAGAAGTGTGATTTACGTCCTGTGATCTTCAGGAACAAGAGATTTTTTTCTTGTGATTTATCTCTATAAAAGTGAGAGAAGAGAAGCTAAGAATATATTTATCATCTCCAAACTGCTTATTCTCTGCTTCTAAACGTATAATTCTTCTTTACTGCATGTTTTTTCTAGTGCAATATACACTGTGATACAGAGCTATATACCTGTTTGCAGCTTCCACCTTTCATGTTGCTTTCTACCTTTTTGACTCCTCTCTCACCAAGAGTGCTTCAGGTTCTTGAACTGTTGTGAGATTATTATGTAGTATACTAAATACATTATTTTTCCTTTTAACTGATGGTTCTCTGCATTGCTTCAAAATAACTTGCTTTTAAACTTGGTGAACGTATTAGAGAAGAACTGATTATTTATTTAGAAATATTGGTGTAACTAAATTGGGCTTCTAGCACCATAGATCACATGAATGTTTCCGATACCATCTGTCCCTCCACCCACAGTCACTAAGGAGAAATTCCCTTCAGCTCTGGGCGTTGTGTCTGGGAATGCTGTTAGGACCTCCATGAACTCCAGTATGTTGCCACGCCAGCAGAAGTGGAGTGCTGTATTTAATCTTTTCTGTTCATGTAAGACATCTTTCAGAATTTCTTTGCATTTTAAATGGCTAAACGTCAGTCCAGTTAACACCAAGGCTTTTAATGAAGCACTCTTAAGGTCGAGCAAAAGTGCTCTAAAGAAGTGCAACAGGAGAAGACTGTACTTGTACAGCCCTAGTATTCCCTGTAACTTATGCCCTTCTCTGCCTGAGAGCTCAGCCTTCATCTCACGCAGTAGACAACCTCGATGACCCTTTCCCTCTTTTTACTAGCTACTTGCCTGGCACATACAAACTGTCTGTCTCTGGGTTTCCCAGGAAAACAAATAAATAGAGGATTCTGAGACAGAACTCGTTCATACGGGGACCAAACCACCCTGCTGGCCTTTGAATCTGCTCACCCCACACTTCCTCCATCCCTTCTTGCAGCAAGTTTGCTCTGACCTGCAAAGGACTGTTCACTTCCCTATTCTGACACAACTCTTCTCCTATCACTACTCATCTTGACAGTTCCTTATCAAACTGTACCTTCACAACATAAAGAGTCAGTGCTTCATGCTCTTGGGGGGTTCTGAGTATGGATTGCTATCAAGATTATTATTACTGTTTCTTTTAATTTGGAGAGGGCAGGAAGGTGGGAAGGGAATTTTGTTGCTTCCTGTGACATGAAAGGACAATGAAGTAATGCTAGACACCTCCGTCTCAGGTACCTGATTCCGTGTAACCATATGATGTTGAGCCAGCGGTGTGCTGTGAAAGAGAGAGACTGTTATTCTGTATCTGCTGCAAAACTGCTTGCCCTGACACCAGCCTGCTGCTCCACTGGGATCACCTTGACACTTGAAAGCCAAGAAAAAGATTATATTCTATGGACAAAAGCAGCACAAACTAAAGGTAATTGGTGCTCAGGGGAAGACTGGATAATGAACTGAGTTTGATTTGGCAGCAGCTTGCGGGAGGTGGAGGAAGTTGGTGGGCAGCAATGAACTGGGCAAGTATGGCCTGGGAAGCTTATTTAATTCTTTCCATGCATCTAGCTCTATTGAAACATTATTTTAACAGCTATTCAGCTTGAATATGCATTCATGAAAATAACATATAGGTAGTGACTGCAATTTTTGCTGTTTCAGAGCGGTTGCTGTTGTTTTTTAAGATTTCAATGTGGGCTTGTCTCTCAGAAATCTTGAGTTACAGCTGTTGGTCTTCCTGCCTTATTGGATGGTTGGGACAAAGGACTCTACCATCATGTCTTAATGGCTGTCTTGCTAGAGAACTTTTGGGTCATTTTATTACATCATGGTATGAGTAATGTTCTTTACTTTCAGATCCTGGTAGACACTGTTCTGAATCTACTTGCATTGTGGAATATGGAAGAGCTGTGGACATTAGCTACTTGCAGTACCTGGGAGAAGCTCAAGAAGCCATCCTCCAGTGTCTGAAAGATTGTAAGGTTTGGTCTGCCTTGTATGATGGAGTAAACCCTGATCCAGACACCTTTATCCAAATGCTTGCTGAGGAGAACAGTACAGATGTGGAAGACCCCATGTTTCAGCTCCAGCAAAGGACACCTAGCCTGGGTAGCTCCTCTCAGGTAACTCCATTTGGTGAGAAAATGCAGTTGGAGTTGGAATGGGATGACAGCTATGACACAGGGATTTCTCCTGGTTCTGATGTGAGTTCTCTACAACCATATGATGATATGGGAAGCGCAGAGATGCCGCTGCCTGCAGAACCACCCAAACACATTCAAGAAATGAAAAAAAATGCCATCATGCTTATCAAAGGATCTTACATAGAGGAATCAGACTTTCAAGATGATGTTATGGTTTACAGGTTATGTGCCCAAAAGGATACTCAGGATGATAATAACTCTAAGGAAAAACCTTTAAATGTAGCCAGAGAACTTGAGGTCCAAAGCCAAACTGTAGTCAATGGGCCTCTTGCAAAGAACCAGCTGGAAATGGACTTGGATGAGCACAGTAAGAGAAATTCAAGCTTGACTCAAGGTGTAATGAAAGAACAAATAAACCAGAACATGATTGAGATTGATCCACAGCCAGACTCCGAGTTGAATCTTTCTCCTCAGGAGGCAGATCGTAACTTGAGTGTAAGACTGCTGAGCACAGATGGTGAGGATTTCATTGCACAGTATGACAGAATTATTAAGGAGCTGGATACCAGCAGTGTAAGCATGGAGGAGCAGAAGTTCGATATTCTTGACCCTGTTTCTCCTGCAGAAGAGGAGGAGGACTTTGAGAACTTCTCAGCAGACACCCCTTCTGTGGAGAGCACGTCATCTCCCTTTGGACCAAAGGAAGAGGTCTCTCCCAAGCATGCTGCGAGGAGCCAGAGTGCTCCATTTACAGGTGGAATGCCCTGCTAGTTACCTACCTAACAGATAAAGGGAGGCACAGCCAGTAAAGGTGGCCAAATGAGATCACGCTGCGCGGCACGCTGAATGCACATAGAGCAAGGAGCAGTCCTGGCACTGGAGAGGGTAACAGCCCAAATAGCTGAGACCAGTCCAAGGAGAGTGGGAGATCCAACGTGAGAGAGCAGAGCAGTCAGTGTGGTGATAACAAATGGTCCTTGCTTAGGGCGGTTTTGGCTGTTTTTTAAAGTAACTGTTTAAAATCTTGAGCGGGGAATATGCTGTTTGTATATCAGAGCTCCATCATTCTAGGGAAGCTTTTTCAGTCAAAAAAAGGACTGGAGTAACTTTTCTAATATACAGGGACCAGGTCAATAATTTGCTTTTCTGGTAGCTTTCATCTCTGATGCTACGGATGTGATATCATGTTGCCTTCCCCACCCCCCCATCTCTATTTCACATTTTAGCACGAGGTGGCAGCACTGGTGCCATGTCTGTGTGTGCTGTGCTGGTCTCCATGCACTGCCCTGGCATCCTGTTCCTCCACTGTCAGGTCTGCCCTCTGTTGGCGTGCTTTTCTGTCTTGTGCCAGGCAGTGATTTAAGGTTGGTCTCCACAGACTGTCCAAGCCACTCAGGAATGACAGTACCATTGGAGGTTAGAGTGTGATTTTTTGATCTGTATTTTGCAGCTCCTTGCGCTGTGGGCTCCTGACCTTTAATTAGGTCTCCTAGATACTACAGTAATATAAATAATCATGTATCTGGGTTTTTCTCATCCAAACCAAAGCCTCTATAAGCTGGTTTCTTGTTTGTTTGAAAGAGGGAAAACATTCATTCGTGTCCCTTGAAACACAGGCCATTCTGGTCAGCTGTGGCCAGCTTGCCTGGCATGGTCTCTTAATTGAAAAATTCAGCCTGTTTTCCAATCAATTTGCTGGTTTTGCTGTGGTGGCGATTTCCTTGTGCCAGAAGCTAATCGCATTCAAACCTTTCTGTTTCTCATTTTCTGATGTCAAATGTAGCTCAAAAATATTGTCCCTGTCTGTCATTCTTCATCCAGTCCCTCCCTCCATTTGTTCCTTGGAAAAAACCAAAACAAACCCACAAAAACCCCTCATCCTTACCACCACCACTCTTGTTATAACTTATTTGTACACAGGGACTGTGCAAAGTCCCTGTGTACAAATAAGTTATAACAAGAGTAAAATGGACACATTCTGTTTGCATTGAAGCTAGTGGTACACTTCCGATTACTCCTCTTCAAGGGGAGTAGAACAGCAGACCATAACGTATGAGACTAAATCCTTACTGGCAGGTGTAAAGTGGAATAGTTATGCATCTTAAATATGCCATTAATATAAACTCCTTGGCTAGCTAGAAGAAGTGCTCTACTCACAAAAGCTTTTAACACCTCTGTTAATTCTGTTTTGTCTGTTCAGATACAGTTTGGTTTTTCTCCCTGCTGTCTTTAATTAGTGTGTAGGAGGTCTCATTTGGTTGGTGCTAATGATCAAAATTCTTTTTAAATGCCTGTTTCGTGGATCTTGGGATTTTTCTTCTGTGAAAACAAAAGAATCGGTTCCTTCTTTTCTTGCAGGACCATTTATCAGCGTAGTGTTGTCAAAGCTGGAGAACATGTTGGAGAATTCCTTGCATGTGAATTTGCTGCTTATTGGGATTATTACTCAGCTGGCAAGTTATCCACAGCCTCTTCTTCGCTCCTTTCTGCTCAATCCCAACATGGTGTTTCAGCCCAGTGTGCGGTCACTTTATCAGGTACTTGACCACATCTGTTAGTCATGCCTTAGCAGAACAGTATTTTTGGTCTCTCGATGAACCTTACCTTGGCTCTTTTCAGTTCCACCTGTTGCTTTCCCACCTGCTTGAGAGCCTCTTGGCTTGTTTGAGTGCTTTAATTAGGTTTGTGCAAAGAACTGGAAATTCTGTACGACTGTGACTTTTTGTGATAACTCTGTCTTAATGCGCCTGGAGAAAGCCTGAGTGTTGAGTCTGTGGCTGCACTGGGAGCCAGAGAGTAAGCAGTAATTGTTTCTGTTGTGTTGGCAGGTGCTGGCATCTGTGAAAAATAAAATTGAACATTTTGCTTCCGTTGAAAAAGACTTCCCAGGTCTTCTCCTGGAGGCCCAGCAGTACTTGCTTTTTCGTATGGATATGTCTGATGCTGCGGAAGAGTTTCTAACCAAAGGTAAATGTTAGCCACGCTCAGAGGAGTGCTGGGTGGAACCACCCACCAGCTACCCCTCTCCTTTACTTACAGAATGGCTAAAAGTAGGTATGGTGCATTGTGAGTACCGTTAACGGGGTGTACCCCTCTGACTTCAAACAGCTGAGGCTCGGTAGGCCACAGAATATGGATCTATTTGGGTATTCTTTTCTCTTTGGAAGCTTTTATTTGCTACAGAAACTCAGTTTAAAGGAGTAACAAAATCAGCTCTTGGCTCGCTGTCGGTTTGGCCATAAAGAAACTTACTTTCAAGGCATAAGGTAAGATGGCATATGTGCATGGTTTCATTTTATTTTTAGCCTGACCCTCAGCTAGTCAGTGGTTCTTTTTTGATAAATGTTAGGGAGGACAGAAGTCCAGAATGAATTGGCTTCTGCAACAATTGAATAAGCCTTCATCTCATGGTTTGGGCTGCTACTGAAGGAGATGGATATTGGCCCAAAAAATTTGTGCTTCCTTGAATGAAAACCAAAACCAACAAACAAAGGGATGGGTGAGAGATGTAACAGCCAGGACGCTTTGAGAGCAGTGGGGAGTTAATCAGATATCCCACCAAGACAGCTTTTCCAGGGGTCTTCTGTAACTTCTGCTGTTTCTCAAGCACAGTCCACACTACGCCTGTCTCAGTGGTTACCAGTGTGTATGTTTTTGTGGGGGCAGCTGGTAAAAACAAGCAAACCGAAGGATGTTACATGCTGAGAGCTTTCCATTTTCAGCCAGGCAACTGGTGGTAGAATTGGGGCCCTGCTCTGAGGAAGTGCTTCTTCTCAGCTTCCTGCCGCACTGGCAAGGTTTGGGGCACGTTTCCCTTAAAAGCCAACTTCCAGCACGATGGGAATGTTGAATTTGGTGAGAGCAGTGACCGCAGTGATTAAGAGTTGACTCGGAAGGAGGGTTCAGGAGCAGCTGCAATTACAGATGTGTTCTGACTTGTCATTGGGTGCTCTTAATTATCACCCACTCTGCCTATACCTCTGTGAAGATGCTGGTACTTTCCTTGAATTTCCAGAGGTGTGGAAAGGGGACTCTTTCTGTGCCACTTGGACTGTATCTTCATTAGTCAAGGCTTTCAATAATAATTTACCTAGTTTCTAGCCAGAGGTTTGTGTTTCTAAGGTTTGTGGTACCTCTGGTCTGTCAAATTACAATCTTGCTAAGGCTGCTTCTTGAAGAATTAGTCTGTGGAAGAGCCCACTGTAAAGGTGCTGTATATTGCAAATGTTGGAAGTGTTTTAGGCTATACATTCTGGAGCCCTATATTGGAAAGCTTTACAGTTAGACTACACTGTAGCTAGCATGTGGGAGATCAGATTAGGAGTCAATGTTTAGTGTGGGTTTTTTTCAGGTGCTGGCAGTAAGAACTTTTATGTAGTGCGTTCCCAGTGGCATTTATTTATACTTCCTGTATTACGTCACTCGTCTTCTGCGGGCTTCGGGGTTTGCCAAGTTGACTCATGCTGGCCATTATTTAAGAACTGGAAACAAGACTGCTTAGTCACACTCCAGGTACATTTTCTTCTGTGCTGTGGCAGCTCCTGCAAAGAAGGCACCTCCTGACAAATAGGTGGAGAGTAAATAAATGTCTGGGTAACTGCAGACTTGGTTGCCAGCATGACTGGCGATGCAAGTAATCAAACTGTAATTCTTGGGGCAAGTAGGGCTCAGTAGTCCATCAACTCACGGTAGTGCGTTATATCGATTAAGAAGCGCAAGGTAGGAACTACTACAATAGTGGTAAACAAAAAATAAATAAATGAGGAATTCCTGGAGGATTTCTTCACGTTATCTTGAATGCCACCTTGAGCGTGGTGCAGATCATCTGAGGGCTTTTTCCCCCAGAGTTGTCTCTACAGGTCTGAGCATGACTGGCCTCCTTCAGAATTCATGTCTGAAAAACAGAAGTCAGACCTAGTGGGCAATGCAAGTGTAAACCCCAAATGATGCAGAGCATTTCTTTCTCTTGACAGTGGTGGTCTCAAGGTGTTGGAGCACAAAGGGACTATTTTGTTACTTTCTGCTTGCAAGTAGTATGTAGCATCCTTAGCAGCTCGGGTTCTGGTTAGATATGTAGAGCTGTCATGATGTAGATCACCTGTGAAATGCTGCCCTTCTTCCAGTGTGTTGGTAACAGTCTCTCCAGAGTGCTCATTTTCTCAATTTCTCAACTGTATGATTCAGTTTGCATCCTGACCCTGAAAGAAGTAGACAATCCTTGTCAAAGAAAAGAATAAAATCTCTTATCCCTAGACCACCTCTCCATACTTTTTTCCATTTGTTCTTCTTCTGCAATAAGCAGTTACATTTCCCTACAAACATTTTGATTTAGACTTATCAATTTTGATCCATTTTGAAGGGAAGGGTTTAAAAAAAAATCCACAAGGAAAGCTTTGATGGCATACTAGCATTCTGGGTGCATTGGCTAAACTATTAAAAAATTTAAAATATTAATTATGAAATGTTGACTTTAGAAAATCTAAAAAATTATATACATCTTCAAGGGAAGCTCAAAACTTTATCATCTCATTGTAATTTATAATTTAAGTTTTCCTCCCACAGTCAGAATTTTCCACAGAACTGAAATTCTTGTACTCTGTCTCTAGTAGATAAAAATTTGTTGAATAACAATATAAATGATTGATAAGTCTGGAGTTGGAAAGGGTTTTTTGAAACTCAAAGAAAAGTACAACTTGGTTAGGTGATTAAGATGCAAATCTTTCAAGTACTTGGAAGTGCACTGTAATTCCACGGTGCCTTAGGAGAACTCCAGGAAAGGAACAAAAGCGCGGAGCTGTTGGATGGTGGGACTGCTCTGAGAGTGGGGGGTTCATCTGTGGGTGCTTGCATTAGCCACTGGCAGGGGTTTCAGAGAAAGGGTGCTGTAACCTGAGGCAGAGCTGTTTTATCATAAACCACCTCCCTTTCAAGGGAAACCTCTCCTGGAGCCGTGTGGCGTTTGGGTGCTCTGCAGATCTGCAGTATGTGAGTTGATATGGCAGTCTTTTTTGGTTTTGTTTTTTAATGATTTACTTATATAATAGCTCATGAGAGATAAAGTTTTAAAGTTAGATGGGATTTTTGTCTGTCTCTGCTTCTGGGCTCGGTACTGTCTGTGGCAGTGAGTTCTGCAAGTTAGTTTTTCTTTGTGAAGTATTTCTTTCCATCGATGTAATGTTTTGTCACCTTTTTAGTTTGGCTAAATTAATTATCATTTACTTAAAGTGCAGTTCTGCTTCAGGTGGAAACAAGCAATTGATTCAAGTTTAAGTGCTGCTGTCCCTGTAATTCCACACGTTCTGAGGTGTGAGCCCTGATCCTTTGAACTCCGGCAGCAGAGATCACAGAGCCCACTTGCTCTTTTATAATGGTTAGTTGCTTTATGGGGAGTTAAAGTTGTAAGTGTAGGTAGTGGGGGCTACAGCTGTCCAAAAAAATCAAACTTGCAAACATTTCTTCCCTTAGTTTCTGGCTTGCTTCAAACTCCTTGTGCCTCAGACCCCTTCGCACAGTGATTCCTGGGGCATGGATAAAGAGAGCAAGCAGTGAAGTGCAAATAGTATTTTGATCTGGGGGAGGGCTAGAGCAGAGCACCATTTAAATCGAGCGGACATGCTGGGTCTAGAAGGTAGGTATTACCTGCAGTTTCACAAGGTAAATCCATACCACTCCTTCCCTTGACTCATCTTCTGTCCACCTGTTTCTCTCAGCAGAGCCAGAACTGAATAATGCATAACCTGAGGAAAGATAGCTAATAAAAAATGCAATAGAGTTGGGCCACGTGGAACTTCAAAATGGTGGATTAGCGGAGTATCTCCCTGCATGGTCTGGGTGCTGCGAACTACGGCTCTGAGCGTGGCCCTTGTAAACTGAACTGAGCACTGTATAAATACTGTATATAGTCTGTAATATACACAGTCTCTCTGTTTTGTTTTGTTTTTTCCTCTCTCTTCCTGGCTTTAGGTAGTGTCCAGCCCAGCAACAACACGGGGAAAGGGAGGAACCTCTCTGAAGCTTGCCCAGCTGTACTCCAGCCTTTCCTGGGACATAAAGTAAAGAAAGGCCTGGCTCATCCCAGCCTTCCCGTGCACGTGAGGAATGCCGTTCTCGCAGCTGCCCTATTCCCGGAGTTCCTGAAGGAGCTGGCGGCTCTTGCCCAGGAACATTCCATTTTATGTTACAAAATACTGGGGGACTTTGAGGATTATTATTAGTGGGTTTTTTAAATGTGTTTTTTAAAAAGCTTTTGGAGGTTGAATGGATTTTTAATGCAAAGCTGCTTACAAAAGAAGGTTGTACTTCAATATTTCCTGAAAATACTTGATTTGGAAGGGGAAGGAGGGGGCCAAATGTCATTCTATGTTACCTTATATTAGGCCTTATAATTTCCCTCTGTGCTACATGGCTTATTTGACCAATTTCTGGTAATGCTCTTACTCCAGCTTCCTAGTAGATCTGCTCTTTACGCAGTCGCTGCTCTTCAGTGTCACCATCCCTGGCGCGTTTCTGCAGTAGATACGCAGCTTGGCTGAGCAAGGCAAACGCTTTAGCCCTTCCTGTTCCAGAAACACTCTTAGGGATAACCTGTTAGAAGACAGTTTGTTAGGAAAACCATCACCCCTGGGGACGCTCCGGGGTATAAAAATGCACCCAAAATCTGCACAAAGCCCCTTCATGTGAAGGGTTGTACTTCTTCATGGCTTTGTCCTGTCTCCCCCTTTCCTTCCTTTTCCCTTCAACAGGGTCTTACCAATCCGCATCCGAAGGCCTCTTTTTAACTAGGGCTCAGGTTTTCTGAATTCAAGTGATCTTATGTGTATTAAACCCATGACTAGCCCAAGGCAGGTGCTGGACCCTCCACATACCATGTTGCCTTATGTTGCAGACAGATCTGCAGCGTTCAGCTGTTGGTCTTTGAAGTCAAATGAACTGTGTAAGTGGATGTGGATTGCAGACTGCCTGGAATTCTCCTTGCAGTTTCTCCACATTCTTTGATAACTGCTGCATCGCTACCTAAACTCCGGAGCATGCCTTATTTAGTCAGATTTGCACAAAGCACAAAACGTTTCTATGCAAGCTCTACTTAGCATGTAGTTTGGTTTTATGCTTATTTAAATAAGCTAAAGAAAGGTATTCAATATTTTTCAATAGTATTAAAAGAACAGCAGGCGGGCTTTGTCTTTTTTTTTATTATTATTATTTCTAATGAAAAATGCTAGGTTGCTCCTGAAGGCTGTTCTATTGGTTCGCGATGGGTTTTTTTTGGTTTGGTTTTGTTTTTGTTAAGGGAAAGTTAAACACTGTTTGATTATTTCTAATTTAGGTGTTGACTTTTCTAATATTGCACTTTTGGGATGGTGAGGGGTGAGCCAGCCTATTTCCCAGCACTAGGAAAGCAGGGAGTAACAGGGGAAGCTGTCTGCTGGTGACTAACTGCTTGAGAAAATTCTGCTCTGTGAGTAATGGGCTTCATTAGAAGAACCCACAAATGATGTATTGGTGCATTACCAGTGCATTTCGTCTTATCTCAGTAGCATAATTGTGCTTCCAGTGTGCTGCAGTTGGCTACATAAAGAGGGGCTTAGTTCAAGAAAGCCTTAAACCCCCTTAAGCCCCTTTGTCCAGGGAAGAAGCTAACAGCGACTCTAGGAAATCCAAAGAAACAGATATCAGAAATAATATTTGCATACATCAGTTCTCCTGCTTGTTGTAATCCCACGGTATGGGATGCTCCAGTAAACTGCATCCTGATTTTTGAAACACAACTTTATCTGAGATTGTAAGGGAAAAGAACACTTTAAAAACAAAACAAAACAAAAAAAAAGACAAAAAAAGAGGCTCCAGAAGAGTGTAATTAATTACAGGTAAAGTCCCTGTGGAATCTGCAGTGCAGTTTAAGCTGCTAAAGCCTTTAGATGCTTCTGAGGAATTGTACCTCTAGTCTACAAGCTGTGAGAAGCATTCATTGCGTCAGACTGCGGTAGGCTACTCAAGGAAAAAAAATAATCCCAAAGCACACCTCTAACAAAACCCCTTCAGGAACGAATCTGGGTCCATCTTCTCTTGTTTGCTGTACAGTCTTCACTTCCATGGTGGCTGGGGATCATGCTGCTTCCTCATGGGCTCTCTGGTTTGCTGCCACTTGTTCTTCAGATACCCTTCCCTGGTTGCCCTGTAACTCACCCGCTGACCTCCGTGGAACTCTGCTTCACCTCAGAAGTTTCCTGGGAAGCCAAAGCCAAGCTGTGGGGTTTTCCTTGAATCTTAGTTAGGCAGGTTTAAAGAGATAGTATTTTATAGTTTTTGTTTTTAAGCTGGTCCTGGGATGTGGTGGGTTCTCTGGTTCCTCTCACGGTGTTACCAGTAAGGCTGTCTCTCATGCTGTACTCACAGGCCTGGCCTGAAGGGGGTCAGAAGTGTGTGTGGAAGGTTTTGGTGTTGTGGTTGCAGGGTCTGTGCTTGCTCTACTCCTCCTCTCTTCTCACAGGAGCTTTCTGCAACCAAAAGAAAAAGGTACTGAATGAGCATGAACAGCCAATGTTTAGTGGTTTGGAAACAAGTGCTAAATTGCAGAAGCAATCCAGTCCTTCTTCTAAAGAACTTCTTAAAAAAATGGAACGAATTTTGCTTGGTTTGGTTTTGTTTGTTTGTTTGGTTTTTTAAATAAAGTATTCTGCAGACCAGTGCTCGAGGCAGTGAGGTTACTATGTGAGTGCTCCCTTCCCTTGTGTTTTTATTCTAAAAGAAGAACTTTTCTGCCTGGGTAGAAAGGATTTCTTTTGTGATTGTACATTTGTTGAAAGCACCAGTTAAAATTAACAAAGTCACGGCAGTTTCACCTCAGCAGGTCTACTAAGCTACATGGGGATTTTAAAATGTGAACTGCTCAAAAAAGCATCGGTAAATTTGAGGAGGTGGAGGATTTACCTTCTAAGCTCTGGCAGAACTTATGCTCTACATCCAGTAGGATAAATTCAGCCTTCAAAATCTGGAGTCTTGTGGAAGACTTTGTGCTGAAAGGTCAGAACTGTGATTGTACATAGTGTCCCCTTGTAAATGGGAAATCTGTCTGTCAGCTCCCCGAAAGGACGAGGCAGATGAGTACAGTGACCCCGCCTCAGGGCTGTAAAAGTGGTGGTCACACATGTGACTTCATATTACTTGGTTCCTGAGCAGGGCCAGGCTTGCAGCTAAGGCTTAGTTGTGACAGCAGCATAATGTCCATCAACCAGGGAAAAAAAACCCAAATGTATTGGCTGAAAATTCATCTTCACGCCTTCAAAATGCAGAAACCTGTGATTTAGCTTGAAAACATCGATCTTTTGAGATTAATTACCTCTGTGTGCATAAGTTCTTCAGCCAAATGTTTAATAAGCTCCTTCCGTCCGGTTGGTTACTGCGCTATCCCTTCTCTCACCAATGATAAATCTTTGTTCAAACCCCGCTGCGTGCTCGGGTGAAGGCGGTGGTTCTGTGGCCACGCTGTGCTTTCCAAGCGTGAAGAAGTGGGCTGTGGGCTGGATTTCCCCACCCCCGCGTGCGTGTGCAACCGGAGCAGTTCCTCTGTGGTGCATTGTCTCGGCATCAGTCATGAGTGAAGTATCTTGAGCTTGGCAGATCTATTCCAAACCCTGCAGGTGGTGGCTCTGTGATACCAAAGTTAATTTCCAGTCTCCTGCTAGATGTTTCAAATTGTGACTGCCACGTTTCCAAGGATGTAGCCTGTGAGTGTGTTTATAAGCTGTTCTGTTGTAAGGAATCTTTCTGGCTACTTCAACCTTCTTTTTTTCCCCAGCCTACCCATAAAGTTTAAGACTTCTGTCTTAAAACAGTTGCATTCATTCTCTCTTACCTGTGATGGTTTTTGGATGCCCTGTGGGTTAGTCTCAGCACACTCATGGTTTGAATTAATTGCCCTGCATGCTCGGCAGCTTTCATTTGAGGAGCGTCCCCCTTTGCATGTCCCGATGACCTCTGGACATGTGCAGTCAGTCACAATCCGTGCGCTGTGGTGCTGGCCCTACCTGCTGCCTTTTTATTGCTGCATTCCAGGCGCTCTTCTCAAACTTCACCTTCTCTGTGTGTGCCCTAAAGAAAAATACAGGATTTGAAATGAGATCAGGTTGTTGGTGTTGCAGTTTTGGATGTGAAAGATGCACAGGGTTTGTTGTTTGGTTTTTGGTTGTTTTTTTTTTTTTTTTTTTGTCCTGGTAACTTCTGACCTTGGTTCATTCGGGAGCACAGAAGAGAGAGCGGCTGTTCTCATCTCTGTGCCGTGGAGATGAGAAGATTCCCAGTAGCGGGCATGGGCTGTCCCTCCCACTGGCAAACCCAGAGCATCCAGTTCTTAAAATGCCTATTTCCTCTTTCACTGGGGCTTGTCACTTTCATCATGAGGTTGATGAATTCAGTGGTGCCCTGCTGCCATGCCCACTCCGGTGGGATTTGACCTTTTCAGTAAGGCAGGTAAATTTCCTGGAACAGGAGAGAACACGTTGAGATTGGGGTGGATGTCAGACCTCTGTAGGGGCTGAGCATTGGAGCGGGCACAGGACTGACTGGGTAGAGGACAGTAAGCCCACACAGGGATTGTGCCTCAGTGGCCTGTTCACTCCTGCGGAGAAAATCATTTGCAAACCAACGTACTCATCCCGCAGCGTCCAAGGGTTTAAGTTGAGGAGGTCAAGCTCTGTTTACCGAGAGCAGGCAGACCATCTAGCACAGTGCATAAGCAGCCACGGCCCTTCTGCGCACACTGCTTATGCCTCCCAGAAGCTTTTGTGTTTCAGGAAGGTTTTATAGCTCTGCTAAGAAGCTCGGAAATCCCAGGAAGAAAAGGATGGGAGCCGTGCGGTTTGGTGCAGTTGAGTCTGTGATTGTACGGTTTGAATTTGTCGGCACTGCTCCTGTCGGGGGGGCAGCGTGATTTCATAGGTGGTTTACTGGGCTGTATTTACTGGAATCGCTATGTCATGCCTGCAGTTCTTGCAACAGCTCCGATTACATTGGTAGCATTTAAACTGCATCTGCGGTTCTGAGTAGAATACTGGGATTTTCCTCTAACTCAGAGAGCTCT
This sequence comes from Heliornis fulica, assembly GCA_013399135.1. Lineage (NCBI taxonomy): Eukaryota > Metazoa > Chordata > Aves > Gruiformes > Heliornithidae > Heliornis > Heliornis fulica. Next base: position 349,982 of record VXBZ01009239.1, read on the forward strand.
GGCACGCTACAGGAATGTGGCTGCTGTGTCCAGATGTGGTCTAGATAATTACTCTGTGCTCTTCCTTGCACCTTGTGAATGTTCCTGTCAGAAAGGGAGGGTATGTGACACTCGGGCTGCTGGTGTTAATGAGCAAACCAAAGGTAAACCAGTGGGCACTGGCAGGGGGCACTTGCCTCAGTGTGAGAGTCAGCAAGAATTTACATTTGTCTTGTTCTGATTTACCAGGGACCAGAAAGAAGCAGCTCGCAGGAAACTTGGGAAATAATTATAACAGCATCTTCCAGTAAGTGTCCGAGTGGGCCGCGCTGCTGTGCAGTACTGTTGGGGGACAGAGCTGTGTGAAGGAGGGTAGGTAGCAATTGCTCCTTGTGAAGGTGGCGTCAGCCCTCCCTACAGAGGTAGCACAGCCACGGTGCCAGCTGTCAGCCTGAAACCCACCACAGAATGCAGCGCTGTCTGAGCGACAGCCCAGCTCTGACCAAGCGTGATTTATTTGGGGGCCGCTCGCTTTCCCAGACACGTTGTGGCCCAGCATCCGTGTGTTTCAGTTGTTACGTGCCAGCTGGAAGCCTCTTATTTATGAATAGGAGCATTACTTGGCTTCTCAAATATGTAGGTACTTAAGGCGGTGTTTTGTTGCTGACTCTGCAAATCTTCTTTTTGTTCATTGATTATAATGGCTCTGGTGTGGCATCTGGATTAAATTAAGACTGAGGTTTCTGGGCTAAAAGCCCTGATGGAACTTTTGTGCAGAGGCTGCATTTCTCAAGGCAGTCACTCGCTCGTGAGCGTACAGCAGGCTGCCCACACGCAATTGCGTATTCTGGATGAAGTACCTGCACACTTCTGTTCTGACAAAGCCGCTCTGCAGCACCTATATTTTATCAGTCTACTTTAAAAATAACTACCTTGGATCCAGACCAAAAACTGATGTGGATCAGTCAAGTCCAAAACAACTAAACTACGTCCAGCTCAGTGCTGCCGCGTCAGTTTGGCCAGAGCTCAGACGAAATGCCATCTCGTCCTCAAAGGAGAGGGAGCGGCTCGGGGTCTCGGTATCCCTTACTGCAGCTTGAGCCAAGGACTTGTGTCTCTCGAGGTGTCTCTCAGCATCCAAGTGTGCTCGGTGTTGGCAGCTGACCAGCTCCTGTCCTAAAACTCCAGAGTTGTAACAGCATTTTTAGTGTTTTGGGGTGAAAAGCCCAGTGGCCTCCAAGTCCAGTCTGAGAGCGTGGCACCTTGAGCTTTAGAAACGAGAAGGGAATACAACTGAAGGATGTAACGCCTGCTGAGTGGGTGTACATGCTGTAGAAAAGTGGTGGCTGATGCAACCATACGTCAGGACTTCTGCTTCGTGCTTACACAGAATACCTGTGCATGGAGGGAGCATTCCCTACAGTGAAACTGTTGGCCTTCAAGCTCCTTAGGATTAGCTCATGGTAGGACAAGCTCTGCAGCTCCAAGTGCTGAACCCAGCCCTAATGGGCCCAGGACTAGGAGAGCCCTAGAGGGAAGACTTGTGGGTGCTCATTAGCACTGTGTGCAGCTGCCTTGCTCACTGAACTCCTTTTGCATCATTGTTGCCTCATGGCAGCACCCGAGTCTTTCTGTAGGTTTGCTTTACTGTGGTTATTTGGGGGGGGTGGGGTGGTGTTGGAGCAGAATCAGAAGAGCAGGAGCATCCCTGGTGGATCCATGCTCCCGCTGTGGTCACCCCTACTTACAGATCAGCTTTGGGCCTCTTCTAGATGGAGCTTAAACTTACCACTGCAAGGGGCAGTAAAAGGCACAACAGTTGCAGGTTGTGACGATTTCGGAGTTTCTTTTTTTGCCTTCCTCACACTGTTTAGCAATAGAATTATATATATATATATATTACCTGAAGTTTGCATCTCCTGCGGGCACAGGACTGACAGGCAGTCAACAACCGACCCCCTGCAGGTAAGCTGCTGGGCATTTGGGTCAACAAATGTGTTGACCTTCTCTCTGCTGGAACTTGGTTTGAGATAGCCATTACGTAGTGAGTAGTGGTGCACAGCACGCCACGGACGATGCAGGCCGTGAGGCAGGAAGACCAGCCCCTGCTCTGCCATCTTCTCCCTTGCGTGGTTTGAGGAGAGAGTTGAGTGAGAACTCCATTTGCTTTTCATGTGCTACGGCCAAACGCTGTACACGCTGGGCAGACACGGAAGGCCACACACCACAAAGGTGTTGCTGAGGTCAGTGGTTGTGCAAGCATGTGGGTAGAGGGGTGTGCAGAACAGAATCAAGAACATTACAGCACCCTGACACCACACCGCAAAGTGGGGTAAAGGAGCTGCAGCAAAATCTCAGCGAATACTCTTGCTGTAAATTTTTTAGTTAAGGTTCCTATCATATGCTTCTATTTTTAACACAGTTAAAATTAAACTCTGCAGCCAAGGCTGAGTGCTAGAAATTCTTTCTTCACTACTTCAGCATTGCCAGCATCTTTTTTGGACAACTTTCTTCTCTTCTGTAACCTCGGATATGGGATACTTTGGCTATATGAGATAATCATCTCTGCCCACAGGAATGATCTTCCAAAGGGCTTCCAGTAACGAGTAGATGAGATTGTCGTGACAGTGTCTGGTGTCAGCTTTTAATTTGTGAGTATTTTCCTTGGCCCTCTATTTGTGGGTGGTTACTGCTGGAAATCTGCACGGAACTGTCCTTAGTTCACCCGCCCATGCTGCTGCACAGATGGCATCTGCAGTCAGTGGTCAGGGAGCACCCTCATCGCTAAGTAAGATGTGTGAGTTGGGGTCAAAGCCTCTATCTTAATTCTCGAGTTCCCAGCCTCGATACAGCCACACTTCAAACAGCCTCCTGCTCTGAAAATGTTCTGACACCCACCACTTCCCTATCTTGCAGACCTGCCTTGTCCTTTGGGGGGTGGGGGAGCAGGGTGTAACTTGTCTTTACAACAGCAGCTATTAATTCCTTGAGGCTGCTGCTTTGTGTTCAAAAAACACGTAGACGTGGCACTTCACGACATAGCAGGGGTTTGCTGATGGTTGGACTTGATGACCTTGGAGTCTTGCCCAACGTTGAAGACTCTATTCTGTGTTCCCCTCTTTAGGTGCTCCACTGCTCCTGCCTTGCAAATACCCCCAAAGCTGGTTAGCACAGCACAGGGTCACTTGTGGCATAGTTAGAATTGGCCTTTAGGGCATGGGAAGGCAGGGGCTGCATCAGGGTGAGGTCCTAGTGCTGCCACTGCTTGGAAAGGGGTGGCTGCTGTCTCCACAAATGTTAAAAGATTCACCATATTGAGCTCATTTGAATCAAACCATTTTTTTCCATCTGAAAGAAATTTACATTTTGTGTGCATCTGCAAAAGATTTAAAAATTTTAAAGTGTCTGTTTCATAATATAGTGCAAAATTTATAGACTAGAGCTGCTCTTTCCCTTCCCTGGAAGGGAAGAATATTACAATTATCCCTTTTTAATCTCTCTTATCCATTGTGTCTGGCAGGTGGAGATGAAACGAGATCGAGATTTATGGTAAATCCATTTTAAGATCTAGTGCTGTGCTCTGAGAACCTGGCTCATGATTGCTGACATATTTGGTACCGTTCTAGCAACATGTAATTAGGAAGGAGAAAAAGCAGCTACGAAGTAGTAGCCATTACGAAGGTATTTGCCAGCAGTAGCGGAGATCTTTCCTTCTTTTAAATGTAGCTTAATTAATTGCTGCTCTTCCCGAGATGCTGGTTTGCTTTCCATTTGGAAAGGACTGCCCGCCACAGCGGAGCGGAAGCAGTGCAGCCGCACCGAGCTGCGCAACACGGAGCGCTCACCTGGGGGGCCACAGGTCAGCTTTCTCGACTCAAGGAGCACCTTGAAAGGAGGATTCAAGGTGTCATGAAGAAGCTGTCGTGCCTTTCACCTCTCGCCCTGGCAGCAAGAACTGAAACTGAGTGCAAAAACTTCAAGCTGTCTGTGTAACTGAGACCTTCGACACAGCACTTAGTGGACAAGCCCCACCACTCCAAGTGGAGAAGGTACTTCTTGCTCACGATGTGAAAAGTGACAGTAAAAGCCTTTGGGGGAAGGTTGGGTAACACGGAAATCTGCGGGGCTGGTTTTGGGGGCGTTTGGGCTGTTTGGTTTTTATGAAGGGATGCGGTTCTTGATTGCACCCATGTTACTGCTTGTCATCAGCTGTGTGACTTCAGAACTGTACAGTTACTTTTATGTGAATAATGGACATATGTTTCATTCATTAAATGTATTTGAACACCACAGGGACTCTGTTTTTTCCTTCTAAGGAAGAGTTCACGCTTGAACCCTGAGCAGGTTTGTACAGAACTGTCCTCCTGGAGCTCCATATCATCACTGCCACTCCTGAGAATGGACAGCTGCTGACCCAGCTTACACTAGTGTTGCAAGCCCTGGGCTGAAGTTCCAGGGCTGCACCCTTGTGCAACACTTGCCCGGCAGCCCTATCCTAAAGCCCGATGCTGAAGTAGCAGCTCTGAGGGCTGAGATAAGTGTCCTCTTTAAACTGCATGGCTCAGCAGCTTCCACACGGCACAGGAGAACTTCAAACTCCTGGTATAAAATGGGATTTCTTTCCCTGGTAAGTGTCAGGCTGCCTCTGGTGGTTTTCCCGTTAACAGTTTGACTGGCTGAAGTGGGCTGGGCTGGGCTGGGAAGTGAACTCTGGGGCCCTGGATTTCTGTGGGTACTTACACTTGGAAACTGGAAAATGGAAGGCGTAAGAAAAACCTCTAGCACCAACCCCGCCTTAGGATTTAGTGGAGCAGCCCCCGGAAGGCAGCGGAGTCCTGTGCAGTTTCAGTAAGCCAGAGAGAGACGTTCATTTCCTTGCACAAAGAGAAGTGTGCAGCCCTGGGCTTGCAGAGGTTCTCACTATGTGCAGGAGCAGGTCTGCTGTGCTGAACCCTGGGATGGCTCAGCATCTGTCCCTCAGGCACCCTTCAGAACTGTGAGTAGGCAAAGCAGATGTTTGGGCACATAACAAGGAGCTGGTGAGCAAACTGTGATGCCACTTCTTTGGTGGGTAGGGACTTAGAGCTGCCCTGACACTAGCCTCAGGCACGAACTTAAGCAGCCAGTGCCTTCCTTTTTCCCCATCCCTCAGAAACCAGAAGAACAATTGCAGCAGATGTTTTTTTCCCTCCTGCCAGACATGGAGACACACTTGGGGGTCTTAATTACTGAGAGGTGTTTTAGTCATTGTTACTAGTGTGCTCACACTCATCTACAGTGAGGTGTTAGGGTGTGCCACCAGATTCTGCATTCATGATCTGTGAGTCTCGAATAAGACAGCTAGAAAAGCGGTGCTTGCACTTGTTTTATTAGCAACCCAACCAGGGGAGCCTCAGGCTCTCCACCTACCCACAGGCACCTCCTGGAACTTGCTTCCCACAGCTGCATGGAAATCCTGTTGCCGAACGCCGCATGGACCTGCGGGAGCTGCAAAGGACTGCATCGGCTCCCACTATCCTTCTGCACATGTGCCTTTGGCTGATGCACCCGGGGAGGGGGAGGATATGGTACTGCTTGAGGAATGACCAGCGATCCTGAGGACGCATGAGGAGGCACCAAAGTTCATCTGCAGTGAACCAGACACCACGAAGCACGTGTTCTACGTAGACACTCGGGTGGTCCTCTCTTGTAGCTACTTGGACAGCTTCTTCTCTAACAACTGCTTCACCAGAACAGGATTGGACCGTCCTCGTGTTTCTCTTTGCACCAGGCCAATTAACTTGTTTAGAACTTTCAGATTTCCCGCTTGTATCGCCATAACCTTTAAAGAAAATATACAATGAAATCAGACACCAGTGTTAGCGTAAGCCTGGACCTCTTCACTCACCGGCAGCCGCTGTGCGACTGTTCTTGTCCTTCGGACCCGGCGGGCAGAACGCTGTATTCTGGGCCAAGATGTTATTTATAAAAATTGCCCTCAGCTCTGCAATAAGCTCCCGCTCTGCTCCCAGGAGACAACAGCAAGTCCCTAGAGAAGCGGGGCCTTACACCTAATAGAAAGATGATCTCTTACTGGAAAAAGTCAGAGAACACTTCTGGATGTTAACAGCGTCTGCAGCCTGAACAGCGGCTTCCTGGGAAGGAGCCAGAGAAATGAGACTGATCTGATTTTGCTAACAGGATCTACCTTTTCACACGGCATCTGGTTCAGTTACAGCAAGTAATTTGCATCAAATCACAAGCTATCTGATAGTATTTGTGAGGTTCTTCAAGTGCAGATGTAGGTGTTTTTGTAGCAGTGTGTTATTTAAGGAAAGAATCCTTTGCAACACAACTAATTAAATGATCAGAACTGCGCCCTCCTATCAGTCAGCTTGTGTGTGATGCACACTCACCCGCAAACAGCAAGGGCTACAGCCAAGGGCTGAGCAGAGACACCAGGAAAATCACTGTTAGTGTCACTTCCAGGCACTTCTGGAAGAGGAGTTTCTGTCCCTCAGGCCGTGCACGTGGCAGGGAAAGCTTTCTCTGCGCTGGAGTTACCGGGCAAAACACGATGGCTCCAATGAGACAGGATGGTGTGTTTTCAGGTCTCATGGGAAGGATGCGAACATGGGCACCGCCCCCTGTGCCAATACCAAGCCCAAGCCCAAAATATTCCATTCCTTATGGGGTCTGCAGTGTTGTGTTGCCAGGAATTACCTGTGTGGGGCAGAACTGGGTACAATCCCGACACTGCAGTTAGGTACAAGGCTCACCTTTGGCTGGGCAACAGTTTGTAACTTGGTTCAGGTTGAAGAGAGTTGCTCTCAGACAGCAAGGTGTACACGTTGTCCCCTCCTGTCAAGTATTCTGCTCACCCCAAGGCGTCAGGAGGGCTATCACAGCAACTTAAAAGCAAGGAATTACAGGCCTCCCAGGCAGCTTTCGCCTTGACAAAAGATCTCCTGGAAAAGGTAGGGAGGTGAGGCCGCTCTTGGCTTGACAAACCCCAGGGGAAAGCAGAGAGGAATTACATCCTCTGAGAAAGAGTTATTATTGAAATGCGAGTCTAGTTACGGCCCTTCGGCTTCTGCACTTCCCAATCAGTCCTAATGTTCTTTCCATCCACACCTGCGCTTCCGTATCCCTCTGAAAACACGGCAGCACTTTGATTGGGCTCTGCAAATGAGTCAGGCTGATGGAGGTCACGTCGACCTACCGCGGGCTCATTTTCTGTGTCAGAAGCTCTGGCAGAGCCGTTAGCATCCCCCAGTGAGTTCTGGGGTGGGCGCTATTGTTCTCAAAGGAAGCTAATGTTTTTTTTCTAAATGTCAAATGTTAACCAGACAATGTTTACAGTAGAAGTAAGCTATTCACTTCTGCTTTCACATTTTTTCTCCAGAACACATATATGCACGTATTTTCATTTTGCTTTTTATAAATCTGATTTTAGACTGTCAAGATCCCTTCCCACTCCTCCCCTTCATGATCAACAAGGTTTTTTTCCCAGCTCAGACTCTGTCAGACAAAGAAGCTGTGCAAGCTGCTGCATACCCTTCCAGAGAGATGGGAAAGAGCCAAACCTCCACCTTCTCCTCCCACAGCATTTGCTAGCGCTGCTGCTGCCACAGCCCAGGAGCAGAACAGAGGCTAGCAGCTCTGGAGCCACCCATGCCTCTGCCTTAGAGGTCTGGCTCCTCCCCACCTCCAGACAGTGTCAGGCAGGACAGCCAGCTAGGCTTTGTCTCTTCACCCTGTCCCATTCTGCAGCCAGATTTAAGATTCTGGCCTTGCCAGGCTCTAATTCCACAACTAACACGTGCCTTGCTGGAGGGAACTTCACTGTCCAGCTCCTGAACATGAACTGTTCAATATGTCGCCCTACTATCACAACAGCTGAGCTGTGGCAGACTGGCCAGGTCAGGTCAGTGCCAGGATGGCTAAAGGGGGAAAGAGCCTCACAGTTTTGCTTTCCTGCATTAAGTTCTTATGATCTCTCAGAATGACTTAGAGCATTAACCAGCCTGGAAATCTCTTCTGCTGATCATTTTGTGTATGCTTCAACTTAAAAAAAAAAACAAACCACAAACCCAAAAAACACTTAGCAAAATAAGAAAGGAGAAGAGGAGCCTGATACTTTCTGTGCAGCTGATTTAAATGCTCCTATGCTGGCTCTAGAGCTCAAATGCCAATCCAAAGGAGAAGGGGGGTGGAAGAAAGGATACTTTAACCGGCTTTTCAGTGCCGCAGACTGCCAGAGTGCACAAGCTTCCAGCACCATCATCTCACCTCACTTTTGTGTCCATCAATCACCGTCTGGCAGATCTGTTCAAGCTCTTTTTGATCCTGTATCAGTTCAAGCTTCTTTTCTTTAACAATTTCAAGAGGCGTCTTCCCTCCTCCTTTCCACAGTTCTGCAAGCACCTGAAAATCACAGCAAGTGGGGAGAGTTTGTGCCTTCAGTACCAACACTGTTTACGTGCAGCGTTTCAGTTACTGATCCAAGAAGCCAGATTTTAGTCAAGGCAAGAGCCGACTGACCGAAAACAAGCCCAAGACCGAAGCCTGTGCCGCGCTGAAGAAGCTCTTGTACCCTCCCTCCTTTTCTGCAGCCTGAGGTCAGACGAAGCGTTTTCACTTGTTGCATGAGTGCAGGTTAACGGGTTGCAGCCGGTGCTCTGCAGCCGACCGCAGCACTGGGAGCTGCCCAAGGATGGCACCCTTCCAAGAGGTCTTCCAAGCGCAGCCACCGGCCACCTGGCTGCACTGAGCCACCGCTCCCTCACTGGGAGAGAGACTCTCAGCCACAGCGGAGACCGTCATGGCCTGCAAAGCTGTTCCTAGGCGGTTCTCGCACTCAGCTCGTGCTCCTGACAGAACTGTCTGTGAGCAGTAAGGAAATGTGCTTCTGAGAGGAGTGTCGCTGCTTGGGCACCGGTGATTAGCTGACTACTGCACCAAGTCCACTCCCACGTAATGGCAGCCGCCCTCACCAGCCAGCTCTAACGAGGATATGTATGACAACGCAGAAGAGAAAGAGTGCCAAGCAAAAGGAATGCAGCAGCTCCAGCCCACCTATGCATCACCACTTCCAGGTACTGGAACGGTGGGCGAGCACCCGCGAATGCCAGGGAGCTCTCCTAGCTGCAAGCGGGGCTATCGCCCTGGAATAAACTTGAGAGAAGAGAACATTTATAAAAAAACAATTTCCTGGGGAAGTTGTGTTCTGTATTCCTTTTGCTCTTGTTTCAGAGCTGTGGGAGGAGAGAGAGGAAACACTTGTTAAAACAGCTGCTTGTGCTTCATCCCAGCTGAAGATGTAATTGCATGTTCGCGCCATTGCTGCGTACTGACATGGAAATGGGTGTCACGCCAGAGCCTCAGCACTAGACACCCGCTGCAGGATGGAGAAGAGGCTGGGATGGGGAGTCAAGGAGGGGCATTCCAACTGCACGTTACATAATTAGCAGGGCAGCAAGACCACTTAGGAAAAATGAGGCACGTGGGACGGTATTGTAACTACCCCATCAATTTTCTCCAGCATGAAGAATTTTCTGGTGCAAAAGCCCTCCAGTTTAACGATTCTGCAGCCTCCACAGGTATTTAAGAACATCGCATTGACACAGTTCCTGCAAGAGAAGATTTGTTTGCCAGCAGTACCCAAACGCTTTTTATGGGATGTTATCAGTCTGCTGGAGACCCGAGAGAGGATAATGACACACAGCTCTACGGTGGCAGCCACATCTTGGTTTCTTCCCCTCTAAGAGGGTTAAAGGCAGATCACAGTATTAAAGTTACTGATAAGCTGTGAGAGTTACAACCGCTGTAAGTAAAGCTTTCAGCTCTTTATGTCTAAATAAATCACAGTAGTATCTTCATTCTAGTGCAGTACTTAAAAATCACTGTGCCAGTGCTACCTGGACTACCCCTAGAAACCACTGTGTTCAACAAAGATTCAACCTGCCTGCAGCCGCTTGCCTCTTTTTGTTGCATTCCCCTGTCACCCCGGGCTCCTTCCCTGTGGGACCTGGCAGGAAGCTTTCTGTCCTCCAGCCCTTTGAGGCACCATGGGACAGCACATCGCCCCTCTGAAGGAGCCCTGTGCTCTCTGCATAGCCCATCCCATAACAGAACATCCCAGCGAGTCCGAAGCACCGCACAAAACAGGGGCTGGGCAATGAATAAGCTGTGTTGCCTTCTGGAGAAGGGCAGATGTGATTTTTAGGACTGGTGTTTCAGCGGGATGCCAAGGGCTGCAGGAGAGGAAAGTCTGCTGCAAACAAACAAAATCGACACAGCTGACTCTGAGTTACCCAGGAGCAACTCGTACATCAGGCTGACTTAGACCAGGGACAGGACAGCTTGACAGCCAGAGAACCAGCTCTGATTGCCTGCTCTTCCTGTGCCAAACATCTCCTGGCACTGAGAAAAGCTTGACTGTTAGAAACCTTGAAGGCACCAGATTTTCCCTGTGACATCTGCACCATGTGTAATTTCACATTTGGTAACAGGCATCTCCACTTAGCTAGTAGAGCAACAATGTCATCAAGGCCCTTACTTGTTTACAGGTACGTAGGAAAGCAGAGAGAGATGTGGCCAAGACCTGTCAAAGATGCACTGCTAAACACGTGTGTCTCCACCTGGCAGGGAGTACGAATCTAAAGAAAGCAGCTTAAAAAATGATTTTAACTCATTCATGCAAACTGCCTGCACCAGAACAGGAGGATCAGATCAGGAACTCTCCAGAGCCAAAGCGGGAATCTCAGGCCTCCTTTCCATTACCGAGATCTCAGTAGCTTCTTCTATTGATTCTTGCCTGAGTGTGATGGGATTTTAACAATACTCTGCTGTCTCCACCTCCACGGGCATAGCAGAGCCCACTGGTCACGATGAATTAATCAGGACTTACACTCCTGGCTGCCATGGGCACCACATCAAACATCCCGAAAGTGGCGAGGGTGCCAGCTGACTGCTGTGCCTGAGCAGGCTCCAACTGGAAACGCTATCTGCGGTGACTTGCTGCCAAGGGCGGGAGGGAAGCAGCAGGCACTGCCACCCGCGTCAGTCCTGCGGACGTCTCTCCTTCCCAGCGACGGAAGCCTCCAACTCTGGCAGATGTCCCTCAGACTCTGACAAAAGCGAGGGGCACGCTAGGTCCGGTCCTCCTACGGTACAGCCGTAATTGCCAAAGCAGATGGTTCTGTCTAAGTTTGTGTACTACACTCATTTCCCTGCAACCCACTTCAACATAAGGTGCCAAGTGGGTCTGCTGCATTATTCCCACGTGGATGGCCTCTGCACCTCCAGAATCACGCAAGACCCGGGGGCTGCTCCGCTCCATACCCTGCCACAGATCCCTGGCGTCCCATGACAAGGGTGTCCACACAGAGTTGCTCCAGCGTGGCTTTCAGCAACAGAGGCAAGTTTCTGCTTCCCCTGGGCAGGTCCCTTGACCTTACCTCACTTTATGGTGAAAGTGGCTTTTACCAGAATTTGGATTATTTTCTTCCTTTTCTCTGAAACTTCTGCCAAGTTGCCCCCTGTGATGACATACTGCTGGTGCTCCGGAGCTTCACCCTTTTCCAGCACACTCTTGACCACCCATGACAGATGGTGGGGCCATGTTTCCACCCCTGGGGCTGTAGATTCCAGGACATCCCAAGCAAACCATGGGCCGTACTCTGCTGCCAAATGGATGAAGAAAAAAGGGTTTGCAGTGTCAGTCATGGCACACCACTTGGCTGCCTTTGACTCCAGTTCATACTGGAGTTCCAACAGTCCAGCACTGCAGCGCAACTTTGCTCAGGCCACGACAGCATACCATCAGCCTCCTCTCTTCATTACACTGCACTGGCCCTACAGGACTGTTAAAGGGTGAGCACGTGCTGCTTACTGCTTCTCGACGCTCCAGTTGACACCCAGCTTCTGGGTGGGAATCAGGGAGTCTCAGTTGGTGCAGTATTGTCGTCTGTGCACCAACGTGGCAGCAATTGGCCCCTCTTGTTCTTTGACCTTCAGCAACCCCACACCAGAACGGTCTTCTGAGAGTCCAGGCAAAACAGACAATTGTTCCACTTCCTCCATCTCCACAGTAGCTATTCCAAAAGCCCACCAGTACCCTTTTAGGAAGTACCCTCACCAGAGGAAGTGTCTGTCCAGAATGCGTTGAGCCTCTGGGTCAGCCACAATGGGGCGTTTTTCCCAGTCATTTCCGGTTAGATTCACTTCAACCTCTAGCAGAGTCAACTGCTGGGATTCCCCTGCCACTCTGGAAACAGAGATGAGTTCTGACCCTTGACAGTTTGATGGTATTAGGGTACACTGTGGGCTGGTGTTGACAAGAGCTTGGTACTCCTGAGGATCTGACACATCAGCCTATTGAATCCACACAGTCCAATAAACCTGGTTGCCCTCCACTTGGCCGGAGGCAGGGCCTCTAATCCTGCTGAAATTTTCCTTGAGGTATTTCTTTTTATGACTGTTTTGCCTTGCAGGCCATTTACTCATGCCCATAGGGTTGAGACAGGTTTTTTGTTCCTCATGTCCTCTCTGTGGTTGCACAGCTAAAGCCAGAGGATACCTCATGGTGTTTACTGTCTATAAGCTCTCTCAAACAAAGGAACACTTATTTCTAATAGCTGAAATAGTGGTCTGTACAGGTGGGCAGCAGGATGTGTCCTCTTTGAGTTGCTGGACCTCTCGGGACAGTATGTCCACAGCTGAGACAAGAAGAAAGACTTCCTCCATATTGTTGGAGCTGGCCAGCCACTTCATCCATTGCTGGTGCCTCTTCACTTTTTGAGTCTATTGGAGCCAGTGAGCTGGTGTACGATACTGGCCCACTCTGCACAAAGTTACATCACATGGCTCGGGTCCGCTGGGCTTCATCAGCATCCGTCGGTAGCTGCACATTGTCAGGGTCATAGTAAACCTTCTCCCACACAGCTACTTCCCTCAAATCACAGAATCACAAGGTTGGAAAGGACTGTTTAGATCATGAAGTCCAACCATACCTGTCCTTTCCTAAACCGTATCCCTAAGCACCTCATCTATCCATCTTTTAAATACATCCAGGGATGGTGACTCAACCAAATACCAGGGTGGTCTACCTGCCTGGCTGACATACATCTTCACTGAAGGGGTACCTTTCCCTTACACTGGACAGAAGTCACCTCCAGAGGCTGCTCATCAGCCTGTTTTCAACCTTGGGGGAGCAACATCGGAATCTTTCTCTGTAGGCTTCAAAACAGTGCCCCTGGGGTGGGCTGTAGCATATGCCTGTGCAGCCCCCCTGATCCCAGACACACTCACCCCACAGCCCTGCACACCAGCAGAGCGGGGAGCTGCTCCCCTTTGCACAGGCACACCAGCCTGAAACTGCTTCGGAAACCTCTGGAGTAGGATGCTGTGTTTAACAGCAAGTTGGGCGTGAGCTCTGTAATTACCTAAGTAGTAATTATGTAAGCACACAGTGCCCTTTCTTTGGCACATGCATCCTACCATACCATGCTCTGTGTCTATAATCGTGCTCTCAGCTTTGCGCCTGTGTTTCCGTACCGTACCCAGCCGAGACTGAACACAAAACCTCTTTAACCATTTCCACTGGTAACAGGTGCCTGCAGCGAGTGTGTGTGTGCATGCCCGTCTGCGGGCCCCCACGCGGCTCTGTCCCTATCACCGCAGCTCATTCTCCCCCTCCCCGGGCACTGCAATTCATCTGCTGTTGTATATATATATACATCCCTTTCTGCCCTCAGGCCACACAGTATCTCTGCCCACTGCTGAGAACTGTTACAAACATTTGTTATTCTTCTGACATCCAGGCAACCAAAATACTTTTCTAAATGCAGCAAGGATCCCGCGGTTGGACAGCATGGCTCGATGACGGCAAACAGCACTTTTCTTTCTCTGCGGCCCATTCCGGAACACGGCGGACAGCGTGCACACCACAAGAAGTTGGTAATTAAGCAAGAAAAGCATCTCTGACATTCCTGACGTCTCATAACCTGGGAAAAGTGCTGGCACACAGATGCATCAGAGGCCAGGGAAGCCCAGTAGAAGGGCACTAGCACCCTGCCTGTACCTCCACACAGACGCCAAGAGCTGAAAGCGGAGTTCTGAGGCTTCCCTTTCAAGCACAGACACCAAACTGAGGGGTGTGCAATGGCCCCGCGGGCACAGAACTGCTCCACGTTCCAATGCTTCTCCTATTAATACTCTATCTCCTTTTTGAAGCTTTTGCTTCTCCAATCCAAAATTTCCAAATGCAAATGCCTGAAGTCAGGCACTAAATCCGCATTTATGGCGGCTGTCACATGCAGCTGGCTATTCACAGAAGCAGGCCAACAAGAAGACCAACTTAGGAACCATGACCATCTCCAGAACAGAAAACAACAAAACAGGAAATTCAAGTGTTGCCAAGAAAGGTAAAGAGCCACATTTGAAACAGTTACACTCAGTTCATAACTGTGAAAGAAACCAACTCTGAGCTTACTTCAGTACTATGCCAAAGCTGTACTTGGATTAAACCAGTATGTGCTGCAAAGATGGAAACCTGCCCTGTGTATTTTGGATTTCTAAAAGCTTGAAAGAAGACCAGGGAAGTTAAATATCTCCATTGCAAGTTAAATATCTTCATTAACAGTTTTGCTGATGAACACCTGAACAGCAGTCATCAAATGTACTTATCTAGAGGATACTAATAAATCTAAACAGACAATGTGTTCCACATAAATGAGCCAGCAACAATTTCAGGTGAATGACAGATTATACCCTACGACAAAAAAACTCCAAGTTTTGTCTACAGACACAGCAGTCACTGTACTCATCATAAGCAGCTCACAATATTAGATACAGATCAAGAGCTTATTTTTCAGGCTGTCCTAAGCAAGATGATATTTAAAAAGAAAGAGAAACTAGCTGCACCACCAGAACTTGCTTGAGAGGTCTGTGACAACACTTGCTCACTGCAGCAAGGATAAAAGAAAGGCCAAACCTCCCTGCTTTTGACTCAACGATATGACAAAACAGAGTTCTTTTGGGGAGTACGTAAGTGAATTACATCCTTTTCCACATGCTAATGCTCAGGAACATAGAACTTACTGTAGCTAGTAATAGATACTCTTAAGTTTAACTGGATACAATGGATTGGCTCCTACCAACCTATCATTCAAACTGAAACTGAGATCTAGTGTCCAGTTTGTTCAAAATCAAGATTTATTTAATTGACTTCAGTTCACACTGCTTAAATCTGTTTGGTTTGTGTCTCCTTCCCACACCGAACATGCAGACACATCTGCAAGATTATGCAGACACAAGGCATTTTCATCTGTTACATGTATGTGCTAAAGACAAAATCTGTCCTTCACCAACACTCTAATAAAGTTTCATTTGAAAGCAACCAACCTCCTGGTACACACTGATTACAGACTTGCTACACGAATGGAGTAAGCAGCCACAGATTCAAAGCACAGTAAAATCAAAAAGGTACTTACTTGTTTTGCTGCTGTAGAAGAGATTTCTTTTTTTTCTAGAAGGTTCAGAAAGTCAGCCAGGAGAAAAGAACTGATTGGGCTAGGGAGAAAAAGGGGGCAGAAGTTACCTCAGAGAATAAGGTGAAGTAGTATATCAAGGCTGCTATTGCTTGCCTAAAGATCATGCATGCAGTTGAGCATGACAAGCTAGTATTTTTCCTCATGGCACACTATATTCAACTTTGTCTTGATATCAATAACCTGACTATTCCTTGCCATTGTCATGATCCAAAGCAGGAAGACTCTGATTACTGCTCTTACAGGACCCTCTTAATAGGGTCCTCTTCTCTGCAAGGCATTCGGTTAATGCCATTCAGCACAAGAGAGGCAAGGCCTATGTAGTACAAACAAACATCACATATACAAACTAAAGTAGACGTGAGCAACAAAGCCACACAGTACTGTTACTCTCTGGTACAAGAGAAAAGAATCACTTTTGTTTCACCACTGTAGAAATCAAGCTGCCTGACCTTTCCTTTACCGTAAGGGAATGCTGTTTCAAGTAACTGAGCAGGTCGTTTAGAATCCAGCCGATCACTTTCTTTGGCTTCATTTGCGTCTGTTTTACCACATTCTCAAAGAACTCTGCTAATCCATCTTCATTCTGTTCAAGAGAAGTTAAATCATAAAAAAAAGATACCAGCGTGCAAACATGATTAATTATAGAATTAAATCCAGAGTATAAGTACTCAATCCTAAAGTAAACGTGTTTTTGTGAATGCACTGCAAAGCCACAAGACTCTGCAGTAATTTTATTAACGTAACGACAAACAAACTCTGTTACGTGTAGAACAGGTACATACACAGTGTATCATCTGCCAGCCTGATGTTTCCATGGAACCTCCAACAAATGACCCATCTATTTTTTTTTTCTTAATTCCTCCCTAAAATTAGCATTTGGGGAGAACCTCTCATCATCTTCTTATGTGTTTTAAGTATATGTAATCGTAGAAAAATGTAATGCTGCCGCCTAACAGGCTGTCACACTCCTTTCTACCCAGAAGGGATTCTTCCTGAAACTGCCTGTCTACAGCTATTCCACTCGATCTTGCAATTGCTTCTATTTATTCTGGATTGAAGAATAAGTTCAGCTTGCATTCACCCTTCAACGATATGGAAAGGTCATCCTGTAAGAAGTGGGAGTTTATTTTTCTGGGTTTCTTTTTTTTTTTTTCAGAGAAGCTATGTAAGCTTTTCCATGGCACCTTAAACGCTCAGAAACTATGACAGTAGGGGATTCAATTTATAGCCTAAGAAATCTGAGATTGTTTTTAGAAGAACAGATACCGCTCAGTCTATTGAATGCCGTGCTGTTTGTCATCAAGGCATTGATGGATCTTTAACTGTAGCACAGAACTCATTAGGTCTACTGAAGGCTGAAGAGCTATGAAGTGGCAGCTCCCACCTTTGCAAGAAGAAATCCAAATCCAGCCTGCCACTGGACTTCTGCAGTGTGTGGCATAAACACACAGGAGGACGAGACAGCTCTTAGAAGCTGAGAGATAACAGTTTGGAGACAGCCAAGGAGCTATTCTAAGTACACCATCATCACAGCAAAAACATTTCCCAAGCACATATTGATTGCAGCCAGATCTCTGGTTCTGAGCACAAGGAGTGCAGCTACACAAAAAACCAAAGGCTGGCTTTTCCACTCAAACACACCCATAAAAGCAGTCTCGTGTGCCCTTGTTTTTAAAGGCAATTTATCACCATAGCAATAGAGAATTTTAGACTTTCCTCCTCAAAAGTTTCACAACGCAAACTTCCAACAGCTCTAGCTACAACATTTTTCATTGATAATGATGGAGAAGACTGCAGACTACTGCTCTCAGTTCTGCAAAACAGAACAAAATGTACTTAAGAGTAACAGCTGATGTGCTGTAGAACTGGTATGACAAAAAAGTCAGATCTGTCCCTTTTTACTTTGAGAAAAAAACCCAAGTTCTCAGCCTAGGAAAGCCACCTCCTCGCAAAGAGGGATTTTTTGAACCAGGGTAAACCTTGTAACTCCTCACAGTTACCTACCCAACAACAGAGCCCTAAATTCCCTTCTTTTCCAGTGTTCTTTCAAATTTAACTAGCAGTTACCTTGTAAGCAAATTATGTTAAATCCAATGATAAACAGACAAGAGGCACAAATCTGGCTTAACCCCCCCCCAACAGTAAAGGAATGGCATGATTAGCAAAGTACAGCAAACTTGATTAAAAACTGTGTTAAGTGGAATTACTAAAATGATTCATTACTAAACACTATACTCTTTCTAATTCACCTCAGGATTCAATAGCACAAACACACACTGATTATTTAAACAGCAGGTTCCTTTCCACAAAAACACCTGTCCAATTCAGGGAGGAAAAAGGGAGCACACATAAATGCTGGTTTCTTTACACATGCTGCAGAAGGTTTTATAAACACTCCAGGCAGAGTAGGTCTAGCAAAACATTATGCACATGAAAACTACGTCTGTGGATGCCACATGTCTGAACACAGGCTCCACAGCTCTCAACGCAGCATGTCCAACACCTTCGCCATGTACCGGCTAGAGAGAGTTATCTCTAGCACATTCAGATGGAGCTACAGCTCTGACCCTCCTGCCAGACTTCAGAAAATCGAGGGCAAACATACCCAGCCCTTCACATCTTAATCGGATGATTTCCAGGCAGCAAGAGCAGAAAAGCCCAGGAGTACTCAGACTTACATATGCTACCAGGTACCGAACCCCATACTCACAACTTGTGCACATAAAACCAGACATATTTCCCAAAATTCCTTTGCATTTCATTTCTGGTTGGTTTTCTTTTTTTTTAAGTGACTGTCACATTCTGTAGCCAGAGTAGGAAAACCCAGCAATGCTAGACTGAAATGACTAAGGCAGAATGTCAAAACATCAAGATGACTGACAGAAATTAAACACTCTCCTTATTTTTCTGCCATATTAAAAAATGCAGACATAACTCGATTAGCTTGTTTCTAGATGCTGTACTACTTGAATCTGACTTTAATTTGTTCTGAATTTTGGTTGACTTTATGCCAAATTCACTCCGACTACCAACACACCCCCACCTCCCGCCTGCCGTGCCCCTCGCGAGAGATCTGAGCTGCAAGCCGCAGCACTCTCTAAGGTGCAGGAATGCTACCTGACTGTTCTCGCTTCGTTCTGAGTAACAGCCTTGTGGTTCAACCCCAGCCGGTAAAGCAAACACCATATACTGCACTCACCCTTCCCCACCCTGAGGGATGGGGAAGAGAATGGGAAAGAAACTTGCAGACTGAGATGAAGAGAATTTGATAGGATCACAGAGGAAGGGAGTAATAACAATAGCAGCAGCAATAATAAACAGAAATACAAACCAAGGGATGCACAAATGCAATTGCTCCCCGCATGGTGGGAGGATCACCCTTATGCACAGTCTGTTCCCAAGTGGATCCTGCCTCCCACCTCACTTCCCCAGTTATATCCAGAGCATGACATTCTATGGTAGGTAACACCTGATGTTATATGGTCAGGAATATCCCTTTGGCCACTCTGGGCAAAATGTCCTGGCTGTGCTCTCTCAGCTTCTTGTGCACAAGAAGCATAAGGCAGGGTGTGAGAAGCTGAAGAGTCCTCAACTTAAGTGTAGGCACTGCAACTACCCAGCAACAACTAGAACTGCCAGTGGTTTTAAAACAATCGGCATTATTCACACCCTAAACCCAAAGCAGAGCACCTATACCAGCTGCTACATAAAAAAATAATTCTATCCCGGCTGAGACCAGGGCAGTATTTTAAACTTCACAGAAGGAAACCCAGAAAGGTGGAGTTGCAGCACCATGTTTTGGATCCAGGACTGGACAGTGCCCCACTACACACCTAATATGCTAGAACTTACTTGTTAGTCTCACTGGCATGAAACTGATACACCAATACTTCAACCAGATGCAAATTTCTTTCTTAAACACCTTTTAAAATTATTATTTATTAGTTCTGAAATGTCAAAAAAAATCCCTAGTGGTGGAGTGATTTCAGATGCTTTTTAAGCAAGTTTAAAACAATACAGTTTTTCACAAAATACCATGGGTACAATCTTTAGGGACATTGGATCTGTAACACAACCTTAGGCTTTTGAAGACCCGTAACATTTCTTACAGAACTGAAGAAGAAAACTACACCAATGTTCACAAATAAAATGTCATTTTCTGCTTTCTTATTCCCATTTTCACCATCACAGTTCCCACCACAGCCAACTGTGAGGTAACAATTGCTGCAAAAATGTGCAAGATTGTCAGGGGAACAAAACCACCAGAAAATCCAGGCTATTAAAGCCAGATATTAAAAAGCAGACGAGCAGAGCAGTCAAAGTTCAAGCTTTTTCCTACAGTTTCTTATAAAATGATGTAAGTTATAGAAATAAGCATGAATTCATCTGCACACTAATGTGTATGAGAACGGTGTGTTATAACACAATGGTGAAAACCAAGTTTCACAGGATCCCCCTTCTGACTGTTTGAAGGAATGATGGAACTGTTCCACCAAAGCAGTAAGCCAAAGCCCAAGTGGAACAGTCACTCATATCTGACTAACCAGGGGAAAAGTTAAATGCACGGGAAGACTTGGAATTCAGATGAGAAAAGAAGTGATCAGAGTCAGTTTCTTCTAATGCTGTACTGTGACAAATGTTCTATTTTTTGGTTGGACTTCCCCAGACTTCAGCATGCTTTTTGAAAACAAAATATCATGTGAATGTCTATGTCAATAGATCTTATTCTTTCTGCTCAATATGAAGACAAAAATTTCATAACACTGTAGCTGGCAAAGCTGTCTGAGACCCCTCTTGACTGAAATCCTTGCCAGCCTACCATTTTACACAGTAAAAGCTGCATACAGAAACTCAGTACCCAAATACCACAGAGTCTGTGTGGCCTGAAGAACTGTATCTTTGCAAATAAGAACGGTTCTGCCTGAAGAAAAACAGTAACTTCATTTATTTTCACAGTTTATACAAAACTGTAAAAAAAGTGGCAATTTACGCTTAAGAAATTTCAGATGTAGGTATGTTAATAGGTAATGCTCTCCTCCCATCTCAGTAGATCGTGTAATTAGTCAGGAGTCTCAGGTTCTCAGTGCTGCAGTACATACAGTCAGCTATTGTGTAGGAGAATAAAGCTCATGAAGCAAGCTTGGAAACCACCTTGCATGCTAAAGTATGGTATTGTGTTATTATAACTTCGGCGCACAGTGTTTTCTCTAACAAGTTGGCGCAGAACGGAGATTTTGCATTTTAGAGTCCTCCCTCTATCACTGCCATTTATTTAATGAGCACTCCTGGGCGCTCTAACCTGAAAGAATGCTCATTACATTTGTGCATCTGGCCCTATCAGCAATCTTCTGCACTTCTGATGTAAGCTTAACACAGGAGCGGACATACCGTTTTCAGATGAATTAAGGTTAACTAGTCTCCCAGTGAACAGGCAAGCAACTTTTACGGGGAGTATCCATGCTGACATTCTAATGCACAATAAAAGAGGCCCGCAACGATGAACATGTTCGCTTCGTGCATTCAAATGGATGCATTATCTTATTACAAGCTGAATCTCAAATTTCAGCTTGGAGCTTATTAATTGCCTTACACGTTGCAAAAAAGGATGAAGAGTTAAAAGGGAAAAAGCAAAGGCAACAGTGGATTTCGGAGAACAGCTGGAATGAAAGGGCAGTTGATGAGGCAAATATACAGGGCTTGCTGATGGAGACAACAGAAACCACACCGCAGACGTCATCAGTACCAGCAAGAAACACGCAAGAAGTGGGTTGAAAGGAATGGGTGTGCTGGGTCTGGCTGGCATGCAGTTTATTTTCTCAAGTGGGTGCTCTCTTTTGGGTTTGGGACTCAAGCGGTGCCGTCAGCACACCGGTGTCTGGACTACTGCTGAGTGCTACTTTCTCCCCACCCTGCCCCCCACCAGTGAGTAGGCTGAGGATGGGCACAAAGCTGGGCAGGGACACAACCTGGACAGCTAACCCAAACTGAGCACGGGGCATATTCCATGCCACGTAAGTCCCTGCTCAAAAAGGAAAACCGAGGGAAGGGGATTTTGTGGGAGGTAGTCTTTGTCATTGATCAGAGGCTGGCTGGGCATCAGTGAGCTTGTGGGAAGTGGTGAGTAATTGCATTTGCAGCACTTTAAATGTCTTTATCTTCCTTTTGCTCTTCCTATTCTCTTCACTGTCACGTTGGTGGGGGGAGTGACCAAGCAGCTGTGGTGCTTAACAGCTATCTGGGGTCAACCCACTACAGACGGGCAGAAGAATTAAAAAAGGTCCTGAACTAGTTTTTTCCTGATTAATGTACCCTTCTGAGCTGTTTATTTTAATATATTCATGTGAAAAAATGTGTGCATGGACAGGAATACCAACTGTGAAATCACATTCTGTAACTTACACAATGAAAGAGAAAGGTAAGAACTACTGACACCTCTTGATGCAGCCTCATGACTTTGATGAGACTTATGACTCACCTGGCCAAACAGTGAAAGATCTACGATTCACTAAACTGAAACACCACCACAAAAGCAGTTTTCCTAACAGCTTTCTTCAGGGGGGAGGGAAAAGAAAAAAAAGACAGAAAGACAGACGGACAGAAAGACAGACGGAAAGACAGACAGACGGAAAGACAGACAGAAAGACAGACAGAGAGACAGAGAGACAGACAGACAGAAAGACAGACAGACAGACAGAAAGACAGACAGACAGAAAGACACACAGACAGACAGAAAGACACACAGAAAGACACACAGAAAGACACACAGAAAGACACACAGAAAGACACACAGAAATCTATTTTTCTGCAGAACCAGCTTCTGCACAAGCCTACTAAATTACAGCCACACAAAGGAGGGATATTAGGTAGTTAAGTTAGGTGCATTGCTCTCCCTCCATTTATAGTGAAGGAAAAGGAACTCCTCCAGAGGAGAATTTAAAGGACTTATGTCTCCACTCTGAATCTTACTCTAAAGAAGTCCTTTTCCTTCTGTCTCCACCAATCACAGAGGTAAGAAAAGCAGGACACTATCCAAGCTTAGCCTGCGATGTGAAATGTCTAATCTTGAGTGGGCATACTACCCCCAACCCCCACAGTTATCACCGGCAAACAGATGATGCAGTTTGTACTTAAGCAGCCAGAAGTCCTTTAAAATAATTTTGGAAGTTATGAGATTTTTCTGTGACTTCCTTATTTATATCTGTATCTGCCACATCCTTGTCTTTCTCATCTCCTCTTCTGAATGCATCCCTGGGTAAACGGCATGGTGAGGTCAAAGTTGATGTGATAAAGCCATTTTGTATAAATAGCTAAGAATAAGCCCAGGTTTCCTTCCAAAATAATGTGGAAGCCAGACCAATGGACACATGAAGCTGAAAGATTTAAACTGGATTTTGCATCTGCAATCAGGAGAACACGTCTATTAATTTGTTAAATACTGACAGTGTGCCCACCCTTGTACCTGACCCAAGGACCAGAAGAGTAGGCACTTGCAGACAAGGATTTGTCAGCAGGATGTTGTACACCTGCTACAGTCAGTCACAGGTTCATCCATGTTTGGAAAGACAAAATCAATATTAAATAATAGTTATCTGACTGCACCTTGCACAACAAACCCCACCCCAACACTTCTAGACGCATTGTGTAAGGTTTCCTTTCCCTGTCATTGTATGGATATGGCTCCGACGTACAAAGTGTGTACTGGACAAATTTCCAAGGAAAAAACATCCATGAGAACTGACAGCTGGTTAATATGACATTTGTAAATCTTTTAAAAAACCACGCAGGTCTGAAGTTTCTAGGCTTATTTTAGCACTTGATCAATACACCTACCAATAAGGTGAAGCTGTGTTCAGGAAGAATCCCATACCATTCAACGAGCTTTGCTCTCTTCACACTGGGGAGGTCAGGAAGTCTCTCATGAATCCAATCAATATTTACCACTTGCTGATGGTTCATATTAGCTGGCAAAGATTTTGCATCATACAGAATCAATGGAGGAAGGTTTGGCTCTGGCATAAACCTAGTAAAAATGAAGAAAAACGCCTTTATAATTATTCACTGTTTAACTTCAGGCTGAAAATACAATTTATATCAAAGTTTATACTTAGCTCGAAGTTGTATTGCTATTTCAACTAAACAAAACATTCAAAATCCATGACTTTGTGTATCACTTAAGTAAATCAGCCCCTGAGCTGCTGCAAAACCTCCATTTGCTTTCTTTGAGTATTTGTCACTGACTGCCAAACAGTCCATGACAGAAAAGAGGTAATTAACACTTCTGCACCCAAACCAATAATATTAAAAAAAGCCAAACCCCCAAACCAGTAAGAACACATATGGAAACAACCCACTCCTTTTGGCATCAAGAATGAATCGTGGATCTGGGCAAAAATGGGAGTCAACTGGCAAGAAGAAACCCAGATTGACAGCCAACTGCCAGGAGTGATCTGGGCAGGTTGTAACCTTTTCCAGACTACCTTCAGAAATCTTGATGAAATCTCATGCTGTGCTAAAAGCAAAAGTTACTGTGCTCAGCAGGGTGCCATCAGAGAACAAAAGGCTCCCTTAAAGAGAAGGCCAATTCAAACCACTTGAATAACTGCAATTGAAGAAACCTCACTTTCACATGATCAAATGAGGGGTTCAAAAATATTAGAATAAAGGATATTGGGCACCCTCTACATTTACTATAGTAATTTCTAATTCAACCCCGCTTTAACATAGATTTTAAGTTTAATATATTATGGGCAGCAGGAAGTTAAATAAACTCTGAAAAACACAGTTTAATACAGATCACAATCTTAGTAACGGTAATAATCTTTCTGGTCTTTATTTGAAATATGTTAAGACTCAGCAGTTTTGCCTAGGTTTTCATGTGGGTTTGGGGTTTGGGGTTTTTTTTTGCATTAGTTGAAATTAGTCTTATTAAATAAGCCTCGTGCCAGCCCCTACTATAATAAAGAATTCACAAAACAATCACTACCTTTTCTGCTTCACTTCTAAAAACAGCAATTTAAAAAGCAGGTTTCAATTCAATATTTACAGGATATTTTCAAAATTCTTGCTCTGCTCTGGTAGGTCGGTGGTAGACTGTATGTAGATCTAACAGGACCACAGATAACACAAAGCTAAGAGGCTCTGAAAGCTTTCCTGCAGAACACCAGTGAGAACTCTGCAGGTGTTACTGGAATACTGTCACTGGGAAGAAAAGATAGGGAACTACTGGAAAGGTCAGTGCTATGATGGCCCTAACTAGGAAAGGAGGCATGCACACACAGAAGAGGGGAATAGGTGCCCAGAGCAGTTAGCAATCACTGAGCTGCACCACTCTCCTTCATCCCACAAAGGTAGCACTGAGGTTAGCTCTGGTGCTAGGGGCCTAAGCAGCCACTCCGCTGTTCTGCAGCATTTGCCCCAGCACTTGTTCCCAGCAGCGCTGCTTCCCAGCAGGACCCATGCCTTGTCCCTTGCCCCCAGCTAAATCCTTCCTGAATGGCTGCTCATGGTTGGATGACTGTCATCACATGCTGGCAGAAGACAGGAATTTCTTAGCAATGTGACATCTTCATTAGGGCTATGAAGATCATCACTAAAGATGCTGACTTCTTTCAATAGTAGGCAGGATTTTCAAACAGTGATTGGGATGCATAATCACAGAATTTAAGCCTGCTATCTGAAAATAATTTTCCCTGGTATTTTCTTAAAGCAGGAGCAATGCTTAACTCGGAATCTTCTCATATTTATGCATTCTTAAGAATACATGTGTACTGGACACAAAGCAAACTTTCAACTTACCTACTTCAAGCTAGGGTACTCCAGTTTAGGTCTATGGGTTTTAGCAGAGATGAGACACAGTTCTACATCTGAACTGCTCAGCCTAGCACTGATTTTGATTTGTCTCCTCCCCTTCCAGCAGAAGGTAAACTTTCAATACATATTCACTATGCCAACTAACCTCATATACTCATTGCACTGTCTAGAGTTAAGAAATGGAATAGATTCTCAGTTCTTGAAATGTTAGTTTAAAAAAATAAAATACCGATAATCCTGTTTTCCTTCTTTGTCTCTCATTGGTACAGTGCACCTAAAATAATAAAAAAAGAAAGAAAGATGCAGTAAGTGTACACCACAGAATTAGTTTTACACACAAACCAAAAACTCTGCCTCATGAAGATCTGAAGCATTTCTTAAAGTTGCTTCCAAGAATGTGTGTATGTAAGAGGGCTGTCATTTTCACACAGACACTGCCTGATATAGCATGCAATTTGTTGTAAAAAGCCTCAGCTTTAAGAATAAACTGCTACCTGTGAGGAGACTATGCTTGCAAACGTTAGCTTTAGAAGACAGAAGTTGAGCAATACTACATTACTTCTCCCGATCACTCAGTAGGTATCCCTAGCAATCTAGAACTGCTATTCCTCATGGTCATCCAAAAATAAAAACTCACCCAAGCTTAGAATCAAAGGCTCTTGTTTCATTCAAAACTGTTCCTCCACTTTCAAGTTCTTCAATTTGCCTCTGTACTTCATAGTCTGACAAAACAGAAGGAAAAAAAGAATGTTTGTTATACTGCACTATTAGCTTTTGTACACTCCACTATTTCATTTTCCACAGCTATGCAATAATGGAATTGTTTGTTGTTTCAACCTTAATGAAATAAATAGCAGTAGTTACAGGCAGAATTATCAGTCACTCTCTCTAGCACTGTTTTTTCTTTGTGTTTTCCTCATCTTCTTTCATTCCCTTTAAATAGAAATCATTTTCTCCCAGGCACTGCAGCCAAGACATACATTCCTAGTGACCTTCCTATCACCCAGTTGAGATTTCTTTTGGGGATATAATAAGCATCCTTTCTCGCTCATACCCAAGCTGCACTTCAACTTCATACACAGCAGCTACCGTACTGAGTGGAATCATCTACATCAGAGGACACAGCCACATATTTCTGTACTAAACATGCCAAGCTTTGCATCACCTGCTTGATTCTTCTTGCATGCAGATGGTTACCTCTGCAAGAGAACTGCAGGCTACCCCCACAGTGCCCCACATTAAAATTTATTCTATCAGAGAGCAGCAAGAGTGAGTCTGCTGCACAAAGGGGGGAGGTGAACCAGGAGCTGGAGGTGACCACAGCACAGGCAGTGCCCTCATTGCTTGGTGCAGTCCCATTGGTCTGAATGACATGGGCAGAAGCATGTGTTAACAGAGCCAAATCAATCTCATGCAAGGTGAGGGGATGAGTCAGGTTCAGGTTCCATCCAGGGAGTTCAGTCAGAAACAGGAGGAGGTAAATCCAGAGACAGGACTGGAAACAAAACTACAGAACAGATCCAAGGTCCATCAGGAGACAGGATTGAAAACTGGAAACAAGACAGGAAAGACCTGTGGTGTAGCTCAGGCAAAGTCTGAAGGTCCCAACCCAAGCTTAAATGGGACTTCTGGACTCATGGGAAAGGTGCATGGATGGGAAACCAGATGAAGGTAGTCAGGGTATTTAAGGCCAATTAACATATCCAAAACCGTGACATATTTCATGTCAGATCACAAAAAAAATATCTACAATGCTGCTGTAATGAAGCAATGATCACTTACCTACTGCTTTTGCCAGGAATCGTATGCTATTGATATTCTTCACTTCAGTCCTCACTCCATAAGGCTCTCCAGGGTGATGCACGGAGACATTGGCGTCCACTCTCAGCTGACCTTCTGCAAAAGGACATTTCATCAACAGAATAGTCTGCCCTGTAAACTAGAGTAAAAACCTTGTCATGCATTAACAAACTGCACATTAGGAGTACAAAATAAACCTCCATATCTTCAGAAAGGAGTAAAAACCACCCCATCATAGCACTCTGATTCCATCACAATACTCTGCCTCCAAAATTTTCTGAGAATACTTTTTTTTTTTTAAATTACTGCTCATAATTCCTCTCAGAGAAAAGTGCATGGCACAGTGCTGCACAGATGCTCTAAGCCATATCGTGAAAAAGTGTTTGATTCACAGCTCTTAAATAAAGGGCAGAATTAGACAAGCAATTTGAAGTGGTGGATTGCGAGCATCCATCCCTCTAAAAACAGCATAAAAATACCTTTTGGAATTACAATTTGATGGATATGCACTACTCTACCACAGAATACAAGAACTTACAGTTATGTTGAACAGATTTACTCAGGTGTTCTTGGAAATTTACAGCTCAAGGACAAAATGTGAGTAGCCGTGGGGTTTTTTTCTAATTTTCTTCCTCTCCTTCAAAAAACTGCAATCTCCCACCCTGCCCCGAACTTCCCTGGCTGCCAAAACCTGAAACTGAATATGAAGTCTTATATAAAACATCCTGTGCTTTTAGTCCAAAGTGACATAATTTCCTTAGAGATCTTCAATGACTCAACCACAAGTAACTCATAATTGTATCTTGTTAAGTTTTTTCCCTCTAAAGACATCCCTTCTGAGAAGAAAAGGCTTGCCACAGTTACTCAACTGTTGGAATAAACAAACAGGAGAGATTGTACTAAAAAGAAACATAATTTTTCCCATGCTGTACTGTGAGAATCTGTAGCCTTTATTTTTTAAAAAATTTCAAATACAGATTAAAACAAATACACACTTGCTGTTTACCTGCAATATTATTAAAGAGAGTACAAAATAGCTCAGAGTTAAACCTGAGAAGACCTCTACAGGTCAGAATACATTCTGGTCAATAGATGCAAAGTGACAAAAGGTGCCTTGGTATGCTTTGTAAAAGTAGGCTGGATGATAGCACACTGATTTCCTCTGTCTTGCCAGACATACAAATGAAGGACAAAGGAGCTGGAATAGCCCAAAATCTCTCTCAAGAGAAGTGTTTTGCATGTGCTCTCTCTTTGAAGTGAAATGAGTACTTGTTGCAAAAAGTCCTGCCCTTGCTTCTTTGAGACATGACCTGCTTCTACTTGGATGTAGGTGTAAATGTGAGAAGACGATAAAGTTAATCAAGCATAAGTGAAAAGAGAGCTTATGCCCCAAAGGTTCTTATAAAGCTATTTTTTCTTTAAGTCCATTTCAAGCCCCACTTTTCCTTTCACTTCACAATGAAGTCATCTTTTCATCTGCTTGTTGTTAATGAAATTACACCTGATTAAGACCAGGCACTTGTCTTCCCTGAACACACAACTAGAAGGTAAAATATGAGAATGTAATCCCTTATTTGAAAGAAAGTAATGATGAGGGAAAACCACAGTAGAAATCCCCTAAACACATACATCTTAGAAAAAAAAAATCCAAATATTTTTAAAGGTAACTATGCTGGATGAAAAAAATTCTCAATGCTGGAATTGTCTTCTGAAGTCAGAAATCTCACTGTGAAAAAAGATATCATAGTACAACTCCTATGGGAATCTTTGGGCCAAATTTATTAGTGATAAATAATGGCATGTATGCGTGTCCATGACGGCAGAAGCATGCAAACTGGCTGCCTAGTTAACAACGGTGCCACATCTGACATGCATAGCATTAGTGTGAGAAAAGATTCAGGCACACACATAAATATATAGATAATGTTATTTCCCCCTACAATGAATTAGACTTGCACCACTAGTCAACATTTATTGGAACCCATTTATTGTGTGATACGTGGACCACTCTCAGTTCTCTAGGAGATGCATCCATTTTCCCTATGGACTGAATTTGTTGCCAGAACAGTAAGGCCAACTGTCACAGGCAAAAATATAGCTTACATTGTGAACACTAAGAGTTATCTTATAATTGGGTGTATGTATGGAGGGTCTGAATGCCCCAAACTGTACTGAAGCAGATTCCTGCTATTTCCTAGCTGTATCCATGGGCTAGTTGTACATTTTGGTAACATTAGGACCGAGCAAAAGCAGCATGACTTGAATCCTCCCATTAATAGGGAAACATGGGACAGAATCAGCAGTCAGGAGGCTGGCCACACTCTGTGCTTCTGCCCATCACGTACTGGGAAAATAGAGGCTTTAGGGCTCCAGAATGAGGAGCTGGTGCCAAAAGCAAGAGCTCCCAAAAGAGGAAGTGGTCTCAGAAGGACAGCAGTGACCTTAGCTAGAGAGATCCAGGAGATGGGGGAAGATCCTGAAGATCAGAGAGATGCATGGAAAAAAATGCCTAGGAACCTTGGACTCTTAACAGCTGAGACCTGCACTTGCAAGCCTGCTGTACAGCACAAGCCAACAGAATTTTGTGGCCCCAGACGTGCAGTGATCTCTGCAGCAGGCAGAGAAACTGAGACCTAGTGAACATAATACTGGAGGGAAAGGAGAGACAGAGGGAGTGCACTAAATAATCAAGCAGGGTAAAAGCCACAGTCTAGTTGGTTCTAGTTGATTCTTAAATTAACCCCAGCACCCATGTCTGCTATGCAGTGCCATTTACTCCATCTCACCTACGATCTCAAGTCTACATTCATTTTATGACTAGCTGAGACCTGACACACAACTTATAAACAGCCATGCTGCCATTACTTTGTCACATAACTTGCACATTCTACAACCAATCCTTACTACCAATCTACTGTGCTGCAGCACCGGCTAGCAAGATGAGAGCAGGCACAGAGAAACACCACAAGAACTCTAGGGACATTTCTTCCTACCTAGGTTTATCCTGCAAAATTACTGTGTGAGGCAATATAAAATCTAGCACTGCAAATCTATGCTGAGGAAGGCAGGCCTATAAGGACACCTTCAACACGGAAGACATTAGGACAGGATCTGAGGATTGTAAAAAACAAAAAAACCCCAAAAAACAAAAACCACCACCACCCCCCCCAAAAAAGCCAGCGGTGGTTGCTCATGTGCTATGAGCAACCACAGAGCAAAATAACCAGAAGCTTCAAAACTCCTGCTAACGCAGAGAATTACTGGTGACAAGGGAACATGCCCTTCCCCCTTCCATACCTGCCATGACTGCCTGGCTGCTCCCAAGTGTTTGAAGAATGAGCTGAAGCTCTCTGACTGCTGCAGCTGCTTCTTCCCCACAGCACATATCAGGCTCCATGACAACCTCCATGAGGCCGACTCCTGTCAGGGAAAGAGACAGGAGATTTTCAACAATAGCTTTTGATCTTGGCGTATTTGAGTGCAACTGGCTAAACACATGAAAACACTTGGGCTTTTCCTGGAGAGAAAACACAAAAAAACCCATAACCAACAACAAAACCAACCCAAAAAACTCCACCATGTATTATTTAGTAACTATCACTATGGGGCTAGCTGCAGATTGCTATAAAATCTTTTCCTCCTACTCCTATTATTTAAAGGCACAGACAATCCTCCACTCTTCACTGACATGCAGCTCAGGAGGACACATTTCTCTTCTGCCTTTCCCTAGAAGAACTCCCATTTAAAGCCAGTCCAATTCCAGATTCAAATTTGTCTTAAGCTAATTTTGGAACAGACAGAACTGTAAACAGATGAAGTCTAGTTTTTAGATTCAAGATCCAGATTTTAAAGATACAAGCAGCCACATCCCTTAACTTCAATGGATGCTGTAGCACTGGATCCCAGTTGGATTCCAGGCCGCTGCCCATGTTGTGTGCTAATTTGGTTCATTCAGTTTACAATTTCAAAGTTTAAAGGGAAAATCTACAATTTTTTTCAAAGCTAGTAATTATAAGAAATGCCTGACTCATGCACCAACAAATTCCAACAGCTGCTCGCTCTGTACACAAACTTGATTCACTCGGTGAGATATATATATATATATTTTAATAATGCATATATTGGCAAGAACTTAAATAGCCAAGTGGCCGTATGTGACTGACGCATGCAGTTTTGAGCAAACTGGAGCCAAATTTCTAAATTGCTACTGCCAACTGCCATCAACCAACAGCAATGGGAAAGGTCCACTGACCATTAAAAAATTCAAGTACTTCCCTGCTTCAAGTGTAATGCTCACTATGATGAGCTTTCATTTGGATATATTGGGCTATTTTTATTTTTCACCTGTTACCTGTCACCCATTTACCTTCAAAGATGTGTCTTATACAGAAAGGAGGGGAACAAAAGGAAAATAATCCAAACCTACCAGCCCTATTCAAGTCAACAAGAGTCTGGCTCCTTGTGTCATCATGGAGACTCTTTCCACTGTCTTGCTCCAGCTGTATTTGCTTAATCCTCACAGTTTTAGTCACTATTTGGCTCATCTTGTTGTCTATGCAGAAACTGTATGACAGACTTCCGTTCACCGCAATAGGAACTCTTTGCTGAGTGATTTGATAGCCAGCCTGTCAACAAAATTAGTTTTATACTCAAATAAAACATTCACTTTTCAGAAAGCAGCAGCATGGTCAAATACTACAGACTAAGAACATAACTGAAAAAGCAATGTCTTCCATAGTGGGTTATGTAAGATAGAACACATGCACATGTAAATTCATAAGGTATTTTGCTTAACTGGAAAAGAAGCAAGCTAGAAGTTGGGCCTGGAATTTGACATGACTGAGAAGCTGGAGGTCTGGAAAAAATAAATGCACTCCTCAATGCAGGCAAGTATAAGATACTATACCAATGCAGAAAGAACCAATCAAAAACTGTGCAACCAATTACCAAGGATGACACAAATTTCACTGACACTGCCTTGGAGCAGGAAATGGGCTAAAAAAGATTCTTCCATACCTGTGGTTCTGTGATCGTGCTGAACCTTGTTTGAAGCCAGCTACTGTACCTCCATCCACAAGCTGGGACTACCACTCATTAGGCTGATAATCCCTCTCTACCTACTTAGAACTTTACTCATTAGAGTGGATGAGAGAAGGGGTGGGTGGAAATTGAGAAAGTGAGGAAGCTCAATTTGATCAATGTAGCAATTTAAAAGACAGACACTGTGACCCCATGTAAGGCACAAAGCTGATATATGCCTCCTCATGACTGGGACTTCACTCGAAGAGGAAGCTGCTAGCCAGAAGAGGGGCTGCTGGTGACAAGGTACTGGAGTAACTGCAATGATGTAAAGATACAGAAGTGAGTCAATTATTCTGTTGAGGTAGAGCCCCAGTCTCTTCCTCCTTCCTAGTCTGCTCATGCCCCCAGTGGTGAGGATTAAAAAGAAAAAAAAAAAAGAGCCAATTCTGTTGAATTTGGAAGAGTATTTGTATATTTTGCAGGGAGGACAAGGACAAGCTGACTCTGAAATGTAGAGATAGTGACAGTGCACTGACATGTAGAACAATGGTTTGGCCTCGTGAACAGCTCAATTTATATATGCAATGAAGTGCATGACCTTCTAGCCTTAATCACTATAAGAAAAATAAAATAACTGATGCTATGCAGCCTATGCTAATCACACGGCTCTTCCCATCTCCTAAAACTTCTCATTAGAATTACTTTTGTAAAGCCCAAAATAGTGAGTGACAATAAATAACAAGAATCCTATTTCCCATCCAAAGCCCCATTTTCAGGAGTAACGATAATCCCATTGTCAAACGACTGTAAGAGCTGGATTTATTTTATCTGTTCTATACAGCTCATTAGCCTAAACTCTGTATCTTATTACAGGGTTCCTGACTAGACTGTTTCACTATGAAATGCAGATCGGGCAGTTTACTGTCAATGCTTAAACTGCCAAAGTCAGACACCAGAAAGCCAGAATTAGATGTTTACAACAGTAGCCCAAATGGTGCTGGTACACACCTTCCATCTCACTGTTCTTCTCTAAACACATGGATATGGTTACTTTCTTATGACAACATTCTTCTAAACAGCTTCTATGCAGTAGGCTGGTGGCAGCAGACATCATAAAAACAGGAGATGGTTCTCAGTTTAACAGCAAAAGTACTAAAGGTGGCTTGCAAACAAGTCTGATGTTTCTGGTATTTCTTTATGATGTGTAAAGGAATTCTGAAAGTCATGTCTATTTCTTGCAATTTCACTTTTTTCTTCTTCAGGTTTGGAAATGGTCTTAAAAAAAAAAAACATAACAAAACCAAACCCCCAAAACCCCACATGGTATTAGCAATTCAAACTGTATGTTTGCATGTGACATTCCCAGTACCTCACTAGAGAGCCCCCAACAGAAGGGCCTCTTAATGGCTCACATATTAGCAAAGGTATCCCCAGAAACCAAATCAGTAACTACATCAACTATACTGAAGAGATACAAGTTTCCAACCTAGAAGAAAACAGTGGTTAACACTGTGTAGTCCTCTAAGGTGTGAAGCAATTTTATCTGAATATGTTTTATGTAACTTCAAAATATTTCCATTGCCTGAACAACAGAGTGGGAGAGAAAGTAGTTTGGTTAATAATACAGTACCTTGAAACATTAATTTGAGACCCGATAATTCTGCCACTCTGCTTTTCTTGATGGACATCTCAGCTAAAGAGAGGATAAGTTAACATGCCTAATCTTTCTCATATAAAATAGAGATTTTTTTCTTTTAATGAAGTGAGCAGATTTTCAGACCAAAAATCAGAGGAAGTAAAACTCATGTCCTCCCTTTGACAAGTAACTGTTAAAACAAACATTTAGTACAAACAAGCTGATAGAAAAAAAAAAGAAGTTTAAAATTAGAAAGGTTTAATTTCATGAAAAGAGAAAAAAAGGCTCAAACTGTTGTAGTGACAGAACTCAGGTTCTTGAATTATTTCAGTATTTCTACACCCATATCATCTGCCTTCCAGTGACAACTTCTACGAAATATGAAAGCAAAGCAATCAGCAAAGACTCAGTTTCTCAGGGTTGGATTGTTGGTTTTTTTTTACTGGATCTACTAATGGGGAAATTTTTTAAAGGAAATGAAATATTTTTAGGTCCCTAACTATACACACAAAAAAAGACACTATTATGTTTATACCACTGGAACCAGTGTTTGTTATACATTCACTTTAAATGAAGGACTATTATCAGACTGCTTTTACCCTAACAGACAATTAGTACTAAACACCAGGAATGAAGAACTTAAGGAGCAAAGCAGCTCCAGCTCCCAATTCAATTACATTAAGCTACTGGAATCGTGCATCTAAGCAAGGAATCAGCAATCAGAGCAATCATATTCAATCAGTGAGCACTGGGGTACAGCTGTCTCTTCATCAGGGCACAGTGCAGCATCCTGTTGGGGTGAGCAGAACACCGATTGGAAGCAGAAAAAGCATCTCTTCACTCATGCCCTACTGTCATCTAGGCTTGTCCTTTCCTACAGCCGTAAAAGGACCAGCTATACTGCATACTTACAGGCAGATCTGCATAGAAATAGTGTTTTCTGTCAAACAAGGACTTCTTGTTTATGCTGCAGTTGAGTGCCAGGCCTGTCATCACTGCTGCTTCTACACATCTCCTGTTGAGAACCTAAGGAAAAATGACATATGGTTTTGCTAAGATACTAGGTTTGTAACAAAGTGTCTCCCACACATTGCCTTATATGGGGCTTATATTCAATTTTGCTTGTCTTCCGCCACCATTAGATCTCTTTACTTGTGTGGGCAGTTCTTATTCATCATTAGAATCACAGTAGCTACAAGCTACAGAGCTTTAAGATGAAAAAACAAGCCATTCAGTTGCTTTGTCATGCCACATAAGGAGCTCTGCACTGTTCTGCCTTGGCACTTGTGCAAACATTCCAGTACTTTCAAATCATTGAGGGTACAAGAGATAAATCGTAGCAAATGATAATTGACTTGTAACCAGCTGTCAGCTCATACCAGGAACTGGAAACTCGGGGGATTTGCATTAGGGACTGTAGTGCCATTTCAGTAAAATACTTCAAAACACCCTATAACCACAGAACCAGAGTGAATTCACCAGAGCTACACACAGCTTTCAATGCTTTGTTTACCCTGGATTGAATTAAGCACAGTTACAGGCTTTGCTAAAACAGAACCAGAGAGACACCAACGGATCCCACAGCTACAAGCACACGCACATTCCCAAAACCCAGGTAACCCATGGGATTAAGGTTCTTGTAGAATGCCTCACGATCTGGAAACCCAGCAAGGCCTTAATGAAGAAATAAAGGAGATGTGGTTTCTCACCACAGACCCATCACGCTCAGCATTATACCCTTTTAGGTCCTCAGCAGTGTCAGGATCCAGAAGAGGGAAAACAAAATCCACTCTAAAAAGTACTAACAAGCAAGCTTTCAAAGTTACGTTTTTTTCAATTGTGCTCTTATTAAAATTTGGTTTAACTAACATCAAATGGATAAAACTGAAAAGAAAAAAAAAAAGAGACTGATTTTGTCTTAGTACAACTCTGACACGCTCACACTTACAGCATTTTTAACACAAACAGAACTTTAGCAATCTTATTTTGCACTGTACAGCTGCCAAGAAGTCGATTTCCAGCAGGACCATTAAAGCGGCATGTTATAGAAAAGAATTTACATTACTTCATCTGCACTGACCAGAACATAAAAGGCTCAAATAATGTTTTCCTCCATGTTTCTGACAGTGTTTACTTTCTATATTCTCTAGCCAGGTTTCTGAAAACAGATTAAGCAGTTGTACATTTCCCATCATCCCATGTCTTCAGATAGAAAAGGAAGCTCTTTGCTTTACTCATCTAATATTTCAAAAATCAAAATAAGAGAGAATAGGAGACTCTCTGTGTAATGGAAACTTCAAAAATTGCTTATACAGACAAGAAATTAAATATTTAAGACATATAACGAGGGAACTTTCAGATCTTTAGTGTAGTTATATATGGCTAACTAGAACACATCATCTGTTCGGGCATATTTTATTTATTAAAAAAAATTAGAAGATACATAAAGCAAATTTTAAGCAAGAAAAAAGGAAGAACTATTTCCCTTTGAAATACTGATCTGCAGCAAAATGAACACAATTAGTCCCGACTGTAATCTAAAGTAAAATTGGTAACTACAAAATATTAACTTTAGTATCATATCTGCAGTTCATTACAGAGCATATGCTGTTTTCAATTAAATGTTTCCAGACAGTATAGACACCTCTTTTTTTGTTCATTTGTTACTGTTTCAAGAAGCTTGTAACAGCACTAGTCAAGTTGTTCAATATCATATCTCTAAATACACAGTCAAAATGTCCTTCTACTACTTATGGCATGATCATGTTCAGTGTTACAAATCAGGTAGGACTTGCCAGTCCTCGCTTTAACAACTGGTCACCAGAAGCCATTAAGGCTCCATAAGGATCAAGCAGACTCAAAATACCACTGCTTCAAAGTAGTGAACTCTTCTCTTGCTACGTTTCCTGATGGTGCAGGAGTTGTGACTGAGTGTAATAAGGGAATGAGATAAAACCTAGCACCTGAGTTGCAGTCACAGCCTCACAGCACATCCTTCAAACATGCAGAATTTAGCTAATGATTACACTACAACTACTGCCTCTGACAACTTATTCTTCAATTTTCTGCTTCACACAGGGCAGTGTATTTTACTCAGGGCCCTAAGTGGTAACAGTGTTCTCAGGTGAAGGAAATACTTCTTGCATACATACTACTCATACCGGTAAGAAGCTTTTGCTCCTAATGAACAATTTTGGTCTCTCTGGGGAAAAAACGGCATAAAAATGTGAAGTATTGACTATTTTCAGTGTAGCATTACTAAGCATTTAAATGACTGTGAAGCCAAGTGACTGTACATGAGCTAGTACCACTTCCTGTGCCACTTCTCAACCAACTACTGTGACAACTGAAGGCACTGCAAAACACATCCTCTCCGTTATGGCATACTGAGATGTCTACCATACCATTCTGCTTCCTCTACCTTGCTTGGCTAAAAAACCCAAACCCAACAGATGACCTTCTGCTTTGTCAAAAAAAAAACCAAACCCAAACCCAAAAAAACCCCAAAAACCAAAGCTCACCTGTTTAGTATTGCTCCATTTCTTGACTACTACCACCCATTCCAGTGGTCAAGGCTGAGTGCATAAAATAGAGCTGTTTTAAGCAAACAACTACTTCTGCCTCAAACAAGCCTAGCTTTTCAAATAATCTGCAGTGATAAACATCAATTCAGTATGTGAAACTTCCCATACTAATGACCTAGAATAAGTCCCCCAAGCTTGTTTATGCAGTAAGCTGTTATTAAGTTGACAGCTTTGACTAGCACCAAAGATTTAAATTACTGGCTTGAACTGACAAGCTGCCAGTCTGGTATGTTAGCAAAGTGCTGGCCTTGAAAGCAAGCTATGTAGTTTCTGCAATAGCTATGGACAAAACACAAGAGCCTATAAAGCCTTAAATATTTCTGGTCTTCTAAAATGGAAGCATCTCTCCTTGGTATTTAAAGAAAAACCTAGAGATCTACCACAAAAGGAAATATAAATTGTTTGCATTAGAAGCTTATGAAAAACCTTAACAATGGCATCACAACACCAGCACCGTTTCCCTTGTAGCTACTCTATACTGCTACAGCTCCATGGTAACTGAACACTAAGGGAATGAATGAACAATCCAAACAAGATCTCTCTGATATTCGTCTATTCTTTACACCTAGTTCACAAGTGGAAAGACTCATTTGAAAAATTTATCATCTTATTTGCAAGGTCAGTTTAGTCAAGATCTTGATTCTAAATACAGGACTATTCAATAGCTACATAAAACTATACACAATACTTTCCATGGCATAAATTCCCAGTAAAAGCAATTTTTAATAGTTTTTTTCTTTAACAGCGGGTTTACTCCTTATATTAAGGCATGAAAGAAAGCTTCCCCCCTTTTAGGTGAAGATATATGCTTCTATATTTAGTAAATGATCATTTTACATTTTAAAGAGAGTAGGCATGCAACTTCTTGTTTTGCTAATGAGTCTTATATAGGAAAAATGGAGGGAAAAAAGAAGAAACATCTTTATCTCTCTCCCGAAAAAAGTTCATTTTTGCTACCTTTAAAACAAAACAAAACAAAAAACCAAGTAATTGCCATAGCAGTGGTACCTAGGAAGCCTAAGTTATGGAACAAAGAATTCTTTGTATATACTAAATCCAGTGTAAAAAAAAAAAAAATCAAAATAATTCCCCAGATTTTAAAACTTTTTGATTCCAGGTCACACATTTTAATAAAACAGGCTTCATATTAACTGACTATCTTAAGACCTTAATTCCTACTTAAAATCATAAAGAAATCAGCATTAATAAGATTAACTACAGGACCGTTTATCTAAGAAACATTTAATTTTAGCCTCTTTACATTCAAAATAACATCTGGAAGAAGTAGTGCAATGTACTTAGCCAGCTCTCTGTAGACTAGGCAGTAATCTTTAGAAACCTCAACAGATATATCTAATCATATTTCCCACTACTCCCATTTCATATCACTCTGATTTTTATTTGCTTTCACTAACAGATATATTCAGTCTTAATATTCTTGATGTGTTAGAAGTACCAACTTCCTCCAATACATAGTTCTTTGAAGTTCAATCATAAATTAACTACAAAATAAAATACCCTTACATCTACTTAGTCCAAATGTAATTGTGACTGTTCAGTATGACACTGCAGATGAGCACTTCAATGCAGTGTTTTTCCTTGGCATCCTCTCACTCACATAGAAGGGCATAACTGCCTTGTAGCTATGCATGCACAGAATGTATATTACCATAAATGAAGAGCTAACCATTTCCCAAATGACCCATTTATTTCAACAAGTGTACAATCAGACCCCACCCTTTCTAAGCATTCAGTATAATTTTAAAAAACAAGCTAACTTAAGTCTTATCATTAGTTTGGACTGCAAAGAACCCACATGTTCCAAAAAAATCTCTAGCTGCAGGGAAAATTTACAAAGGCCAGCTTCAGTTTAGGGTCTTTGGTACTTCAGTCCAGCATCTACTTCACAGCATTATTTCCTGCCCTACTACGAGTGTTCTTTTCTTATCCCTAAGGAAAGGAGCAAGAGAGAAGGGAAGGAAGCACCAGGCCTATTAATTAAGAAATTAAATTAATACAAAGATATTCCATCTTAAGAATAGAGAACAAAATGGCAACTGAGAAGATGAAGCTGGGGACAAAAGGGGGCGAGGGGCACTAAAAATACACCTTAATATATTTTGTAACTTTATCTTTCTGCAGCCTGGTATGCAGCTATACAAAACACTATTATTCCTAACCTAGGAAGCCTTTGTCTCGTGGTAAAATTGGCTTCCAGGGATGCATCACATACTCAGTCATAAAACCAGGCAACTATAATATCTTACAAAGTGCCCAGCTCCCAAACATCTTGTTTTATGTGTACTCAAACAAAAAGAGGGCACACTCTCTTGAAGGTGAAGAGAGCTTATATCACAAAGCTTATAATTGGAGGAAGCATCTTCCAGTGTCAGCGATGCCCAGAAAAATTCAGCAGCAGTAGGGAGAAACGCAGATCCCTGAGAGCAAGGAAAACGATGAGGTATCACCAGATACAAAACGGTCTAAATACTGACAGACTTCTGGTTTTCTCAGTCCTTTGAGATGGGAGTTCCTAAAAAAAATCAGAAAAAAACCCCAAGAAAAAACAACAGAAAGAAAAATTCCATTCAGTCCACTGTGTGGCAAAAGCTCTCAATGGAATATATTATTTTCTGAGGTGGTAATGGTAGAGAAGCAGCTAATCCCCTTGCACTGCCCCAAACCAGTGACTGTTCCCATCTCAGATCCCATCATCAGTGGCTAAAAACAAACATCTACCACTCAGAATCGATTTCAAGCAGGAGAAGCCAGGACAACCCAATGGTGACATAACGGTTCATGATATCTGTAATCAAACATTGTGTTTCTACAGTGTTCCAATCAAGTAATCCAGTATCTAACGTCCGTGCTGTTCCCATAGACCATATGGCCTTCGGGGTCTGTCATATAGCTTCTAGGACTTTTCAGGAGAATGCTCTCTTATGCCAGCTGAAATTTAAACCCTTACTAATACTATCTGATGTAAGACAAGTTAAATACTGGAAGTATTTAACTTGTCTTGTTAAATACTGGAAGTATTTAACTTGTGAAAACACTTCACTGCTTCTGGAGGTAAAAGTGTGAGCAATGGCTAAAATCTAAGTTACAGAGTATGATCAAATCCAGAGTCAACAAGAGCTCTGAGTCAGACATCCTCGGACCTTTCTTATTAAACAAACAAACAAAAGGCTAAAAATGCCTTTAAAACATTAACGATATCTGACTTTTTCAATATAACCTACGTTAACTTGTTACAGTGAGAAAATTCAGAGCCCTTTAGATAGAATCGAGTTTATAAACCAAGCACTGCCCTGTTTATCCTTGCAGATGGTCCTTTGCCTGTAGGTTTGGTGAGGGACAGCTCTGTGGTTTCCCAAGCTGTAATAAATTCTAATCCATCAAACATCACAAATTGAGTATAAGTGTCACAAATACCTAAATAGCAGCAGCTGAGATCAGTAGGGAGAAGATTCAATCGCCAATTTCCTCATGTGCTTGCTAATATATTCACAGAAACCTCTACAAATCTAAATTTTTTGAGGCAAATGTGACTGACTTTGGCAGTGAAATTGTAAAAGTAACATTTCTGTATATAACACTGTTTTGCCTTTGTATGAAAGGGGGTGGAGGTCTGCAGGAGTAGGGCTTCTGCAAGAAGCTGCTAGAAGATTCTCCTAGGTTCAGCAAAGCCAAGGCCAAGCCAATGTGCAACAGTGACAGCACACCTGGGAAAACATTTCATGAGGATAAAAAAACCCAACCTAGTGGCAGGTACTGCAGCCAGAGAGAAGTGAGATATGAGAAACTCTGTAGACTACACGGTCAGTGAAGGAGGAGGTGCTCCAGGCACCAGAGGAGAGATTTCCTTGCAGCCCATGGAGAAGACCGTGGTGAAGCCCATGGAGGATGATCAAGCATAGCGATTCCACCTGCAGCCTGTGGAGGACCCCACACTGGAGCAGGCAGAGACACCCAATGAAGGCTGTGACCCAATGGAAAGCCTGTGCTGGAGCAAGCTCCTGGCAGGACCTGCAGTATACAGAAAGCAGAGCGTGCTGGAGCAGGTTTTGCTGGTGGCACTTGTGACCCCATGGGGGGGCCATACTGGAGCAGTAGGCTCCTGAAGGTCTGCACCCTGTGGAAGGCACCCACACTGGAGCAGTTCGAGAAAAACTGTATCCCATGGGGAGGGCTCACAGTGGAGAAGTTCATGGAGGACTGTCTCCTGTGAGAGGCACCCATGCAGGAGCAGGGTAAGAGTATGAGGAGTCTTCCCCACTGAGGAGGAAGGAGCAGCAGAGACAAGGTGTGATGTAACCCCAATTCCCCTCTGTGTGGGAAGATGTAGAGAATTTGGAAATTTACTTAGACTGGGGAAGAAGGGAAGGGTGAAGTGAGGTGTTTTAAGATTTGGTTTTATTTCTCATTGCTCTACTCTGTTTTACTCAGGAAAAAAAACCAAAACAAAACATTACCAAGTCTGTTTTTCCCATGATGGTAACTGGTGAACTCTCCCTGTCCTTTTTTTGGCCCATAAGCCTCTTGCTGTATGTTCTCCCTTGTCCAGCTGATGAGGCAAGTGATAGAGCAGCTCTAGTGGGCACCTGTCCTCCAGTCAGGGTCAACCCACCACAAAAACAATGGCTGCAGTGGCAGAATCTGCACATATAACTAATAAACCCCAGCTGCTGAGGCTTACATATTCCTCTCAAAAATCAAATAAATAGCCATAATATATTTAAGGTGGCAAGGTATCTGATAATTAGAGAGGACACAAAGAAAGAAATTAATTTTACCCCAGGAACCAATTACAGCCTAATTGCACCAAGACATGTTTCAAAAAAAATACACAATCCTGACAGTTCCGCAACATTACACATAAGACAGCTCACCATGAAGAGAACAAAGATTCAGACTAGAGTTATCTATCATTACAGTTGGACAGTTTCCTAAATACCTTCTGATGAAAAAAAAACAACTCTTCAAAGAAAACATTATTAAGGAGAACGAAGAAGCAAGATGTCAGTTTGCAAAGTTAAAATGCTAAGAAATTTATTGTTACAGAAACCTGAGCCTAACAGAGCACTCCTTCCATACACATATATACAATATCCTACCTTTGATTTCCTTAGTCACCTGGAAGCAGCTCAAGGAAAAAAATAAACCAAACACTTAAGGATGCCAGACCATATATAATGACTGATAACTTCAGTAACAGATATTTGTCCCAAAAAATCCACTCATGGTTCGAACTGAAAATAAATTCTCAGCCCAGTAAACCTACTAAAAAGCTAATGTGCATTTCAGCAATTTTAGACTGAATCCAGAACTAGGGGATGCCAATCTGTCTAGTTGTCATCTAATAGTCGTGCTGTCCAAAAGTATCAAAGATGGCACAAAAACTGCAGTAAGAGAACTGTGTGAAAGAATGGAAACAAGATACTGCAAATTCCTGCTCCCCACTAAGTAGTAAGCAAATATCTTTATAAAGAAAAATGTAAAGCAATTAAAAACAACACAAGGAAGGATAAAATACATAGAAAACATCACTGATGCTTTGAAAGATCTACTGAAATAGGTAATAGCTGCTCTAACTGGCAAGTTTACATTAGCCAGAGGGACCCGTTAAGGAACAGGAAAGCCAACAAGAACAACAAACAGAAAAAGAGCTCAATAGTTACTGAGGTGCTAAGCAGACAAAGGCCTACAGGAATTGTTAGCCTTGACAAAAAGATTGAAACACCCAGAATGAGTGTCAGAACTTCTCACAAATAAAAGAGACATAGCAGAAAGCAAGAGAAAACCTTACAGGGTACTCCTTCAAAGCTCAAGAGATGAGCAACAAATGCCACCAAATACTTGAAAGCACAAAAGCAGAGCCGTTTACAGAAAACAGCATTTACAGTTAAGTATGAAATCAAGTTGAGCTGAGCAACTGCAGTAACCAAGGAGAGGTTAACACTTCTCAGACCACAGTGAAGGACACCAATTCCACAGGTAACCCTGGAGCTGCAAATGACCCCATCAAAGAGAAAGATATAGGACAAGAAACAACGCACACCATAACCTAGCCCTGAAAAGTGCCTGAAGCAGACCTCCCTCATCTTTCAAAGACCTCTCCTGACCAGTACAACAACATTGAACTGATTAATAGCTTGAAATTATGTAGGCAGTCTTTAATCCATCCTGCATTCAGAAATTTTAGTGTCTATGAAATGCAAAGGCATTCTTATAGTGCAATGGTCTGAAAGCCTATTGCTGTCTCTTTGGATTTTTTCCTAAATTA
This sequence comes from Heliornis fulica, assembly GCA_013399135.1. NCBI lineage: Eukaryota > Metazoa > Chordata > Aves > Gruiformes > Heliornithidae > Heliornis > Heliornis fulica. The sequence continues at coordinate 393,635 of VXBZ01009239.1, forward strand.
TGTGGTATTTTCTTTTTTAGAGACTTACTGGGACTGCAAGTACAGCACGCTGGGACTGTGAAGAACAAAATGCTGTTAGCCAATGATGTTATGATCCATGTCACGAACCCAAATATCAGGGAAGGACTGCACAGAAAGGTACCATCAATTTCTAAGATAGTATCTCCTAAGTACAATTACTAGAGCTTTACTGAAAGAAGTAGCAAGCAGTTAAAGTGAATCTAAACATAAGTAAATGATTTAAAACAGGCGTGAGCTCACTTTTTACCTTCAGGCACTGACACTAATTTATTTTTAGAGGAGAGTTCATGGACACAACCACTGTGTTGTGTCCATGAACTCTTCACATGAAACCACACACACTGTGTGTGTGTGTGTGGTTTCAAAGAGGAGAAGAAAATTTATATAATGGAATCTAAGCCAACACACATATAAAGATCAGAAGATTGTCCAGTTCCCCAAGACAAGATGCACAGAATTAAAAATGTAGTTATCAAAACTCAAACTAAGCAGCAGGGTTTTTTTCAAAGCAAAGTAGTATAAGAAGGGAGTAAATTCACATGCATGCCAGCAGCAATGTCAAAACAAAACTGAAATCACAAGTTGGTAAAGCAGCTGCTGCAATCACCAGATTTAACAGGCACCGGATATAAAAAAAGCTAGTTTCAAGCTGTAAAGTATAAATTCTGATCTCAAATGCTGTTTCTGTTCCAATATGTATAGCTGACAGACAGATCCACCAAAATCTCACAAAAACCTCTCAGCTCATTTGAAAGTAAATGCATCAGGTAAGTTCTGTATGTTAATAACATATAAAAATTCATCATGAAGTCTGATATTATATCACCCAAGATGTCTGAAATAACACTGGGTATCTGCCATTGCCAATGATGGATGCAGTGACAATACATGAAGGGGAACTAAACTCTGTGTCCCCAAGGTGGATACTACCCCTGTCATGTCCTTGGGCAGCCACCCCAAAAGCACAGTGCTGCAGGGGGCTCAACAGCATGGTACGCACACTCTCCACCACTGTGCAGTGCTGCACTGGACATTCCTCAGCTTTGAAGCCAGAGTTTGGAGTTTAAGCTGCCAAAAGTGCAATACCAGAAGGAACAAGGGCTAACAGCTGTTTTAGACCTAGATTCTTCCATGAAAAGACAAGGAGTCAAGCCCTCAAGGATGTCCAGCAGAATAGGAAGAATTTATGTATTGGTAAAAATCACATGTTCTAAAGATTTCTGAGATTTCAGGGAAATGTTCAACACAAATCTTACTCTTATTACTTCTGAAGTCAGAAGAATTTACCTTTTCTTCACTAGAAACAGAGCTTGATCATTCCTAAGTGTTCCCAAAAACTCTGTCTTGAAAAAAGATAAAACAGATGCTGTTCACACTGCAAAAAGAATGAAATTCAAATGCATGAGAAGGTGTCAAAAATTTAAAAATACTTAAGTCTGTAGGGCTAACATTCATTCAAATCTTATTAATTTAAACCTCAGTTATGTAAATCCTAGATTATTTCTTCATACACTTGCCTACAAAAAAACAGGATCAGGCTTTCACTTCAGTCATGCAGGAGACAAATGTAAAATGTGAATCTTTTGGTGTGATTAGCAACAAAGACTAAGCACAGACAGAAAGGTTTTAGCCTTTAGCTACTAGATCTACCATCTTCTGTGGCTGAGCTATAATTAACCTTTAGTCAGCCACCTCAATCTTGAGAATAGATAATCATGGACTCTCTTTCTGTGAGTCCGGTCTTATCTATAAACCTTTATAAAAGAGCATAGACCAGACTACAAGTGCAACCACCTTTAAGGACCCTCAGAAGAATTTCAGAACAATCTGTGGGAATGATGCACTTCATGCTACCGCACACAGTACAGTACTTCCTTTGTGACAGGTCCTCTGAAAACACCAAGTTAAGATCATTGTCAAATCCATTCACCAGGTGTTAAAACAAAAATTAAAACAAACAAAAAAAGCCCTTTGCACAGTTCATTACACAAAATGTAATGTATGTAGTTCCAAAGAAAACAGAGCCTTACAGTAAAATTTGAGTATAATACTATCTGGCCTAGTGATGAGGGGGTTTACCTCCACAAGGCACAAAAGTGTGTAGAATACCATGGGATACACTGTAGAGTCTCATTACTTTTAAATCTACTTTTTTTAATTGTAATTTTTTCTGTCTCATGCCAAACAGGAGAACACCTGCATAGCTGTTCTGGCCTGTAGCTACCTCTCAGCGGCACACTGTGAGCGCAGCACTGTGAAATGGAAATGGCTACTGTGATAGTTCTCTTAAGACCTACCTGCAGCAGTAGTGTAAAATAAGATATATTACAGTACAGGAAGGAAATATAAACAGGAAAGAGGGAGGAAGGCTAAATATATCCTTCTGGTTCCCCCGCTCCTGTGCAGGGCACAGCAAAATCTCACGGACACACTCATTAGTGTTTCAAAAACATATAGCTCCCTTTATGTTTTCCTTCTGGTACCAGTGTCAAACAGCAAATACCAGCATCATTGTCCATCTCAACCAGCTCACAGCCGCACAATAAACTTAAATCCCTGTGATGTTGAAAACTGCCCCTACAGTTCTCAGTTTACAACAGCAGTTATTCTCCACTTTTAATTCCTATGCAGTAAATACAATGGGAAAATAAAGCTATGACTACTGACTGGATTTTGTATCACATTCTGGCATGAAAGAACATGTATTTTGTAACATTCACTTTCAACTCTATTTTCACCAGTACAAGGGTGAGAAAAATCTTCCTTCTCTCTGTACAGATAAAGTAGCTGCTGGACGTTAACATAGCATCATTATTTTCAAATTAACCTTACCATTCTGCTTTTTGTTTCTCAGATAGAGATATATTCTCTGCAAAACCCACAGGTACTGGGGTTTTCTCAAAGATCATACCAAGCCTCATTTGTAAAAAAAAACCAAACCCCAAAGCCCAACAGAGAAATAATAACTTCCATAAAAATTAAACTCTTCATAAACACGCAATTTTGTTCATTCAAGAACAGTTTTTCATACTTGACTGAAGATAAGCACCAACAATTTATGAGTATTTCTGTGCATGAACAGACATTAAGTAGGTCTAAAACCAAAATGTTGGACCCTTTTAAAATGTTGTTACTATTAACTCCCTAACCCAGCCCTGCCCTCAAATGAAACAAACTAATTTTCCATGCTAAAGTCTAACTAGATTCTTCTAAAACCAAATAATTGCATAAGAGTCACATTATCTCTAGAAAGTTTTCAGGCTTCCCCTTATAGTTAGATCTGAAACTCAGCTCTGAATTGCTAAGACCAGAGTCATGTCCAAATGTTACCAGCATCTAAACTTCAATTCCTTGGGTTTCAATACCTTCACAAATACAGAATGCATGTATCAACTAATTTATCTTTTCAAGGATCACATGGCATATATCGAGACCCTGGAAATCCAGAGGTAAATTAGTTCTCAATTTGAGAATACTATTTATAATATGGTTAGTTTATGAAAACTTATGAAAAGCTTCCAATAGAGTAAATATATAAATATATATCTGCAACTGTGATTCAAACCTTCATGCTAGTAATAATAATAATACACTCAGCAAAACACTTCTGCATTAAATAATTTGACCTTATTAAGAGTTTCCTCAGCATTGCCTCATGCAATAAGTGTAAGCTGTTTAGGGTTTGTGTGACAAAATTTTGTTCGCAAGGACAAGGGGGCCAGAACTGCAAGAACAGCTTCCTGCAAGAAAGTGCTAGAAGCTTCCCCTAGGTCCAGCAGAGTAAATACCAGCTGGCTCAAGGATGGACCTGCTGCTGACCAACGTCAAACCAATCAGAGATGGTCACAGTGCCTTTGGAAGGAAAAAAACCTCCACATGCAGGAGCTTGTTGCCACCAGAGAAGGGAATGACAAGATGTAAGAAACTGCAGACAACAAGGTCATGGGAGAAGGGGAAGGAGGGGAGGTGCTTCAGGTGTCAGAGGAGAGATTCCCCTGCAGCTCACGGAGAAAACCGTGGTGAAGCCAGTCGTCCCTCCGCAGCCCATAGAAGAAGATGATAATGAGAAGAGATCGTATCTGCAGCCCATGGAGGACCCCACAATGGAGGCACCTGAAGGAGGCTGTGACCCAGTGGGAAGCTTGTGCTAGAGCAAGCTCCTGGCAGGACCTGCAACCAATGGAGAGAGAGACGTGAACAGGTTTGCTGGCTGGACTTGTGACCCCATGGGGGACCCATGCTGAAGCAGTCTTTTCCTGAAGGTCTTACACCCCATGTAAGGGACTTGCAGCTGGTGAAGAATTTAAGCCTTGTGGGAAAGGACTTACGCTGGTGAAGTTCATGGAAGACCACCTCCCATGAGAGAGACCCCACAATGGAGCAGGGGAAAAGTGTGAGGAATCATCCCACTAAAGAGGAAGGACCAGCAGAGACAACATATGAGGAGCTCACCGCAATTCCTGCTCCCCTGTGCCACTTGGTGGGGAAGATGTAGGGAATTTGGGAATAAAGTTGAGCCTGGGTGGAAGGGAGGGATGGTGGGAGGTATTTTAAGATTTGGTTTTATTTCTCATAATCCTACTCTGTTTTGATTGGGTAATAAATTAGACACATTTTATTCCATGTTGAGTCAGTTTTGCTTGTAATGTTAATTGCTGAATGACCTCTCCCTGTCCTTATCTTGACCTGTAAGCCTCTCATTATACATTTTGTCCCCTTCCTAGCAAAGGAGGGGAGTGACAGAGCAGCTTTGGTTGGCATCTGGCCCCCAGCCAGAGTCAAACCACCCTGTAAATCTATTCAATATTTATTTTCACTGCATAGTAAGCGCTTATACTACACATTAACCACTATTTTTATATTAAACTTGTTTAATAACTGTTAACATATAAAATTCATGGATTCCCAGATAATTCTATAGTATAGCAGTACTGCCATAGCAATCAAAAAGTTATAATTAAGCTGTGAATTCATAAATTTATTATGTTGCCACTAACAAATCTCATTGCTATGTAGTAGATAGCTATTCAGACTTAATAGTCTACAAGGTCTCACACAAATAATCTTTTTTTTTTTTTTAAAAATAACTGTTTTGCTCTGGAAATAGGAATGGTTGACACTTTCCTAAATCAGAGACTTTCTAGTTGGGAAGCAGAGTACCTCCATAGTGAAACATTCCAAATGGCAAATGACAGCTACATAAACAAGCATATGGCAAAGTAACATCAAATGGCCACTAGGAAATCTAAGATGCTCTTCTTTCAGGATTGCAAGTATCTCTTATATTTAAGGAATTTATTGTGTGGCATACTAACCAAATACACCCACTCTGACCTCAGAGAAATACTGTGATTCATTCAATATGTTGAAGAGACACCATTTTTTTTCTTTTGCAGAGTGTATCAAGTATCTGTAGCGATAACTAGGGAGTGAGTAAACTGAAAAGATCACATACTAAGCATCTCATGATATCAAACAATCAGAAATTAGAAAAAAAAAAGTAGTTCTATAGCCAAATCTTGAGAGGAACAAAATGTCAGAAACACACTCAAAGCTTTATGACATTAATCCTGATATAAATTAAATTTAAGCATAACTTACTGGTAAAGTTCCTGGCAAAGAAGCATCAAAGAAAGATACCAAAGAGTTAGGAGGTGCTGCAAACTTGACTTGGGAACCAGAGAAAAGTTTTGTGTTGGAACTGATCTGTGCGTGAATTTCGAGACCCACAACTGGCACCCATGGAGCAAGACTGAAAAGGAATACAAGGGAAACACAATTTAAGTAAAGATGAGATTAAATGTATTTTTCGATTTTTTAAAAAAATGTAAGAATTAAGAGCATCTCATTTATTAACAAAAACTAAATTGCAATTGTAAAAAAAATATAAAGTATGTTATAAATACATCGTTGGCGTAATGGCAAAAGTTGTGCTGCAATACTGTAGAACTAATTGACTATATATGGAGAGGACTTCATTACATACAAAAGAAGAATGCTATAAAAACAAATGTAATGGTCTGAAACATTTAACTTTTCCTCACACTAGACATCTTAGAGAAATTAATGAGGCAAACTTGCATGCTGGATGAACCCTAATTTGGTATCTCGTGAAAATCATAAAATCATCATAAATATCAATTACTTCTCAGGTAGCAAGATAAATCTCCAACAGACAGGTGGCATAATAAATTATGTATTCCTTGTCAGCGATTCATTTGCATACTGACTGGGAAAGGTGGCTCTCCAGAGCAGTGTTAGTAGCATATTAGCATAAACATTAGTAATCTTATAATAGAGAAATCATAATTTCAACTAGAGAGCTGTTGCTCTTCGAACATATTCCACAGAATAAAGCTTCTCCATATCATCTAAAAAGTAATTGCAGTTCTCACATTCGCAACCTTTATATGGACAAGAGAAAAAAAGGTCACCGTCACAGTATGAATTGCTTGACAGTTTCTCTAAGTAATTATCTGGCCTTGTACAAATGAAGTGGCACAAATAATATTTCAGTGATGAAATCACATTTCTATGGCAGCATACTTCAGCAGTGTAAGTACCCAGATAACTATATGAGATAAGAAAGCTAAGGAAAAACATAAAATGTATCAAGTACAGTGCTCCTTCCAAAGGTGAACATAATACATTCCCAAGATTTTGGTTTGCTGGTCTCCAACAGTGAGAACATCCCTAAAAACACCAAAATAGTGATGCAGATGCCATTTACATCACTGCTTTAGGAAGAACAATATTATAAAGCATTATGGTTCAGATATTTAAAGGCGATAATAGCATTTTCTTTTACTGAAGCTTCTTTTTCGTGTGTGTATTTTCAACTATTCATAAAACTGCCTCAAGGTTTAGGGGGAAAAAAAAAAGGCAAGCTGGGTTTTAAATTTTTAAGGTGAATTTGTGTCCTCAATTTGTTTAGAAATGCATCCCCATCATGGCACTAAAAACTACATCAGCCTTCATTTAATCAGTGCGTTGGCTTACACTAGGATAAATGATAGGTGCATCAGTCAGTCCTTGGGTCCTACCCACTCCACTAAGGAACCGGGCCGATTTCCTGCCGTGTTTGTTCAAGGATTGTCTCTGAAAGAACAGCAGCACACTCCCGCCCCTGCAACTTCGCTTAGGCGATCAGCTGTGCAGAGAGAAACCCGAATCTCCCCAGAGAACACAAAATCCTAACTTTCAGCTGCAGCAGGGATAAAAAGCTCCACTTCTGGCCCTCTGTCAAAACCTCACAATTCTCCACTGGAAAAACAAGCTCCCTCTGGAAGAGGAAAACTGCTGAAAATTGGTGCAGCCCTTGCCGTTTATACTCGGAACGCGTGGATGCTTACACTTCTTAAACTGCTGGCACTGTGCCTGCCTCTTCGCACAGCTAAGCGTGTCGAAGGCTCACGGCGTTACTGCCGAGGACAACAGTGTTCGGGGGGGCTGCGGGACCAGTGCGTGCTGAGAAAGCGCTGCCACACATCAGCAGGCTGTAGGTGCCTCACACCGCTCAAAAGACGGCACTTAAAGCGGGCTCTGCAGCTGTCGCCACCACGCCGCCGCCGCCGCCCATATACCGCGGCCGTCACTGTCGTGCTCAAGCCCCGAAACCGGGCCCGGCCCTCACCGTGCGGCTGCGCCCTCAGGACACGACGGAGAGCCGCCTCCACCAGCGCCCTTCCCCACACTGCCCCGGAACCGTACCCGCTCTTCCCTGCCGGCACAGCCCCACCTCCCGCGTTACAGGCGACAGCCCGCTGGCCGCAGAGGGCGGGAGAAGGACCCCCAGCACCGCGTCGCCACGCTCGGCGCCAAACCCCACCGCACCCCTTCGCTGCCGCCGCCATTTTGCCTCGCTGGAGCTTGAGAGGTTCCGGCAACAGCCCCCTGGGAAATGTAGTCCTGCGCGCGGGATGGCTGCGCGGAGCGGCGGGTCGGGAGGGCGGACTACAACTCCCTCCGCGGCCCCTGCCCCTGGCTCCTCCCTCCCACACGTCCTGCCACGTCGGAGGAGGGGCGAGGAGTGCTTCCGCGCGCCACTTGAGGAGCGTGTGTGCGTCCGCGGGGGAGAAGGGACAGTGTAAGGTTTGGATCCTCATCAGGGCAGAGATAGGGAGCTAGCTGCAGGGATACACCTTATAGTCTTCGCTAGGGACCGCTTGAAGGCGGGTTCCGCTCAGCTTGTGAATGTGGGGCTTTTGTCCCTCATCTTTGCTGCGGAAAGTTCTCCCCTGCCGTCGTGGATCAGCCTCGTGGTGCCCTGTTACCAGGAACAATGCTTGCAGGTGCAAGCTCTCCTCACACAGAGCTTTCCTTCTCAAGAGGTGTTTCCCCTGGCACCCAGAAGTGTGGTAACATTAGCGTGAGATGTAGCTGCACATCAATCTGAGGAGGTCTTGAGAGTGCCTGGAACTTGGGTTTACAGGTCTGCCTATCCTGAGAAAAATAACACTTGTCCTAGAAATGCTAGAGCAAGAGACAGCAATTGCATTTGTGCCTTTCAGGTGTTGCTTAAAGTGTCCTAGGCTTGGGCCCTCTGAGGGGTTGTATATGGTTTTTGTTTGGGTTCGCACCGAAAGAAAGCCAGCTGCTATTTTATAGATGAAATTTTGCAGATCCTGGACATCAAACTATAGAATCACAGAATGCTTTAAGTTGGAAGGGACCTCCAAGGTCTAGTTCCAAACTCCCTGCCATGGGCAGGAAATTATATGGTACAGAGCAGTTGAAATCTTTGATCTTAACTCTGCATATGTAGAGCAGAAAGGTTCATTTCCTGCAGGTCCTGGGGGTGTTACTACTGTACAAATACATGTTAGTAACACTGTTTGAGGCATATGCAAACATTTTAAATGCTCTTTATGGAGCTACGTTGCACAGACAATAGAATTAACAGCCTTCTGTCCAAAGCCACAGGCCTGTGGAGCTTTAATAGGAATGTACATTAGCTGTTGCTTATGTTCTCTTTGCTCTATATCAACCACTGCTAATAGAAGATAATCAGTCACAAGCATATAAGCAAGACTTCTTCCAGCAGAGGACAGTGGTACACATAAGCCCTTGCAACCTTTATACCCTCTTGTCTTCCCAAGATAAATGAGATGATTAGTCGTTCAGAATAATGTGGAGAGTAATTTATCCAACTAAGAAAATCTTTTATAGAGGTTGTTCTATAGCACTAGTTTTCTAATACGTTTATGTTTTAAATGAGCTTAATTAATGGGAGGTTCTTTATAAGAAAGAACCAGTTGAGATATACCTTCAACAGACACTGATCTACAGTTACTTGTACAATATCGCTTAGTTTAATTAGTTTGTTGTATTCCTTTGGGTAATATCCCTCCCTTGAACATCAATGTATGACCAAGATAAAATTCATTTACAGTAAAGAAGAACTGGCTACAAGCCATCTTGGAAATGGGGAGAATGAAAGAACATCAGAGTGACCTGTTGTGGACCTCTTCACATAAGACATAACCTAATGTAAAGCCTAAATAGCAGTCTTTAAGCCAAAGGATAATTTTTGATAATTTTGATATGAGGAAATCCCCATTGTCTTTTAGACTTATCAGGGATCTATACAATGCATTGTTATGTAGAATGAATTTCAGGCTGAAGCTTTAGTATATGGTTGTTATTTCTGCAACAAATTTATTCCTTTAAAAATTTTCCTCCATGGATTTAATTAGTGTTTGGTACTTTGTAGGGATTGACAGGTCATTTCAACCCTGCTAGAAGGACAGGTTCTTAATATAGCTCTAGAATGTATTTACTAGTGTAAAAATGATAAATTTTGGATTATTTTACTTTCTTTTAAGCCTGTTATCCTGATGTAATAGAAGATTTCATAAATAATCACTAAGAAGTTAAAACCTTATGAATATTAAAATCATATTAAAAGCCTCACTCTTCCTTGATTGCACAGACTTCTGCCCTTTGTGCGTATTATTTAAAAAGGAGTAGACAAAGAGGGGTTGAAATCTACTTTCCACATACCAAAGAGTTCCTCTAGAACTTTCAGCTGTATGGTTGTTGCTTTATGTAGAAAGGAGGATTGGAGAGTGCCATCATTTGTAATTTAATTTGTCTCAATGCTATTTTAATTTCTTTCCCAGAAAAAAAACCAAAACCAAAACCAAACAAACAAAACCAAACAAAAAAAAAAAAACCAACCCAAACAATTAGGAAGACCTTTTTCTTTGCAGCCCTGTGCAGGTAATTATTTATTACCAGGAAGGTAATAAATAAAAGCTCTCACATCCATGTACATAATGTTGATCAGTCACATACAGGCAAGATATAATTGCCTTTCCCAGCAGCTTTGTTGTAGGAAAGACTAGATATTTGTTCCTTATATACCCTGGGCAGCAGCTTCTACTTTGCAATGTGTTTATAGATCATGCTGTGTCTCAGAATAGGAATGTATCTCCAGCACTGTATAAAGATTTGTACAATGATAGTACAGTACTAAGTATGTAGACTTCTGTCTTAGAGAGGGTAGGCAGGGGTCACTTTGCTCTGAGTCTGAGTTTCTTATTACTGTGGGAATTTAACCAAGGTCTGAGAGGAAATTGAAATTTTGTAGAGAACAAAAATCCAACAGTGTATCATTTAAGCCACAAACATGCAGTCTGTCCCATGTATTTGAAAGAAGATCTCTCTGAATTTAATTTTTTAGGGCCCGAGATCTAAATTCTGCTTTCTTGCAAGCCGTGTAAGACACGCATACATAGTCCATTTGTGGACTGTGGGATCTTTATGTAGAGTAGGGAATGGGATATTTGGACTGAGGTGTTTGTTAGATACCTCCCAGGCTGCCTGCAGTGTCTTATTTCAGCATGTGAAATAAGGAACAGACAGGAATCTCTGTTAAATTTTGAAACGGAGGGTGTGGCTTTTGGAAGAGTACATCTGTAGCCTATCAAATAATCAGACATTGCCTTACAGGGTTAAAGAGGATTGTTAAATTTGGAAGCAAACTGTAGTAAGGGATGTTTTCAGACTTGTAAGTCCCTAAGATCATCAGTGCACCTTGAAAGCCTTTTTTTCTCTAGTTACAAAGACAGAAATTTTCTTCTTTTTCTGCAGTTTTCAATTAACAGACAATGACTTTAATCCTGGACTACTGATTTAATTTGTCTATCTTCCAATAATGGGAGATAGAAAAATGCAAAATTAAAAAAAAAGTGCCTGATATTGCAGATTGGAAAAAGATATTTCTCTTGACCACAGGAGACAGTGTTTAAGGGGTGAATAGAGCTGCCTTGTGACCTGCTGACTGTGCACTGATAGATTGGGTAATATGAAGGCCCTCATGGTTTGAGGGGTCTTGTATAAACGTATGTTAATGGACAAAATGCATCAGTTTCTGTTGACAGACAGTGCCATTTTATTTCATAAAAGTGCATATTGAAAATAAGGGCCACTCAGCTAGAAAACACTACTATGTACAATACATATGTATGCGCAAGCATTTTCTGTAAAGAGTCATGGAAATAAAAAAGTAACATAGAAGTACTGCCATTAACATAGAAGGTGAATTCACTGTTCCTCAGAGTCTGTGTCGTAGGAGCAAACCTGCACCTTTGAAACTTGTACTACAGTGTGGCTCTTCTGCACTGGTTTCCGCACGGCATGGCTTTCCTGGGAGTGCTGCGATTAGCAAGTGGCTGCACTTGTGATTTGAATCAGGTGTTGGCAATCCTGAAAATTAGCATTTTGCTATATAGTACACAGATGTGCCTCGAGTCTCAGAACATTGAGTTGAAAACAAAGGGTTACTCTAGCCCGCCTCTAACTTTGTTTTACAGTGAGTACTACTGGTAATCCTATTGTTTAGCAGGTTCACCTAGTATGGGTATAAGATTTTTTTTTTTTTTTTACTATATGGCTGCTAAACTGGTGGTGTATCTAAGTTATTAGAAAACTCATATAGTGAGCCACGCTATACCACACTTGGTATGATTCTCAGCTGCCTAGGGATTAATATTTTGTGCTGTTGGAAATTGGTATGTTTTATTTCCAGAGTGATTGCTCCTTTTGTTTTGAACCTGTTGTATCTACAGTGTTTTCTCAATGTTTGGGTTGTAATTCAGGAATTGTGTCACTGAATTGTATCTAAATATAAATTTTATAAGGAATGCTTTTTGGTGTGTGTGTGGGGGTGTTTTCTTTTATAGTACATCTTTAGAGCAATGAAAGCTGCATTTGAAAATTGTAGAGGCTGGACTAAAGCTGCCTGTATTAAAAAAGTTTGTAAATTTATCGTATGAGTCTCACATGTACTGTCTGTGATGAAGTATGTAGAAGAACGTGATTTATAATATTTCAGGTGACCTAAAATGTACTCATAGAGTCTCTGTAACTGTATTGGCATCTGTAAGAAAGCCTTTGAAATGTCTTTCTAGCCTTTGGTTTTCACTTTCATCCATATAGTGAAGGATAGAGAGCAAACATATAGAAGTGAGAGTAACTTGTTGCTATGTCTTCATTATTTTTTGCAGTGCATTTTTGTGTGCTCGGTTTCTTCTGTTTACAATTTTCAACTGAAATTTCAGAGCTGTGTTCTGTCTGAGGCCCGTTACCTCCTAAACTGAGCCACAACTGTTGTTGCAGGCTATGACTTTTATATAAAAGTCAAGGATATAAGATTTCAACAGCATATGGTTTCATGTAACCAGTACTCAAACAAGAACGTTCTCCTTTGACCCCAGGATAAGGGAAGGAACTAAATGCTGATGTACACAGTACAAGATGAAATCCTAATCTTTTGTTTTTGAAGGTGGCCTGACATAGTCGTAATGCTTGTCAAAGTATTTTAATTTTAGACAGATTATATCCTCCAAACTCTTCTTGGGGTATAGATTGTCCTGGTATCCTTTTAAATTGTTTATGGGTTCAGTCTCATAAGCTTATATTTATAAGATTCCATCTGACAGCCCCACCCCAGGAAAAAAAAAGACTCAAAGATCTGTGCTAAATTTGTTAAAAAAGAAAAACTTAAGTTGAACAATCAGATTGGGAATGCACATCAAAGTGTTTTCCCTGACTAAGAGATGGCATTAATCATCATCAAAACCTTCAATTATTATTGACTTCTTGATCATGAATAAGGTGAAGGAATTGTTTGAAAGCGTTGTCAAGCAATACACTGCTTGGAGTGAGCTGTAGCAATGACATTGTTTTTTATTAAAAAAGTAATTTTAGTCTAATCTAGAGATAGTCTCAAGTGTTAAATCCTGTCAAGGTGCTACTTTTCAGAGAGGGATTTCTTAAAAATGTGAGATCACTTGTAGGTTAAAGCCAGTTTGAAGAGGTTATATTTTAAAAGGAAATTATATTCAAGAGCCCTAGCAAAGCGCTTCTAGGGGTTGCCTTTATTGTTCTTAGCACTAAGGATTGTTTCTAATTGTCTGAAACAGTAAAGATATGAACTGAAACTGTTGACCAGATGGAACTTTTTGATAAATAACTGCATTAAAGGCACAGCAGAACTGTAAAGGAGGGGAAATACTGCAGATAAATGCTCAAAAGCTTCAGATAAGCTTCCAGACCCTGAGCTGAGGCAGCCCTGTCTCACCCTTTTTCTATGCAACAACACACTGTTATTTTGCTTGTTAAGGATTGATTTATAACGGATTATGAATTTTCAAGACTGTTTGTATATACATTGCCTTTGAATGTGTGCTCCTATATGTTGCATTATATGTCACCAAAGTGAGCTTGAAGCATGCAGGTTGAAACTTCTACCATGCTAGATATATTGTCTTTGCTCTGGAATGTTTTTTTGGTTTCTTTGGTTGTTTGGGTTTTTTTTGGTTTGTGTTTTTTTTTTTTCCACTGGAATAGTTGCACTGCTGTCCTCAGCTTCCCACAGAGCCTGTGACAAAGGAAGGAAAAATCTGATTTATGTTTGCCTTATTAAAATAAGTATGTTTGTGGTTCTTTGTTTTTGTTGTGGGTTCCTTCCCCATTTCCCTCTGTACTGTATGCCATACCTGTGTGTTTGGTAGCTCTTCTTATAGTGAAATAATAAAAAAAAAGTAAACATTGCTTCCAGATGAGAATGGTAGTGTCCTTGAAATCATTTGTCTGCCTCCCAATTTAAATAATGCTTATTCCTGTAGAAGCACTAGATATGTAAGAGACCAAGGTGTTGAGCGAAATACAGAAGGCTAAGTACTGCTGTTGAGTATATTAGATGGTTGGAATGCTGTTTGTGGTATGTTGTTTCTTTGGTTTGTTGGATGTTTTTTGTTTTCAGGCTCATTGCTTTTGAATCCAGGTTATGATTTCTCTATGGACTTGTTAAAGATAGTGTGTCAGTCACAGGCATTAACTGAGCGCCTGTAAACAGTGATAGTGTGGCAACATGGAGAAGTGAGTGCCTTTGGGTACAAACCAGGGCAGAACACAGAAGCAGCACAAGCACTTCCTCTTTTGTTACTTGTGTATCTGGTGTCCTGATGGAAAGGACTGCTAATAAGTTTGACTATTGAGTATCTTGTGGTTTATTCTGTCCTTGGGTGTTCTGTGGCACCAGCTCGTGTGAATTGCTGCCCACTGGTAACATCAGCCTGTTTCACACTGCTAACTAACCAGAACTGTTTGATTTTGGTTTTGAACTTGTGACTTGGTTGCTTGTGGGATAGCTTGATCCCATTGAAGATCCTTGGGATGGTGGTTTCGTACATATTATATCACACAACTTCTGTTTTCCAATTGATTCTTTAGAAAAAAATATGAATTTCAGTGTAGTCTTGTGGACAACATCTGCATTAAAGTCATTTGCAGTGTATAAAATACATTGATAATAGAATATCTCTTGCTGTTATTTTAAAGTTAAGTAAAGTAAGTGCTGCTTGGGAGATGGGGGTGGTGTTGGGTTGTTTTGTTTTCTTTTTTAGTAGTCTCTGATTCATCCTTTAAACTTAGAGTTATGGAAGTGAAATTAATTCTGTAGAAGCTTTCATTAGCCAATAAATCAGTAACTGTTTTGGGACTGATTCAGAACTACTTCAGTAACTGATCAGTAAATTGCTGTCTGAAGCCAGAATGTAAGAGGTGGTATGTGCTTTGCACGTTTTGGAGCAGTGGCTCATTAAGACTTAATAAACTGGATAATCTTTGAAGTTTTATTTGTGTTAGGTAATGGCAATAATGCCTTAAGGTATGTTTGAGACCAACTTTTCTAGCTTTTCCTGGTGCCCTTCTTGTTCTTCTATGTAGTATTAGTATCCATAGTATGGAAGTACAGCTTCCTATCTACTTTAGTAGCTTCTGTCTCCTGATGCTCACTGAAGTGGCCTCAATAGTGGTAACGGCATATGTATGCATTGCTTGATTTTGTTTTAACAATACTTTTGATCTCTCTTCTGTCTTTTTTTCACTACTGTGTAGATGAAGGTATTATGTAAGTGATTGCACAGGAAGTCTTTATTTCATCAGAGTAGGATCAGTATGATGAGAAGTAGGACTCCACTGTGTCACCAGAGTATGTGACTAGACATGCCTCTAATTACAGAAGAATCTTCAGGCCAGGCCTGTAGTAGCAACTGTGTATTGGAAGGCAATGTGCTGTACCTGGTGTCAGTGGCATACTGTAGATTACTGCTTCCTGTGTCATTGAGATGCAAATTCAGTGAGTAACAGTGGGATACTATCTTGTATAGATGTGCAGCTGTCTTTTGCATGGGTAAAAAATACATCTGTGTATAATGAGATTTTATGTTTCCAATTATGATTTGCTATCACATGGTACTAGATAGGAACTTCCTTGTTTAGAGTGCATTTTACTATGAGTCATGGCTGTTTCCTCTTCAGGTCCTGAGAGGGAAAGATTTAACTTCTATTTGGAGTCCTTTCCCCAAAGTGTGTTTGTTGTTTTCTTACAGTATTCTGAAATGTAGAATTAAGCATTAATTGGAAAAAAGGCTACACAAAACAAATGGGCAGAAATTAAATGTTACTACTGGTGCTTTTCAATGATTGTAAGACCCAAAGGACAGGAGTCCAGTACAAAAAACTGTGCTCTGAAATATTCAGATGTGGTATATACTGTATTGTAAGTATGTTTATATAGTGTTTGATAACGCAAAGTAGCTTTTCCACTGTATGAAAAGGGGTAAACTACCTTCCATGGTAGTTCCTGTGAAATTTTTTTATGTCTCCTAATTACAGTCTTGCTTGTGATTACGTTTACTTGGGCTTTTCTAATCACTGTTTCCCAGTATCCAGCTGTTTAATTTTAAAATGTTTTTACTGTTATACATAGAGCCAAAACATACATTTTAGTCAGGGTAATTTTACTCTAACTTAAGTATATGAAAAGTATAGTTGGCGTATGTGCTAGACTATTCAGAACAGAACACAAAATGCATTTGTTGTCTCTTTGTACCAAAGAGTGCTTGGAAGATTTGCAAATGCATGGTAGTACTGTAGTAAATAAACAGTACATTGTGAATATATCTTTCAAAGGCCAAAGAATAGCTTAAACCACTATTTTAAATTGTGGTTGATATAAAGCATTTCCAGTTGGATCATGTATAGTTACTTTTGACAAGTTAATTTTGCAACTGTCCAATTAAGCTATTCATTTATAGATTGTCTCTTCAGTGTGGCTTCATTTGCTTAGATGTTCAGGCTTGAATTTCTGTTATGCTTTGAAGTATGAATCCAACTCCATGAGATGTGAATTCATTGAAGAGGCAGTTCTTAGTGTTGAGTTTGAACTCCCCAATCCAGATCACAAGACAGACTTAATTTGAGACAGGTGTAAGGTTTGTTCTTTCTTTACAAATAATGGGTGTTTGTGTCCTTCTTGTGTACTTCTATCTTTTATTCTTTTATGCTATTAAGATTTGTATTTTGTTTTTTTTTCTTTAAACTCCCTTTAATTAACAATATAAAATCAAATTTAGGGGTGTGGCTTCTTATGAAGCCACTAGACTCCCAAAGCTGGTACTTTAAATGGAATACCAAATAACAAAACGTACATTAGAAATTGAAAGATGAAAAACTGCTAAATTTATGTAATGTTATAAAGCAAATATGAAGAGAGTATGGAAACTGAGATCCCGGTGTGGTACTAGATATTTTCAGTTGATAATGGAAAATGTTGATTCACTGCTATTAGAAGAGAAAATAAACCAAGTCAGGAGTATTCTGTGAGTATTCAAAAGGTTCAAGGGCATCTGTAACCTGCTTCAATCAGGTATTTTGGTTTTAGGAGTGAACTAAAAATATGCATTAAAATGGACTTCGGCCTCTAGAAGCTTTTAAAAAAGAACCTAAGGTTAGTATCCAGTGTTTATCCTCTGAGTGAGCAGACAGGATTAGGAAACTGCCACACAATTAATCAAGCTAGTGATTATACCAAACTGAAAACTCAAGAGACCAAACTTACTAGGCCCTGGGCAGGTAATTTGCATGATCTGCCCTGGTATTAGTGAGGCAAATTCAATAAGATGTATGATAGGGATGGTAGCGAGTGTTTCCCCTCTGTCATCTCTTCTGTTTTTCACTTGCACAGAAATGTCTTTTAGTGGTAATGGAACCAGGTTGGAGCACCTTTGTGGTTCTCTGCTGCTGACATAGAAGTGTGTAGATTGCTGTTCTAAACCCCTCTGGGGGGTGAGAGAAGTAATTTAATCATAGGCATGACGTAAAACGTGATAATTCTTTTAAACTTTTTCTTTCATTCTTGCAAGCCTACCACCCCTACCACCCCAACTTCAGAGACAGTGATTTAGCTATGCTCTGTCCCTCTTTCCTCTGCTTAAATTTACATGGTCACTCACACGGATTTGTGTGCCTACATTGCTCTTTCCAGTCAAGTCTTAAGTATTTCTGAGTTCTTTTGACTCCTTTTGTCCATTTTTAAATGTAATCTATAAATGGATCTTGACAGCAGGTTTCACACAAGAATCTAGATACCAGGCTGTGTCATCCCACACACATAGTTGGGATTAATTTCATGTCGTTTCTGCAGCTCTCACATTGGCACCTGTTTGAATACAGCAAAAGCCTTAGCTTTGCTTTGTGTGGCTGGAAGTCACTAACGTGAGAGCAGGGCCAGGCTACAGGCACATAAGTTGGGAAGGATAATTGGAAGTTTTGAATTTGACTTGGATTTCTAGGATTGACAGGTGAACCCAGCAGATTTATCAATAAGTTGCATTAGTGCCATGCAGCAATGCAGTCTGCCAGCAGCAGTGATTCTTCTTTCCAGACTCTGTGTAGCTTGAATTTCTCATGAGGTTTGCACTCTGGAGAAGACCCTCCACGTTAGTTTACAAAGTGGCTCAGGTTGCCAGGAAATGCTCTCTTTCCGGAGTCTTCTGAATTTATGGTCATCCCGTAGACTGCTGTTTAAGTACCAGGCTCTCTAAACATGGCTTGTCTAATTCTAGTTATCTACCTACTTACTAAACTAAATAAAACAAAAATAAATTCTGACCTTCAGTGTTTGTATGCTAGGCTATTTCAGAGATTAGTTTTGTAAAAGGTAGATGAAAATCACTTTGAGTATTGGCTTTCATATCCACCTATGGAATTATCTAGAGGATAATAGCAATATAGCACCGGTTTTTTGGTTTGGGTTTGTTTTTTTTTTTCCAGCACAGTTACAGTAGGTATGGGGTCAGGTTCACATTGTTTCCTCTTGCATATTGCTTGTATGTGAGAAAATAACTGCAAAAACCACAGTGTTCCAGACAGCACATTTGACTTCTGTTTTGGTGCAGATAACACGATGACTACTGACCAGTAATGCAAACACATACTGATTTTAGTATAATTACCCTTTGCTGAGGCTAAGAAAGCCTCCATAAACTCCATTCCAAGGACAGCGGAGCAAGAAACAAACAGAACTCTGGTGGCCTGAATTGCAGTGAGAATGGAAAGAACAACACAAAATAAATTTGAGGTGAGGGCTTTGAAGGAACATTAAACCTATGAGATTTTTCCAGGTAGAAAATATGTTTAGGTGGTGCAGTCTTAAGCAGATTGTCCCAAGTTGGTGTGAAACTGCTAGAAGAGGTGGTAAGGTTTTGGCTGAAGAAATACAGCATTGTCCGTGCTCCTTCAAGAGTTGGCAATGCAGGACTTCAGAAAAAATGGTTAAGTACCATTGCATTAAAATGTAATTTAAACCCAACCTGATGCTATTCTAAGGTATAATGAAATCAAATTGCTTCTCAGCAGCCCTATATGTTAGCAAAGTGCAGACTTGGCTGAGTGTTTTCTTCCCGTAATCAGTGACAGCAAACAGAATTGTGGTGAACTTAAAGCTTTGTTTTCATCAGTGCTAGTTTAAATCAAACCTTGGTGTAATGAGGATAGTGTCATTACAGCCATATAAAATCAATGTAGTCTAGGCTGATACCCAATTCAGAAAGTCTGTTCATTGGATAGAGGATTTTATGAATGGACTGTACCTGTTCAGCTACGTAGTAGTAAACTGGTGAATGCAGTGCCTGATGTCTTAGGGCTTGGGCTCCATTCTGCTTTGACTACTGACTTGCCGCAGCAATTACTGCAGATTTAATACAGTAACTGTATTGCATGCCGGCAGTGAGTTGTGTATTTGTGTTTAATGTCTAGATTAAAAGATTGTTTAAGCTTTCATTTCAGAAGTTTTTTCACTTATTTCATATAAATATCACTAAAGATAGGAAGTACAATGTACTACATTTATGTACCTGCACTAATATTTAACCTTCATTAGTGATATGTCACTAGTTGTAAGGAAACACTTGGAACTGCATCTCTTGTCTGTGTAATGGGAGGTACAATGCTTAAATGCAGGAAACATTACTCCTTAGTGTGTTTAGGGGACAATCTGTAGTTTACATATTTAGACAATTCAGGGCTAGACAAATAGTGGCTGATAACCCATTCAACTAGGTTGAAATGGAAGCAGGCAGAAGGGGAGGAGGAAATATGGTTTATTGATATGAATATGTATATATA
Organism: Heliornis fulica; assembly: GCA_013399135.1. Lineage (NCBI taxonomy): Eukaryota > Metazoa > Chordata > Aves > Gruiformes > Heliornithidae > Heliornis > Heliornis fulica. Next base: position 413,633 of record VXBZ01009239.1, read on the forward strand.
TAAGAAGTGAGCGACCTACCCATTCTTCCCTTCTTATGCAAGTAGGAAGTAAATAGGGTCTTACAGACTGACCAAGTCTGAATAGTCACCAAGTGAGCCTCTGCTAGGGTGAAAGAGGCATTGTCACCTCTGCTTCAAAGTCTTGGGGGAAGGTGACTTGTTACTACAGCTGCTGTTTTCTCCACCTATATGGCAGGCAAACAAAGAATGAGGCATGTGCCCTGCATGTCACGGTGTATTTGGTATACTGGCACAAGCCATGCCAGAGTATAGGTAGTGCTAATGTGCTGGACTCTCAGGAGTGTTGGCTGAGATACAGTTGTGATTCAGCCATTCTGTCTAGGATTACAGTTCTGCTGCTTCTACACTTGCTCCAGCAGTAGAATGAGCTATTTGCTTATTCTGTACCTTGGCATGGACATGTAAAACTAATGACACACTCATCCTTTGAATTCAGTGAGATTGAGGTGTAGATTACCACTCCAAATGAATATTTCATTTGACTCTGTCCTTCACAAAAGTAGGTGAAATTCCAGATGCTGATAATACTGTTAATGTTGAATTGTTATCTCAATTCACAAACTCAAGGATGGAGGAAAAAATATCGAGTCAAACCTTTCAGTCTTATAAACTGTGTTATTGCTTGATTGCATAAATAGTCCCGTAAGATTTCATACTAATATGGACTATTCACACAGCTGGACACATAACTGGTAATATTCTAAAAAACCAAGCTTATAATGTAGCAAGACTTTAAGATAGAATAAGTAGTAATCGAACTATATTAACTTGCCATGTATTTCCTGTATAGTTGCATGAAAACTTGTAATGTTCATCCTGCTGGAGCCTGTAGGCATTCTGCTTGTTGTCAGTTCTTCCTGGAAGATAAATAACACAACAAAGCTAAGAGGTTAATCAGTGTGGTGGTGCAACAGCTATTTTTATAAAGAGAAAGACCTCCAGAGACTTCTTGCCTGTGTACAATGCTTCATATAATTTTGTTATTTATTACTAAAGTATTTGCCCCATCTGACCCCACAATTACTAATGCTACTGTGCTACACATTAATAACCCTTTTTATTAACTCTCTCATGCACCACTTCATAATTCCACAAATACTGGAGTTGCTGAGTCACATGTTAGGGATGGACATGTTAATGGTTGGACTTGATGATCTAATGGTTGGACTCAATGATCTTACAGGTCTTTTCTAGCCAAGGTGTTTCTATGATGAAAAAAATTCTTAAATGCAATACAGGGAAGGCTAGGGCATGCAAATATTGCAGTGTTCTTGCCTTGTCATTTGTGAAAGTTCTTAATTATATTTATTTCAGTTCCTAAACTGTATGTGTCTGGTACAAGGTGATATGTATGTAGAATTTACATAGCTTTTTTTGATTTTTTTTTTTTTTTTTTTGCAGAAACAAAGCACAGAACACTGGGTGGATTGACAATTCTGATGTATTGTTTCTCAGTTGCAGTAATGTGGAGCTTTGGTTTAGCAAGAATATTCTCAGGCTTTTACCAACCTTAAAGAAGTGCAATCTACTGCAAAACTTTCTAAGTTACTACTTTTTTAGACCACTCATCTTTTTTTTGTTTTTTCCCTTTACAAATTCAGATATTTTCTATAGGATTTTTATCCAACAGTGTGGGGTTTTTTCATGGGTAATACTAGGCATTGTAATTTATTTTTTGTTTTTTGAACCTTCAAACCTGGCAGTTCTGCTTGCAACAGCTTTCAGTGAGTGTATGAACACTTGCAATATTCTATGCCAGAAAGTGGAGATGGGCTAAAATAGGTCACATTTACATGCTAGAAAATACTTTTAAAAGGAAGAGATTATGCAGAGAATCAGGAAATACTCTTGGATCACAAGAAGCCATCTCTGTCTGGGCCTGTACTGTGGTGGTGGTGGTCCTGACAGGTTTTGTGTAACTGTTCCAAAGGACTACCAGCAGTAGGTATTTCCTACCTCACAGGCAACTTAATTTAGTCCTTCCCTACTTTTACCAATGCAAAATGTTTCTTAATATTTTACCATAAATCTCTTTTGCTGGGATTAAGGCTACTTGGTGTCCAGTTTGCAGTGAATGGACAGAATAAAAACCTTCTTGGCAGCAGTCCTTTATAATGTAGGAAGATTCTTGCTAGTACATTTCTATTTCATTTCTTATTTTTCATTCCTTATTTATGATTGTCTTTTAGATCTGTATCTGGTTGTTTTTCTTTTGAACTTTCTCTGTGTGGTCTGGCACATGGCATTTCAGGAAAGAATCCGTTGCTTAGTTAATGTGTTACTTGTGCTAATAGTTACTGCACTTATCTTTCATCTTATATTCATGCCTATGAATGGGCATGTCTGTTTTACTTTTATATGGTACTGAAACAAAGAAGCATAACTTTACTTAATCCATCTTTGTGATCCAATGTAGCCACCAGATTCTTTCAAGAAAACTGATACTAGCAAGCTATTCTCTGTGCTTTGAGCAGTTAATTATTCCTGCCAAAGCATATGAACTTGTGATATGAACACTTTCCAATTACTATTAGAAGTTATGTAGTTTTTCTTAATGGACTAATTGTTCTGCTTGAGAGAAGGCAGGTTCTACCTTTTTCCCTGTGAGATAAATGATTGCAATACAGAAATAATCTTTATGATGGTAACAAAAAAAAATCAAATGGTGATTCAGTCTTCTCTAGTGGATTTTTCTGGGATTTAATACTGTTTAGTCCATTTGACTTCCAGTAGCACATCAGGATTTGAGTAGTGTGTGGGTGGGTTTTTTTTTCCCTTCTACTCTGAAATAAGTATATGTATTTTGAAAATTTCTTTGTAAACTTACAACTGTCTTGCAGTCCAAAGTAATGATTGCAAAATTTCCACAATATGGTTTGTCCTGTCAGATCTAAAATTTTTGCAAGAATTTCAGAAGCCTATAGAATTGTGATGGTCTTTTGAGTTAATTTGTCTGCCATATTTTCATAATATTTCCTTATGGGACTGAAATATGAGCATAGGTTTGAGTGTTAGAATATGCATCCGTGTGTTGAAAGAGTTGGTTTTAGAATCTATCCACTATATGGAAAACTACAAAGACATAGAAATGATTAATGAAGAACTCCCAATGGACTGGACTTTGTGCAAGACAGCAAGCTCTGCCCTCCTAGCTAGGGTTTGTGAACTGCATATGATAAATAGATTGCAAGGCTTCCTCTGGCCAAAGTTCTGGAGAAACCATAACAGTGTAAAATAATGTGTGGTTGGCTAGATGGGAAGAATGACCGCCTCCCAGATCACAGCATAAGTAGGCTTTATTCAGAGGAGTGGCTTCAGAAAGAAGAGCTAGTCTTTAATCCCCTCTCCAGGGAGTTAGTTAAAAGGAAAAAACCCGCAACCAAATAACAAAAAAAAAACCCCAAACAAACAAAAAAAAACCCCAAAAACCCCCACAAACCCCAAACAAAACGAACCAACACTAAAGACTGAAGTGGTACCAGTTATAATGGGGGTCAAGGAATTGTTCAAAACTTGGCCACTAAAAAACACTGATGTGTTTTAGCCACAGCCAGCAGCTGTGCCACTTGTTCAACTCTCCCCTGGAGGGATGAGCAGGAGAAAATGGACAGAGGCAAACCATGGGGCTGGCAGTTTCCTGACACAGCACAGAGAGAAACAACAACAAAATCACTTGTGAGAACATACACAAGCAGTGACAACAGAAAGCACTTTACCAACTGATGACCAACCAGGTACTCAGCCCAAACGCACATCATCCTGGAGCCATGTGAAGACACTCCTCCCCAACTAGCACCCTTTCATTGGGATCATGATGTCAGGTGGTGTGAAAAAACCACCCTTGGTCAGCTCAGTTCACCTGTGCTGGCTTCTTGTGAAAATTAACTGTATCCTAGCCAAAATCATGATACCTCCATAGCGACCAAGATAAGGTTATCTTGACTTCCACTGTTCATTTGTTCCTCGGATCATAGATCATGATGCTATAGTGTGGATTATTAATATTTATTTCTACTGTTCTTGTGATCCCATGTTTTTTGTGGAAAAAGAGCTGAAGCTATTGTGAAATTCAGTGACTGATTTGAGTGTTACATAATTGCAACAATAAAGATTGGGGTGAGATGCAATAAATTGCCCTAGTGATGATTTTTAAGGCACCATCTGTGGCCTGATACTTCTGGGTCTTTATCAGTAATATTGTGCAGAAATCTGTTGTGTGACAGACAGGTAATACATTCTGTATTTGCCCATTAATCAGCATTAGTCTATGTTGGAAGTACCTCTACAATGGAAGACCATGGCACTTACTGTTGATGTTAGAAGAGAAGCACTCCCTACAGGATACAACCTAGTGTTTTCATTGTCAATTTCCTACAAGACTGAGCTTTCTGAAAAGGGTGAACAATAAACCAAATGCTCATTATTTGGCTTCCTGTATTTGAACACAGCACAGCAATCTAATATAATTGATTCAATTCTACTAAGTAGCATATGATGATGTTGTTATTTTAGGTGCACTGTACAGGGAAAACACTAAGAAGAAAAATGCTCTAGTGTCCTTATCTGGTGACCTTCACAGTTGATAGATCTGTGTTACTAAATCTTAGCCTAAAAAAAACCCCAATAAAACAACACCCCACTGCACCCAAAACCAACAAACAAAACCCCCAACCACTTGAGGGTATCCTGGATCTTCTGAAGATATCTGTCAAAGTTGATATCAAGGAATCCATGTTCAGTTTGCATATCTTTCATCCCCTTGGCTCCTTTTACCTTCTGTTTTATTGGGTCAGAATCAGAATAAATCATATTGCCTGTTCTGAACTAATATACAGGCAGAGTCTTATAAGGTAGTAGCAGAAGAGAGAAGTAAGTTCCTATTCCAAGGAATGTGGAAGAGATGATGTTATTTAACCAGTAATATTTCAAGAGGACAGTTTAAAATTTAGTTTTGCAATCAGTAGTTTTCTATGCTGTGGTAGTGAGAACGGTTACCAAGAAGTGTACGTTATGCCATTAAACCTTCTGACACTTTAAATTAGCAGGTGCCCCTAAAGGAATCCTGTCACTACGAGGGTGTCTCTTAGGGAAAGCAAATGTAAAATGCTAACTTGACTGCATTTATGTGCAGTCCTTGTCACTCAAAATAGCACCCCATAACACTTTGTGTAAAATAATGCATTGAAATACCAGGCTGAAAAATGCAGTTAAAAGATAGGAGTACAGTGTGTCCAGAGCATAATTTGCAAGTGATACATGTTATAGGGTGGCATGTCTCTCTATTATACCTGGTAACCTCAGATTTCTGTATTTAGCATGTGCTCTTCTGAATGAAAGTCGTGGCAATACTTTCTTCTATTGGTATCTCACCCATTGCTGCTGGGCACTTACATTTGCCTTACTGATACCACTGACTAGTATTTTTTATCATGTGTTAATGAGATGAAATTTTGTAACATTAAACAAAAAATGACTATTGGTAAAAGTTTTTAAAAAGTGTCTTCCAGCTTGGCTAGCTTTTCTTATTTACATGGATTTTTTTTTTAATCTAAATTTAAATTAAAATAGTTAAATAATAATTGAATAAGTATTGAAAATAATTGAACCTATCACTGACCTGTTGAAAGCAGTGCTTTTTAAGATGATTCATTAACACTAGCTAGAGCTCATGTTGTATAGTGCTGGTTGGTTAGAACTTGGTTACTGAATTGAAGTAGAGTTTTCCCTCTGCCCTTCCTCCCATATATGCCTCAAGATAGTGAATGAGATAAACAAATTACAAGTCCAAAAGATCTGTAAAGGTTCGGAATTTAGTAGAAGGTATTTGCTCATCTGTGTAATTTGAACCCCATTGAACTACTTGCAGAGCCTTCATCTTCAGAAGCTGTCTCTGTTTCACTCTTATTTGGAAAGTATTTCAGATTTCACAGTTTTCTGCCCTCAGGTTGCGTTTTGACTTTTTATGCTAAAGCTTGAGTCAGTAGTTTCTGAAGTTATTGAGCTTTTAAAAAGGATTGATGAGGTTGAAGTCTCTAACAAAAACTGGTGGAAAAGATTAAGGATTTGCTAAAGCAGGGTGAAATGTCTTATATGTTGGTTGCGGATAACCGTAGTTCATTAGAATAGAAACTATGGAAAGTAGCACTAAATCCTACAGTGATAAGCAGTAAGTACTGAAGATTCTGTATTGTAAAATATTTTGCATTTCATCTTAAGACTTATCTTATTTCAAGTGTTTTAGCAGCGCTTCATTTCATGCCTTTTGCTATAGGCTTGAGCCAAACCCCTTTAATGTCAATAAAAAGATATTATTTCACCTTTACATCAATCAGCTTTGGATCCCATACTGTGACTCATGAAGTTCTGTGAAGTTCCTATTGCACTTGACTGATAATACAATGGCCATTCAAGTAGCCAGGACTTTAAAGTGAATCTGAAAAATGAAACTCTTCTTAGCTTGCACACAATAGAAAACAATTTTATTTTTTTTTAATGTTTTGCCCTTCTTTATAAAAATGCTCTTTGGATCTGATCTATACCATTGCTGATAATGCACATGTAGTATTAGGCAACACTTAAAATTCAGCACCTGTCTACATTGGTTTGTGAGGATTAAATCCTTAGCTTATTTATTCAAGGTTTTTTTTGATTGTAGCTTTTTTAGCCATCGATTACTCATGTAAAATAAAGTGGGTGAAGGAGAAGTCTTGCAAATATCCCCATGTAAAAGACTTCTTTTCAGACTGATAGTGCTGTGTTTGGGAAAGGCTGTAATTTGTGACTAGGTTCATTCTTAGACGCCTTCATCAGTGCTTGGTTCCTGTGTCTCAGTGTTCTAACATACCCCAGGTTAATGAGACAGAAAAATTATTTTATTGAAGGAATGTCACTCACCATCAGCTCCAATTTCCTGACATTAATAACCTATTTTTATATACAAAGGGCATATTAATGAAATCCAGGCTGTGGCAACATTCCTACTAATTTCATTAAAACTTGCTGTTCTCATCTTTGGCAGCGGGGCATGTTACTTTTCTGGGTTGGGTTTTGTTCACACTTTCTCATGTATTATCAGCGGTAATGAATGTGAGATATTATGTGCCACTGGTCTGCTCTCTGGATTTTTTTGGTTGGTTTTGGCTCTTTTTACTGCTTGTTATGTTTAGTGTTCAGTATACTGGCTAGTGGGTGGGATCTCAGACTTATATTGCTCAGTCAGTCCTTTTATTTCTAGGTTAGTGTTTCAAGCTCCTGTCAGCTATGATAAAGGGCTAGTATCATCTCCTTGTTCAGTAGCCAGTGTGAAACAATGTTACTGATCATGGTGATGTTTATAATAGATTCACTGAGTCACCGTTACCACAGCTGGTGTGTGGTAGGCCTGAAGAGAATGGGAAGTAAAAGCTTCTCTGTTTTCTCTCATCAGAGAGCTGATGCCAAGTGCCTTCATGCAGTGTTTTGTCTGCACTCTATATATCAGTTCAGCTTTCACAGTTTTTAATCTGTCCACCTCAAGTTCAGTACAAATTATACTGGAACTGCTGTTTTTGGAATACAAAAGGTTCTGCTAGGTGTTTAATGCCAGGACCTTCTGTGTACTGGTATCTACTTTTGTAGAAACCTACAAAGCCTGAGGAAAACAGAAATCCCCTCATGATACGATCCTAACAATCTTGGCATGCTTATATCTATTGCATGTAATGTGTGCCTGCTCATACACAGTGGACATCCTGCATGTGTCTATAGCCCTGGCTGTTCCCATCCTAAGCTGTTGTATCATACTTTCACAAAGCTCTTGCTTAGTGCTTTGAAGAATGAAGTAAATGCAGCTTGCCTGCTTGAATGAGAAAATATTTTAACCTTATTTGGGTCCTTTTGCTATGGAGCATAATGGTTTGATTTGACAGATCTTCAGAAGCAGAAGAGGTGTTTTAGGTGTGAATGAATTTATAGTAGTTATCACAAAACCATTTCTAGAACCCACCACACCAGCTGCCTAGAGAACAAAGTTTCTTGTTCTGAATGCTGTATTAATTTGAAGGGAAGTATTGACCTTTCTTTGCTCCTTTGTTTGACATGGAGAAGGAACCTGTTGTTCCAGAAGTTCCTCTGTTTTTCTAGGATGAGAGTTGGGTGAGAAAGATGCTGAAGCTTCTGCCTATGTTAAAATTTCATGACAGTATGTAAGCAGTTATAGCTCTCCTGAGCTGTCAGTAGCACTCTCTTCTACTTTGATTAGATCTGTGACAAAAATAAATTACCATAATCCACTGACAGGCATGAAGAAAGCCATAATAAGACTGATAACAATGTGTCAGTTAAGAGGCTATTATATTTTACTGCCTTACTACAGCAGACTAAAAATCCATTTCAACTTACCATTGATATAACTAAAGCCTTTTCAAATCTGCCACCTGCCCTAGTCTTAATAATATTTATTACACTTATGGGAAAAAGAACTAAAGTACGCACCTGTTTACATGAGTGTTTAGATGCCGGCACTCCTACTGTAGGTGTCCAGGGTAGCTACAAATAGAGGGCCTTGGTTTTTTCCCTCTGTAAGTGGGAAACTTACAAATATGGGCTAGAAGAGAAGCACAGAACAAAGACTATGGCTGTGAAACATAATGCAATGACAGCTAAGGCCTACAGAGCTCTCTTTATGATAACTTCACAGGATACTGGATGTTTAGAAAGGGAGACGTGCTCTCTGTTTCATTCCCTAGTCCTGTTTCCTGTCATTCCCTACCAAAAATGTTTTCAAGGTAAGTCAGAGTAGGATTTTGAAAGCTTTATGCAGATGGAGCTTGTACTATTTTTTGTTTGGTTTGGTTTCAGTTCTGTTGTTTTTACTGTCTTGATACTTCAGTTGGAGATGTTTGGTCTGTTGAATTTACAGCTGGGTAAAAGTTCAGCATTAGCTGTCTGCACTTTGGATGCAGGACAGGTTGACTGAGGAATGTGTTTGATCATCTAGTATAAATGAAGCAGGTGTAGGACACAAATTTGCAATGTATTTTTCACAGTGTTCAGTTGGAACCTTCAAAGCTGCAGATTGAGGTCAAGGCAGCTTGTTATATCATCTTCTACTGTCAAGAAGTATGTGGCCCAATCAGTGTTTTATCTCTTCTAGCAACCCTTAGCCTCTTCATTGAGCTACAGACACCCAGCTCACTCGCTTCTGAGAAATCACATTCTCTAGGTTGTTCTCTGTTTTTTTTCCCTTTTTTAAATCTTTTTTTCAGACAAAGCTTAAGAGAATGGCCCGAGTTGCACAGGCACCATGGTAATACTATCTGTAAGGGTAATACTCTCAGTGTTTATGACTGTGGCTTGGTTTTCCATCCATAACCCACTTCACATACTTTGTGTCTGCAGACCTCCTGGAGGATGGCTTACAGAGAAGAAGTTAGGTCTATCTGCCAAATTTTCTTGCCAAGCATTCCAGCTGTAAATTCATGAGTGTAGTAGAGAAGTATCACCTGTACTACTTGTGCTTCCTGGTCTCATCAGAAACTTCGTTACAGCACTGTCTTCTAATGGGTCAAACTGCTGTAAAGATGTGGTGCACACTTTTCAAATGCCATGCAGTGAAAGAAATACTTGTACAATTCACTTGCACCCATCACATTTTGGGCTTTCCTTTTTTAATTGCAAAGCAGCATTTTAACATCTCTCTTCTGTATGAGTCCAAATGCTAGAAGCAGTTAGTCAGTTTGATTGCTGTCTGTCAGCCAGCATTATCCACTTTTGCAGACCACAAGAGAAAGTGCAAGTGTGTTGCAGCTGCAGATGTGGCACTTAGTAGAACCCTATGAATCTGCACACTTCTGGAAAGTGTATTCCTCAGTTGCTGATGAGCCTTGTGCTCTTCTTTAAGCTCAGGACATTAGATATAGGTCTGTCACATGCTTCAGTTTCATGACCATGCATGATGAGAGTGCAAACCTACTCAGGAGAGCCTTATTAGAATTTAAGTCAGTTCTCATTTCCCTCTTATGTGGTTCTCTGAAGGGGAACATTTATGAATAGATGATAGATTTTTCACTGAGCCTGGGATAATGCAAGTCTTGTTACTAGAGAGGTCTAATTTTTTGGCTAGATTGGTGGTGGAAGAAGCTGACACTTGCTGTTTGAAAGGGTATGCTTTAATACTCTTCCATTCCTGCTGTATGCTGCTTGCTGCTTTAGATTCTGAATCCTCTGAAGCACTGATGGAATCTCTGGAATTATCCCCTGGACTACAGCTTCAATTGTAATTCAAAAAAATAATGATGATAATGAGAAAACTTGATATGTTCTGATGTATGTAATGCAGCAGACAATACCTTCGTGTGTTTGCTGTATTTTTACCTTTCTCTGTGGAAATTAAAGTTTTCAATTTTTTTTTGTAGCAGACTTCACTTGCTCTAGCTGTGTTCAGAATTTAACACGTATCAAAGTCTAATATGAACAAATTGCTATGTTGTCATTGCAGTGTAATTTGCAGGCTTCCTACTTTGGGGATTGCTTTTTTCCTCTTTCTCAGTTCTCTTATTTTTTAAATTTTCTTTTTTGTCACCAGGGTCTTCATGCTTCTGAGTGGGTATTGTTTTTTTGTTTTTCTCTGGCTTTGGATCAAAGCACCAAAATAGATTTTTATTTTTTTTTAATAAAAATACCTGAACTTATCTGGGTCTATTGGCACTCAGTTTATAGCTTTCAGATAATGTATTTTTGTATTGAAATGAAAATAAAATTCAAATGTGAATTCTGTTTTGGGTGTAATGCATGGTGTCATTATTACAAGCCAGTCTTCATACTTACTAACCTGTGATATTTAGGGACGGTGACAAGCTGCCTATTAACTGAAAGGAATGTATATTGCCATCATAACTTTCCTCTGTGTTAAGATACTACTTTATTTTTCAGACTTTTTCTTGCACCATATGTGCTCTTGGAACAGTTTTGTGGTGGGTTTTTTTGGTTTTTGTTTTTTTTGTTTTTAGCTTCTCTCTATCACAGTCACAATAAGCTCCCCACATCTTAATATTCTTGACTCTGACATTAACTGGATCTTGGAAGAGTAGTGGAAGTATCTTTACCTGTCCATAGCCCCACCAAAATCACAAGCTTAAATTTATGAGTCTTGGGTTTTAACTGCTCTAAGTCACTCAAGAGAGATAGGAGGAGAGAAGAGGTCTTACAAGTAAAAAACGACCTTGAGGAAAAAACACTATATATATCTATACAGATTAAATTTTGTGGCTTTGAGGTGGCTTTAGTAAGTCACAGTCCAGAAGGAAAATATATGTGGGCTAGAGAAGATGGGTATATTTTCAAAACAGGAGTGGAAATCTGCTTCTGAAATGGATCCTTTCTGTGCCATCAAATGACCTTTGGGCTATCGCCTGGGTTCAGCAATCCTTGTGTGTCTTCGGCCACTGTTTACACATCCTTTGTTGTTAAGTCCCATAAGTTTTCCGTCTGTTCATTTCTTTGATAGATTCCTTGAGCCAGCCTTTTATTTTCTTCCAGCTGCCCGATTAACATGCTTGCCACAGCAGATGCTCTGACTTCATTCTTTAACACATATCCCAGATACTTCCATGGGTTTTTTTGGATAGCTTTGGATATAAAATTTGTCATACACTCTACAAACCTCAGCATTTGTTGTCAATTCAGTTTGATTGAATATCTAGTATTTTCCAGAGGCATTTGCTTTCAAAGGATACTTACATGTCCTTCTGCCCCTCTGATTTCTTTTCTTGTGCTCATATGTGAGGTGAATGTTTGCATGGCCAAATTAGGAATGACTATGAATTCAGCTATTTCTCTGTGACTTCTGCAATGTTTTTTCTGGTCATTTCCAGTGGCTTCCATTATACTCCCAGCATTCAGGGACAACTGATGGTTCATATTCCTTTTCTTCCTAATAAAGAACTTAGGGAGATTCAGTAGGGCACTGTAGTTCCTGGCATTAGCTCTGAGGTGTTACACTGGAGAGGATTTAATTCTTTATTTAACACTTTTATTTTTAATTTCCTTATTTATTTTTGAGATGTTAAGAGGCAGGCTCTCTAGCAACCCAGGGTGCTGAATGTGATAAATAAGCTTCTGGAACATGTTTCTGGTGCTTTACCTTGGCTGTCTTCATGATGGTCTGGCTGTCAGTACACCATCACTTTGCAACTGCATGTAGCTTCTGTGGTGTTTCAAGCAGGCGAATCAAAGCTCACTGGCATGTTTTAGTTTGATCTGTATCAGAGGTGCTCTTGTGTAACAGTTACTTTTCTTCAGTGTTTGGGGAGCAGTGGATGTTATTGTGAATGGGAATGGCGTTCTGTACATGTGCAGTAGCAGCTGGAGCATGCCACAGCTTTACAGAGGTAAGGCAGCCTGGCACACAACCAGGGGGTGGGTAAAAGTTCTAAGTCCAAGTGCGTTTTGAGGTCATTAATATGGTGCTGGAGTTAGAGGGGATCATTTAGTTAATGCTAATTGCTCCTAGGTCATTGTGTGGTTAATGAAGGATTTACTGAAAAGCACCTCGTAAGATGCACGGAGCTTTGAGGGAAGTTCATCTTCTGTCATGAGTACTCAAGTTCCGTTTTTGTACTTACTTCCCATGCATGAGCCCATGGTATCAATATTATTTTTATTTACATAGTATCTGTGGAGTATTTGAGGCATCTTAAGTACAAGGTGTGGCAGATGAAAGTCATGGACAGAAGCTAGTTCCAACATTCACTGTGTGTTAGTTTTGTGGAATTTATTTATTTAAAATAGCAAGGAAGCAGAATGTCCTTTGAAGAGAGAGCAGATTTATCAAATCTCTTATCTCTCCCTTTCTTCACCCTCCCTTCTCCTTTGTTCGCATGCTCCTTTCAGCTCATTTTTGTATGGGTGGTTTTATTCTCTGATAGAGACTGCATTTTTTTCCCCTTCTTACAGCTTGTGGGCTACAAAGAAGAGGAACTGACAGGTTTGAAATAAAGGTAATGATAGGTAATGGTTCATATAACTCTGCCAGTGCAATCAGAGAAGAGCACTCAAAGCACTTTCATATGATAGCTCCAGCACAAAATAAAGTTAGCAGGTTAAGATGAAAAAGGAAATTAATGGTGTAGGGGAAGAACTTTGTTTTATTATAAGAACTAATGATATTTTATGATTAGGAATATGCTTTATATCATTTATTGATATCTTAATCCTACCTGGCTACTTTTTACAGCTCTTCTACTGCTTTTGAATTTTGATTCCTATACTGTAACTTAAGTTTTGGGTTTAAATCCTGCTTCAATTATGCAGACGTCTGAATAGGTCTGATGGCATAAACAGGATTGTCTTTTTTAATTGCAGATTTTCTTTTACTAGTGTGAAAAAAAGTAACCCATAATAGTTATGAAAAACCCCTTTTTTGTCATATCTCCATGACATCTTTTCCAGTGAAAACAAGCTATGACTGCCTGTAGTTTTCCTCATAACTTTGGTTGTCCTAAGATATCAATGGCGATATGTAATAACACCTGCTTAAGTGTAGCAGTGCCTATTTGTCAATGTTCCACAGATATTTCTTTTTAGCTTAGCCTTTCATTTTCACATTTGTATTACCTTAATAGGATCATTTTGTACCAGAACTGACAACCCTGTGTTGCTTTTACATAGCTACCTCCTGGATCTGATTACTGTATGTTGCTGTTGTATCATATCTTTTCTTAGATGACACAAGGATTAAAACCAAGGTTTTATTTCTACGTGAATTATTTTTGTGTCATGGTGATCCATGATGCATATAACTAGTGCAGCTGTCTGTGAAATTTCCAAGTTGTAATAAAAACTCAATTTCCTACCTTTTATAATAAGTCTGTATTAGGAAAGGAACTTTTACTTTAATACAAAATAGGGAAACTCGCTCTAGAATAGCTGATAGTGCAGTCATTAGTATTGTGTTTGGAGTCCTTGGTCTGCCTAGTTTAGATGAGGAACTTGCTTTTTTGGTGTCATATGCAAAACTCAACCATGCCAATGGACAGACTTTGCTTCTTCATTGAGATACTGATTATTAATCAGGTAGGTTAGTGTTTCTTGCTTTATCTAGGCTTGTCTGCATTTGTAGCTTTAAACTTCAAAAGACCTTGGTTACATCCTAATATACTTGATCTTCAAAGAACTTTACTGACTTTGTATTTGATACTGTGATGCCAGACATATACTGTAAGGTGTTGAATGCCTCTCCTTATACTTGTCCTTTCATGATAGTTGGTCCTGTTGCCTAATTAAATAATTTCCTGGCTAGATCTCTTGATTGTAAAAATAGTTCATGTATTGAACTATTGAACCTTGTAGATTATAATAAATTCCTTTTACCATTTCTTTAAAAATATTTTGCTAATATTTTGTCATAGCCTCTTGTGGGTTTTTTCTCCCCATAAAGAATGCTTAACCATTATGCTATATGATCGTTCCATTTAGCACCTACTCCTAGACATATTTTACATTTTTCTATACTGCAATACATTTGCCCTCTGCTGGCCTAATTACCTAAATGATCCAAATCCAAGCCAGGCACTACCATGAATAGCAAAGTGCTGAATGTCTTCTACTTCCATCGATACTGTCTAGATTATATGAAATTTATAAATTGATTCAGTTTCGTCATGCTTTGTGAGGTAAGTGGGTATTTCCCTTCTGGAAATAAGGCAGAAATATGTGACATATCACACGTGTAGGACAAAACAGGTAGAAACACAGGTAGACTTCATTTGAACGTCAATTTCTAACTTTATCAGTCAAAATCGTATGTCATGTGTTAACCATGAAATCTTGTAGCTGTGTTTTCCTCTGACTTGTCAATATTAATAGAAAAAGCACATTCCAGCTATCTGTTTAAGGAATGTAAATGCCAAGTAGGTTACTTTCATATTGATGCGTGTGTAGTTTTATCCATAGTTCATTATTGATTTGATTTTGAAAATTAATTTTGTGATAGGCCTACCTGCACTTGGCAGTTTTGCAGGTTAAATTACCCTTACATATCAGTAAGATACCTCACAAGTTGAGTAATTAATATCCTAGTGTGCCTAAAATATTTGCTGCCAATCAAAAACCTGTGCTTACACACAAAAATCACTAACCAAACCCCCTACTCCACAACATAAAGGCTGAATGAATTTAAGCTCTTTTAAAAAGACAAAGTCCGTAATATACATTTACAGTATTTAGTGTGGAATCTGAATACTGCACTCACAAGGAGCCTTTTTGGCTTGTGCTGTGCTCTGCATGGAATGTGCTTTTCAGACTGCCATTTCACTGTGGAAAATAGTTGCCTGCCTACTTCTGCTGACATCACTGCTGAAATGCAGCAGTACTGGCAAACCTTCCTACAGATGTGCTGTATCAGGGTTCATGTGCTGTTGTGCCAAAATGTGTATGTTTTTGATAAAACAGTAATTTTAGAAGTTTTGTGTTAAGGCGTCCTGTTTAAAAAAAAAGACAGTGTACCTGATTCATAATCTTCAAGGTGGTAGCCTCCATGTGTGTAGTTGCCCTGTACACTGTATGCATGAAGCTTTCCCCTACTATATAATATGTATTTATGTACCTAACAAAGTGTATGAGTACTCATATGGATACGGTCCTGCCCATTTTTGAAGACTGTGGGAATTCCCTTGGTAAAATGCTTTCCATCTCTTGAGGTAATAAATCCTGGATTTACAGAGCGGAAGGCTTTGTCACACAGATCTAAATATAGCTTCTGGCTTTTAAATGCTGTCTAGGGAGGTTTGAGGAGGTTGAATTATGACTGGCATTTTGCGCTGTCCCATTAGTTGTTTGCCTTTTTCCTTTCACTTAATATGAAAAATGTAATTTAAAATTTTTAGCCATCATATTTGTGGTGGTTTTGCAATGTGGCTTCTTTAAGAGGCAGATAGAAACTTCTTAGGGGTCCAACAGAGTATCCCAGCTGGGCTCCCAAGGCCAAGCACCCAGACCCTGTTACTGACAAGGCCCATCAGCGCCGGTCACAGGCCTCTGGGAATCACATTTTAGAGAGAGAAGAATGCAAACAGCCGCATTTTGCCACCAGAGAAGGGACTGAGAAGATGTGAGAAACTTTGCAGACACCAAGGTCAGTGAAGAAGTGGGAGGAGGTGGCACTGAGAGAAGATTCCCTGTGGCCTGTGGAGACTACCGTGGTGGGGTGGGTGTCCTCCCACAGCCCATGGAGGACAAAGAGACCCCACTTGCAGCCCATGGAGAGGCACCTCAATTGGGCAGGAGCTCACCATTGAACAGGTGGAGGAACATGGAAGAATCTGTGACCTACATTGGAGCAATCCCCTGGCAGCACCTGCAGCCCATGGAGAGAGATAAGAGGCAGAGAGAGAGCGAAGCAGAGGCCTAAGCCAGAGCAGGTTTGCTGGGGGTGCTTGTGACTCTGGGGGGGAGAATGTCTGCTTTGCTCTATAAAAGAGCAATCTGTAGTTTCTGGGGTGACCTGTAGGCACATAATTGTAAGTTTATGGGACAAGGAATGAAAACCCTGCCTGGATCAGGCTGCACAGGTGTCTTTCAGATAACTTTAAGAGCTAAAATGGCTTAATTAAAGAAATACTTCAGTTTTATTTGAAACTTGAGCATGTTCAAATATGGTAATTTTTTCTAAATAATGAAAGTTTGCAGAGTGAAGCACTTGCCAAATCTTCTCATCATTTTCTGAAACTCAATAATCTGATATACATCAGCAAATAAGAAATGGAAAAGTGGTTGTGATGAAGAGAATTTACATTATATTTTCCTCATTCCTGGATATGAGTCATCAAGAAGACAAATGGCTTTTATTATATGGAAATTTAATTTAAGATTCCTTCTGAATGAAAATTTGTCATGTTTTATCTGTTGTTATACAGTAGATTGATGAACTCTAACTTATTTTTTAAAGCAATTTTGCCTATAGTTAGTCATTACAGGGCATCAAGTGGTCTTGTTTTGAGTTGTGTTTTCTTTTTAAATCCTTGATCTTTTGAGTTCCCTTCCATCTCCTAACATTCTGCGATTCCTGCTGCATAGAATAAAGGAAGACACTAAACATGTGTAGGAGTTAATTTTCAGAATGATTTTCCCTATAAATAATAACACTCCTGTTAAACAGTGTTTTTGTATGAATGCTAGCCCTGATGCATCGTAGGCTTTGTTACAATCTTAAATTTCACTTAACTACTTCAGTACAAACCACTACTCACCCAAATGAGCCTTATTACAGTTTAAAAAAAAAAAAAAAGAAAAGAAAAAGACTTCAGGGAAATGAGATGTGGTATGACAGTGGTATGACAGGCAGTTTCAGGTGCTGTAGTGGCTGTACATGATGAGGTGAGCTGAGTATCTGGTGGACCAAAGGAGTAGGACTTAGTTTACATCTTTGAACAATGCCAGTTCTGGGGAGGTGAAATGCTTAGTTTTCCAGTGGGAACAGAAAGCAGTGGCTGTTTCACAAGGATAGCTCCCTTCCCTTTTAAAATGTATTCTCATCTTTGTTTCTCAACAGTAACACTTTAACTCTTTAAAGAGGGATATTGTGCTCTGAGTTTTAGAACCACTGCCTCTAGGCAAATTAAAGCTGGCATTTCAGAAAGAGCTCAAGGTATTATAAACTCATGGCTCTTATTATTTTGTTTTATATACTGCCCGTAGCTATTGTAGCTGAGGTCATATAGCCAGTCAAGCACGAAGTGCACATCACAATTGAGGCTAACAGGCAAAGAGATGAAGCATTTGATAAGAGACAACCACTGAAGAGAAGACTTACTGAAGGCACTGTCACACTTTCATTAAGGAAGTAAACACGGTTGCTCATTCTTTTTCTTTCTTCAAGCATTGCTTTTACAAAGAGGTCTGCCATTTCACCGTCACACTAACACCATTGCCAGGAATATTCATACACATTCGGTGAACATTATACTTGTCATTTTTCTTTAGCAGATCAAAAGGCAAACAATGCTGTGGGCACAGTGTGATTCCCTCTGAACTTAAAGGAAATGTTTCAGAATCATACAAATTGTATGCCCATCCCGTTTGCACTGCCTGAAATAGAGCCAGTGATCAGAGTTGCTAGGGAGGAAAGCAGGCCACATCCTCAACCAATGAAGTAGTGCTTTATCAGGTTCAGGTAGGGTCAAGTACCCGAGTAGTTAGATTTTCTGCACTTGTTTATCTCACTGTTACTTTGAAGCAACAGGTTGTTCATTTGCTGCCCTGTGCTTCGCTTCTTCAAGAAACTCTAGTGAGAGATGATGCAAAAGAAACCAGAGTACTATGGACAGTCTGGAAGAAAAAAACATTCTGTACAGTCTTCCCACCTCCCCTTTCCAGGATGGAAGGAACAACAAAGACTCATGAAAGTTTTTGACACCAGTTAAACAAATGAACTTTCTAGAGAATTGAGGAAATGGGTATTTTGTCTACTCCAGAGTGAGTTGAAGGAGGAGGTAAGCTTGATTTGGAAGTAAAATGTGGCCATGCTGGAGTTTGTCACCATTAGTATAGCTTATCAAGCTCTGCATGTGTGTAGGAAGTAGGCAGATCAAACTTCAGAATATGTAAAGGGGAAGTAATGCATCTACATAAAAATAATCTAAACCATCCCCCTATGATGCTAAGCTAAGAACAAAAATTGCAGTGCAAGAGGAATATTGGAGAGGCAGTTGAAAGATTTCTGAAATTGTTGGCTGAATGTGCAGCAGCCAAGGAACCAGCAAAATGGGAAGCATTGTAACAAGACAGAGGGCAGAATCTTGGTACTATATGGAACCCTGGTATTTTAGACATGAGGCAGTGAACTTCTGGAACATGCTGTAAAGAACTTGAAATAGTAAACAGTTTCAAGCAGATTTGAAAGAGAAAAGTCACACACATCAGCCCAATCAATGCATACTAAAGGATTAGGCAGAGATGTATCCTCTAGCATATCTCATACACCTGATACTGGGTGAGTATTAGAGGAATGGATGCTGTGTCAGGCTTGCTTATTTTTATAAATTGCATCTCCTAATGTCATTCTTTGGGGCAGGATCCTGGGCTAAATGGTTTGATGTAGCAGGGCAAAGGCAAATGAGGCAGTTAGAACAAGTTGGAGACTGAACAGAACTGTCAGTGAGATATAGAGAGGGGTACTAATTAGGGAATGGAAAGCACAAATGTCATGGTGAGGTAGGACTATTATGTGAGTTTGGAGGGTAGAAGGAAAGTTAGAAGAGATGGGCCAAAGATGGGAGTGCGTGCAGCAGAAAACGTACTGGAAGCAAAGTTTACGTTTCTCAATAAGGTGTGCATAGTTAGTGAGCAGTGCTGATTCTTCCTCTGGCAAGTGGAGTGGCTCCAATGAGGTCCAAAATGAGAGAAAGAACAAAGATGCAATTTAGTAAATCTCTAAGCAAACATACAATTTTTAATACATAGATATGATTATACTTTGGTTTGCCAAAGTTGGATCACTGCTGCTAAGATATTAAGACTTATAAATTTAGGCAGGTACTATAGTTTAAAATGTACTGTTTGTAAGCTGCAGTAACTGACAGTTACTTTGCCATCTGCCTCACAAAGGTGAGGAAATACATTAGAGGCTTAAGTTGCCATATAAGTAATATAAAAGCTATTGTGGTTGAATATTTATGAGAAACTCTGGTGGGCTGACCCTGGCTGGGGCCCAGATGCCCACCAAAGTTGCTCTATTGATCACCTCCTCAGCTGGACAGGGGAGAAAATATACAATGAAAGGCTTATAGATCAAGATAAGGGTAGGGCACTTTATTTTTTGTGAGTCAGGGCTGTTCTCAGTCCTTGTGGAAATGGTGTGAGGAGCTTCCCACCTTGGCTGTCTTGTACTCTTGAGGCTATCTGGAGCAGTGCTGGAGAAGATCTAGAACATGCCTTCAGATTCAAATGTAGTATGCTGTGATATGCTAACAATGTGATGTGAGATGCCTTGATAGTATAAGTCTTTTATTGTTTTCCAGTGGGTTTAAAACCCCTGTGTATTGTAGCAACCAGGGATTGCTAAGGGCAAAGTACCAGTTACTATTCTGAAAACTAGTATTGTTGCGCCGTGGTTGGGTTGAATCTAGGGAGTGTAGTGGCCGAAGTCCTAAAACTCTGTTATTCTGCCAGTGTTCCCATACAAGAAGCTTCTCCTGTGTTAGTACTGCAGCAGGAGATTAAAACATGAAATACTAAGGTATTAAGTTGGAAATAAAGCTACAAACTAAGGTTAAGTATGAAGCAGAGACTAGAACATTCTCTACCTGTCTTGTATATGGATTTTAATCATCATGGAAGTATGAGAGATGGTAATAAATGTAAGAGCATTCTACTTAAAAAACCTGAAATTATGTTTTCCCTCTTTCTGTGAGACAGTATTTGTCATCCCAGTCTTGACAAAGTCTTGAAGAATTAAAAGTTCTTATCTCTCCTTTACCTTGATTTCCTATGGAAAAAATGGTGTTGGCCTGTGCATTTCCTCTGCACTGACAGGGCTTGTATTCTCCTTTTGGAGCAGAGAAGGGAACAGGGAAAACCTCCTGCAAGGGCAAAGAAAATTAGAGCTTCTTAAAGTAGGAGGTTGTGAGGTTTTTTTTCTCTTGGCCTTTTTTTACTGCTAATAGTAGATTCTGTGGGTGTACAACTGCTGACAGCCACGTATAAACACTGCTGCAGAATTTCACTCTCTGCTGCAAATTTTGGGTCTTTTGTGCTGTAATTTCAAGGCTTCTGGGTTTTTTATATCCAATTATAGATCTTATTTTGGTGTTGAAATTTCAGCAGGTGGCTATAGTAGGCACATATCTAGCTAATTTTTATATATGGAATCATAAAATCAAGCAGTAGAGACAAAGCTTGGTTGTAAACTGATTTTGATTTAGTCCCTTTTTTCACTATTAAAAAGAAAAGGCATAGAAATCCTTATAGACTTGGACCCCTCTGAACAGAGAAGGTAAAATCATATGCAAAGTATGTGTTCCACACATACACTGACATTGCAGATACGAAAGAAATTACAAACAATAGTTTAATTGTGTTCCAAGTGTACATAATCTCATGAACTGTTCTCCACTGAAGTCATAATTAACCGTCTGCATGCATAGAGCTGCCCAGTAACGTTTCCTAGCAGCACTTATCATCAAGGGCTTGGCATTAGGTTAGAATGGTTTACGTACAGCCAGTTAGAAATTGCAATTTTCATCAAACAGTACAGTGCTTTTGTCTGTTCTGATTAAGAATCACACTCATTTTCTAGCTTAAGATGTAGTAGCAAGTGTCAAAGCAATTTTTTCATTTAACAACATATTGCAACATCACTGCTACTGCTTACAAACAGAGGAAAATCATAGTCCTAGAGCACCAAAAAAACTCCAAAAGTAATTGTCACGTCCATAACCTGGAATTTTTGGGCAGTAAATTTGAAAGCTATGAAATTTTAGTAACTGAATAAACTTTTTTTTTCTGCCTCTGCTCCCTGCTCTTATTAGAAAGGAAAATGATCTCCGATTTTCTGTTGCATCTTATTTTAGCTAACTAGTCAAGGGAAACAAATGGAAACAAATTATATTAAATTTTCTAAAGCTACATGCTATTTCAGAGACAGAACAAAGAAATTAAAACGTTTTTGTAACTGGTTCAAAGGTAATCTCTCTAGTGATCATGTAAAATTTAGACTTTAGCATGAGTATGCTTATGAAATGCCTTCAGATATCAGCCCACATTACAATCTGCTATTTTGTTTTCAATGAATGTGTCGTGACTAGAAATTTAAGTGGTAACTACAGATAAGATTGAATGCAGCACTTTAATGATATCCCTTTTCAAGTTAGCTGCTGGAAATATTTTCATTTAATTTGCTGAAGTCCACTGAGAATATAATTTTATTTTGCTTTACATAAAATTAACAAACTTGTGATGTTCAAAGCTACTGCCAGAATCATAATTGAAATGGGCATTTATTATTTTTTTAACAGTTTTAAGCATGTTTGGAAAAGAAGCATCCTATCTGAAATAATTTTTTGATCCTTAATTAATGAGAAAAAAAATAAGTCGGAATATTTTGCATATGTTTCAATTGTGTAGAGTACTTTTACCCTTTTAATGTGTTGTATTGCAATACTACTTGTTTAGAAGGGTGCTCTCACTGAGTTTTGTCCCAGACCATTCATCCTCATTTTCTATAATGGGCTGGAACTGGGTTTGTTTTTTTTTTTTTGTTCATTCTGAACAGTTCTAGTAAATCTGATTGGGACTATTATGTAAGTAAGATCACTTCAGTGAGATCGTTTCAGCTCTAGTATTTTAAAACTTTATGACATCCATGTCATCTGTAGGAGTGCATAAGTCTTCTGCAGTTGAATTGGCATGGTTTCACCATGCAGAAATGGGATGTGTGGGAGGACAGGAACTGAAAGTTAAAATCCAAGGAGATCAAAAGAAGGATATACATATCTTTTGTTAATAAGAACTCGGATCTGAAATAACATCTTTTTGATCCTTTAAAGGACAGGAGGACAGCAGTGAATTGAGATAGGAGGTGCTGGCTAGGAGATCTGGCACAGCATTTCTTCTAATCCCTTCTCTGCTGTCCTCTGAGATGTCAGATGCTAACAGACTTGGGTTTGCTCTGCGCATTCTCCCAGCTGGCCACATATGCGCTTGGTTTGGTTTTAACATGCTGACTCTCAAACAACCCTTTGTGGATATGGATCTATACATGTTTCTGTGAACAGATCCAAAAAGGGAACAGTTCTTCTGTATTTTCTCCATGAACAGAGCCACCTATGCTGGAGATATGGGACAGATCCTGCATTTTTCACTCTGAATATAGATAATGCCACTACAACAGAAATAAGTACGAAGAATTTTTTGTAACAATTTTCAGATCAAACCCTTTAAGGAAAGCTCCATTAAATCTAAGTAGATGCCACATTGTTCCAAGCCCACATAGCAGTGGTATTTGCCAAATTTTATTTCATTTGATCCTTCATACTGTACTCCAAAGATTTATTTTTTTTTAATGAGGAATAAGTATCCACTAATCTGCAGTCCTTACTAAGACAGCTTCTTTAGGCTGTTGCTTGCAAATCATCTGAGTAGCAGTTGACATATGAACCTAGTTGGCAAGGATGCCAGTGTTGCTATTTCTTGACTGTGATGCAAAGTAAGACCGTGAAAGCATTTTCTTACTGGGTAGCTTTTCATTGTTATTTGCCCTAGAGTCACATTTAAGTAGCTTTAAAAGAAAATGGAATGTAAATCAACCAAGTTTGAAGACAAGTAATTATTTAATATATAGGTAGGATTTGATTATATGTCGTTAATATCTTTGTCTTCAGTACTCTCCATTAAACAAAAAGCTACTATTAGAAGAAAACTTAAAAAAACCAAAAGCCACCCCCAAACAAACCCCACCCCAACCACTTGGATACTTTCCAAATAAAATTTCCTTCCAAGATCAAGAGCAGATAAAATTTCCATTCAGATCTGTTCCAGTCAGGGCAACGCAGTTCTAGAGACTGGACACAAATTTCTGAGTTATTATTCAAATGCAGGTTCCAGGTACATTTTTACAATATTAAGATGTTGTTTGACTGAAGGTGACCATCTGTCCTCTCCTCTTTCTGCCTTGTTACAGATTTCTTGAAACATTCAGGGCATTAGGCATGAATTCTGAACCTTGCCTGATGATTAAATGCCAAGCCTGTGTTTGTGACCCTGTAAAAGGAGGAGCTTGAATTTGCAATAATGAAGCTCTGGCTTTCAGAATGGAACAACACTCGTACTTCTTGCATGCCAGAGTACCTGGCTCTCTGAATTAAGTGCTAGTGTTTGAGGAACTGAGTTACCTGAAATAGAAAAACCTCAGTAGAGAAGCCAGGTGGTTTACTAGGTTGGTGTTAGATTCTTCCAACTTTACGGTATATCATAAAAAGGGGCATTGAAGTTTAGATGTTCTTAAACTCATGTCTACTAGAGCATTTCTGAGCTGATCAGTCTTTATCATTTGGGATCTCAATTTGCTGTGTTGGCTATCTATTTCCCTGCTTTCCAGGGGAGCTCAGTGAGGTGTCCTGGTTTATTAATGATTACGGCCTTCAGTGTAGTATTTTTGTAGGAGCCAAAGGTTGTGGGAAACTCTCTACTTGGCTGCCCACTGGGAAAGAAAAGCCATTCATCCAAGCTACCTAAGAAAGCCATCACTGTTCTTTGACTTTTCTGAAGCTTCCAGAACTTCTCTAATACTAGAACAGAAACAGTTTAGCAAGTCTGAAGGTTTGAGTTCTGCTCCCCATCTTTCCTGAGTAAAAAACAAGTTTGTCCTTCAGATCCTTACTCATTTCTAGACTTCTAGATATATAACATTAACTTGTTGAAGTTCTCCCTATGAAATCGCCAGAAAGACTCTGTAAATGTCTTCATTCAGGCATAAAAAAAAAAAGTATGACAAGTGTGTCAAAACTGTATGTAAAGCTTGTATGGGGCAGAACACAAGGGGGAATCCTGAATTCACACTAGGAGTGGTGAAAGGCGGAGAAGTGGCAGTGTTGATATTGTGTGACTAACTTGAAGTGGAGGTGATGGCTGAGGATACACAACTTGGAGATGAGTGCAGAATTTATGTGGGTTTGGCGTAAACATCCATTACTGTTGAACTGGGACCAACACTTGTATGATGACAGAGAGGCTGCAGTTAAGATATTTGGGGAAAAAACTCTGAATGGCTATATACACTTCATAGAAATGCATGTGGTGTTATCTCTGTTGGGATTCATGTCAAGATGGCTGCAATGAGGGTCAAAAATTACATTATTCAGTTCATAGCAGTGAGAGTTCCAGTACTATAATGGTTACACAGGCTGGTGATGAGGAGGGAGCATTAAAAAGTAACTTTAGGCAAACCACAAATATACAAACATATTTCTGAAGGCTTTTTGTTTTGTGACAGTCTCATAATTGTGGAGAAAGTATTGCTTGTAATAGAGTGTCCCCTTCATGCTGTCCTCTGTTAGGGCAAGAAAACCTCTTAATTTGCATGCTGTTAGTACTGAGATGAGCATTTTCCACATTACTCCAGCCTGAGATGCTCTCGCTCAGCACAGAGCAGCAAGACATACCTGCCTATGCTGGAATTGTGGAAACAGTGAGAAATGTCTTTTATCACAGACTGGGGGTGGCATGTGGTAAGTTCTGTGGGCTTCCTGGTACACCGTATGCTGAATCTCAAGAAAAGCTCATCATATTGCTAGTATAGACTAAAGAAAAGAGTATCTTCTCAAAAGATAAGCTAAGGCAAACCAATAGCATTATACCACTGTGATCCTCTTCCATCTGACAAACCCTTTTGTGCGGCAGTAGGCTTTGATCAATGTTGTCTTTATATATAGTGTATATAGTTCTATTTCTAGCTGTGCTACTTTCCAGAAATATTTCTTCAAGAACTGCACCACACAATACTGGTATTGGCTTTAAAATTATTAATCTTCTTATTTTAAATTGTAGAACTGTGATTCATTTTAATAAGCTATGATATCTTTGCTAACTGATACTTAAGTGCATGGTCATGTTTTTCAAGAATAGCTTGTTTGCTGCATAAGAAATTGAACTCTGTCTTTCTATCAAGTACATGCAATTAAATATGACTGGGTTGACATTTTAGCCTGCTTGTACAGCATGTTCTCTGCTGCAACTCTAGGTGAGACATTCTCTAATTCGGGTAGTATATCTTTGTATTAAGCTCGGTACACGGGGGAAGGAGTAGAAGCAGCACTTGTCTTGCAAAACATGCTATTGAGCTGTATTGATTTATCATTTAGCAGTATTGGGTGTTCACCCTGGAAATCCAGCTAGGTTTCTGGTTGTTCATGAGAAGGCTGATTAGTATTGTGTTATCTAATGAATGCATATGGGCACCAAGGGCTTATGCATCCTTTATGCACTCTGAACAAACCAGAAGAGACATCTATATGAAATAATGAACTGCTCAGCAAGTAAATCACGGAGCTTGTTGCACTGTACAATTAAGTTATTTTTCAGTTTTTCGAAGGAAGAAATAAAGAATGGATTAGTAATTGTGGGTGTATGTGTTAAACCAGCTGTGTACTTTGAGATTCCACAGTGTGAGATGAAACAGAAGAAAGTTATGATTTGGAAAACTGATGAACTGGGTTGGGCATACAAGACCAGAACCTTCAGATCCACTTGTTATGGGCTCTGATTCAGGCTTTGTCATTATCTGGCCATCCAGGAGTTCCATATTTCTGATGAGGATTTTCTGCCTTCTGTATAGGCTTTCCAAATATTTCTTGAAGGCAATGTTGGCACATCTTCTTAGGAACGCTTCTATTATGCCAACTGCCCTGGCTGCGAGACTGGGCCTGTGGGCTAGTACCCATGCTTAACTCCATATCAGATAATGTACGTATCAGTGGTGGGGGTGTAGAAACTACTTTTTAAGGAAGGTAGGCAGCTTGTGATGAGTACAAGGTAGTCAAAGGACTTTTAGGAAACCAAACCAACAGTTACAGTTCTGGATAATAGGAAGAAAAAGCAATTTGTTCTAAGTGCACAAGTAAAGTGCTTTCAGAAAGGGTTGATGGAATGCTCTTATTCTTCATGGATTTCAGAGATAAATATCTTTCATTCCATCTTCTGCATTTTTCTTCAAATGGTTCCTGTGATCCTTGTTGCAGAGAGTGTTCCTGCTATTCAAAGTCAGTGTCCAGTTGTGTATGTGTGGGAAGAGAGGAATGTTTCATTTGCTGCCAAGGAATGCTTTTACAAGTTTCATCCGATTCCGAAGGACCAATTGCACATCACATCAAATAGGACATGCTAATTTTCACACTTATCTTAATTTTAATATAGTAATTTTGACTATTTTCCCTAGAAATGCTATCAAAAAAGTAGGAAAACTGAGGCATGTGCTATAATCATAACAGCATTGCAAAGTGTTTTCACATTTTTTACATGAAGTATGCTGAGATTTTAAAAATGAATTGCAGCAGTCTAGCCTACCATTGCAGTACCAGTTGTGTAATGGCTATAAAAAGTAAACCCCTCAGTGATAGTCCCTTCTAGCTTGGATTATCCACTTTTTTGTAGTTTCAGGTTTTTATTAATGTCTGGGAATTTACAATGTCTTTGTCTGGGCTTGGGCTTTAGTCTCTCTGTATTAGATTTTCTGTTTATTTAATGAGACCTTTGTTGATGTATATTAAGAGCTGTGCTTAAGAATACTTATGAGTATTGTATTGTCACATCTTCATCTTCAAACAATCCAGAGAGAAATTATCAGGGAGATGGACTACTGGATTCCTTCGGGGGGGAGCAAAGGGACTTCTTTGCAGAGATAGGAGAAAGGGAGAGAACAGTCCCAGGTACTGTTAAGGTAATTTCTTGGGGTATATATAAATTCCACGTAAATAAAACTGCTGATTTCAAAGGGGTTATGTTTGGTTACACATAGGATTGAAGATACGGTGCTTAACTTCCACAAGCTTTGTATTCACAGATTTTCAAATAATCTCACGGTCAGTTGGGCTTCCTCTTTAATACAGAGAAGATAGGTTAGAGTGCAAACAGGATAAGTTGTCATTTACCTTTAAATGCTGTTTGTGAAGGTAATGATTTTTACATGGAATTAAGTACAGTTTAGTCAAAGGTGGTATGTAACATTCTGCATACCTTTAGAGATATGGTCTTCTTTCCATTACTCTTGCTTGATCATGCTATACTGTCCAATAAGGAAACTCTTTAGTTGATTTCGTGATGCTTTAAATCTCTCTGATATGAAAGTTTGTATATTATAGCTGCCCCAGGCATGATGACAGTTTTGGCAGTAGATTACAGAAATAATTGCACAGTGAAGCTTAATACAAGCATGGTGCCAGTATAGAACAAAGTTGGTATTCTGAAATGGGGCCTTTATTAAGTTACTGCAGTGAAAATAGAAGGACAAGAATGAACATCTGAGTCTACTGCTTACAAAGCAAATAAACTGCAAAAGGAAAAACAGTATCTTGAAGAAGGGATTATAGGATACTGTTGAAGATTCTAGACAGACAGAATTGCTATCATATATTCATTAAATCCAGCAGTCAAACCATTCCCCAGCATTGATTGTTTTGATTTCATTTCACACAATCAAACTGAATTTTGCTAGCCACTAATGGTGTGGCTTCAATAGGAGGACAGATGACTCTTTGTCCTGCCAAATGTGTTCTCATCTATGGTATTGCCATCTGCTACTTTAAATGGGAGAAGCATTGTTAGTGTCTCTCACCAGATGTGGTTTGATAATCTCACTTTTTCTGTGTAAATAAAAGTGCTTTAATAGACAAGTGAAGGTGTGTTAGACTTGGTTTGTATAGGTGGGATGATAAAATTTGCAAGGTTGCTACTGTTGAGAAGGAGCTGAAAAAAGTGATACTGAGATATAATGTATGCTATATACTCATAATGGAGTTATACTTGCATGTCGGTATCATGAAGTGTTTGCAAAAAAAAAATAAAATTGTCTTTTAATAAAGGAACTTCTTCAAATACTTGAATGGAACTTACTGTATTTCATAACTTCATTCTCAACTTTGTTTAATGTGTAGACCACTCAATCTAATATGCATATTTGAAAGTAAAAGAGGTAAATATCCCTTTCTTCATAGCAATGAAAAAAAAAATAAAATTATAATTATAAAAAATATATATGAGTAATTTTGAGAATAAAGAGAAGAGCTCTTAGATATGCCTGGCAGTGCGCTCATAATGTCTAGAAGAAATTCTTTTCTTCCTGCGTTGTGTGGGGTTTTTTGGTTTTGTTGTGGTGTTTGGTTGGGTTTTTTTTCCCTTCCATCGCTGAATTTCAGATTGACACAGGGAAGTATTTGTTTTGGGTTTTTTCACCACTGACTTGTAATTGAGGAAAGCCCTGAAATGAGAAAGAATTTTAATCTGATTTAGGAATGCATTGTTTAGCTATATGACTACATCAAAGTCTGGGTGCATATCCCACTTGTGGTCTCTCCCATTAGTTCCCAAAGAGGACTCTTTCCAGCACTAAGCTTTTTTTCAAAGTAGCCCTCTACTTCAGTGTGCTCTAGTGTGCAACTATTATTTGTTCAATTGATAGTATAGAGACTGCCATGAAATTCCAATTTTATCTCTGTTCCATTGATCATGTAAGTTATAAAATTGCTTGCTCTGCTGAATGTTATCTGAATCCAAATTGCATTTTTATGCATTTTCTTGTGGTGGTCTTTTCTAGATAGTCTTCATTCTAGCTAGTCAGAATTGAATTCACTGCATGTATAGCAGGACCTCACTTCTTTAGAAGCTTGTTTGTAGTACATACAGCTAACCATTATTTCTACACAAGTGATATTCAGTTTCAGTCTACAAATGAATACTTGACCCTTCAAGGTAAAGATGGAATGCCTTAAGAAAGGGGCTGGATGTCTTAACTCTCTGTTTAATTAAATGTGCAAGAACAGGGTTAGATGATCCAGTTCAATCTTTCTGAAGATCTAATTTCCTTTGCATTAATAAATTGATTTCAATCTAAGAGGAGTTAGGTCTATAGAGAACTAATAACCAAGTTACAATTCTTAGTATTTTTGTCTGTAATTTGAGACTTGGAATCACTAAAACTGAATAAATAGAACTATGGTGACTTCAAGTACAGCTTCAGATGCTGTTGTGTCAACTAGTATGTCTTTCCATACAATAATCACAATAAGCAACTTAAATAGGCACACACAAACAAAAAACAAGAGTTTGCATGGTTTTATATCAGCAATTAGTAATAAAATACTCATGGTTTTGCTTGGGTTGATGCAGTGTTATTGATTTTCTTTTGGGAGATGCACAGAGCACCCGTTTGGTAGGACTCATATTTTTTGAACTTAGCAGACATAGCACTACACAGTGAATGCCACAGTACTATTGATTTAAGAGATAATAGTATAGGCCTGTCCCAGTGTATCACACTAAACTTTTCTGTGATAATATGTGGTACAAAAGGGAGAGGTTTATAATCCTGAAAGGTAGAAAAATTACATTGGTTTGAATAAAGCTGTGAGAAACATTCATTACATGGCTCAGGAAAGAGGTTTATGGTCTGGGAGTGAAAAATAATCTCTAGGAAAATGAGTTTCGCGCAGTATTTAAAAAGCAAAGAGCAGGACGGACTATGCGTTTTGTGTATACACAAATCCAGGAATTTTCAGCAAGTGAAGCTTCAGAGTTGAGGAGTTTCAAGAATGAGCTCTATGTGAAGGGAAAAATAATAGAGTTCAGTCACTTCTGTTGGTAAGAAGAGATACTACTTGGCCTACCAAAAAGATAAGTCTGAAAAATGGTAGTTTTGAGTGTTTTAGGAGTTTAAATATGGAGTATGGCTGCCTTTATCTTTAAGTATCTCAATTAACTTCAGTCTTAGTAGTGGCTGTAAATTAATTTATTAGTAGATGGAAAATAGTGACATAATTGATCACTAAGGATTGGTGATACCAGTCCATTTCTTGTAAAGAAGCATCTGTACTAGAAGAACTTATCCAAACTGGCACTTCCTGTCCTTGTTTTCAGCCTCAGCAGAGTTGCCAAGAATGGATTGGTCACAGACTGATGCATCTGTTAAGTCCTGAACACAGTCATATAGATTTGGGTTCAGAAATATTAGTATGTCACTATAGATAGCAGTTGAAATGCCTTGTTGCTGAACAGCGGATTTCAGAGCTATTAATGAACTACTTCACACAAATCCTTGGACAGAACTGTAGATTCATTTGAATGTAATTGTTAAATTTAGCTTGCAGTATGGAATGCAGCATACCCACTTTCAACTCCAGCTGTTTGCAGTTCACAAGTATGTAACATGTAAAAATAATGAATTGGAGATAGTCAACTTGCAGCAATGTATGCTTTAGTATAGTATGGCAGGGCAACTAAAACCGACTTCAGCTGCAGCGTGTTAGTACATCCAGAAGTGTTGGAGTAGGGGGTGTTAGGGGTTTTGGATTTTTGGGACGTGTTTTTCCTGGTGGTGTGGGTTTTCTGTTCTTTTTAGTTTTCAGTAGCAGTGGCATTTAAAAGGTTTATGTTCTGGCTGGTAAAGGAATTACTATGTCTGATGTCAATGCACTGGAAAAAGAGTTTTGTGCAATGTCTCTTGCCCAGGGTGTTGACAGGACCTAGCTTAAGGAAAAGTTGCAGAAATGGAGCTGGAAACTGTTCTGGGTGTTGCTCGAGTCCTTTAACCAGGTCTTTCATTGCTGCATACTGAAAGTAAATGCAGCTCTGATGGATTCTAGCCAGCTCATTTCTCCTCATGTGAGAGACTTATTCTGCTTTTTTTTTTTTTTTGCAAGGTGTGTGTTCATTCCTTTCAATAGTCATAAGACATATGGAAGGGCTTAATGTGATTTTTCGAAGAATTAGGATTAGCAAATCGGTGCAAATTTAGAGGATTTTAATAGCACTAGAAATGGGCACTATCAGCAATAGAAAATTCTCTCAGTTCCGTAGCTAAAAGTATACACGAAGAGCTCAGATAATTCAAACATTGTACAACACTAGTTTTCCTTTTAACCCCTTTTCAGTCTTGATCAGTTAGAGGGCATTCCAGTTTGTGACCTAGAGTTGCCTTTTGGCCTACTCTTTTTGGACCTGCAGCTCCTGTTAACGTTTGAGAAGAGTTACTAATTCTGGCAACAGTAGTAAAATTTGTTTTGCTTTTGGTAAGGGAAGGCCAGGTGGTAAAGGGCTAACTTGCATTTCAGGAATCACTACATCAATTAAGATGTCGGGCTGACATTCAAGAGAGTTTAATACCTGACAGAGAGAAATCTAGTGTGAATTTTGTGGGTTTTTTTTTGTTTGTTTGTTTGGTTTTTTTTGTGTAAAGGGTGAAGGATAGTGGAGTTGCTTATTTTGCTGAAACCCCAGTTCCTTGGGGAGCATGCTGAAATTAGTTAATATTTTTAAGATTTCTCACATGCTACACAAAAAGGGGTCATGTAAATTATCTTCTGAAACACTGTGGTCATGACAGTCATCCTTTTTTGCCTGTGATGTAACAAGCACTTTTTGTCTCTAACAAACATGGAGGAATTATTCAACACTGGCATGGTGTACATTAAATGCTACAAGTGTTGCTTTAAGGAGTGATGCATGAGTGCTTAGCAACCTTACTGGTGACGATTCAGACTGCATGCTCATTTGGCAGATGTCTACCTTAACTTGATCTTTTGGTTTCTTTATGGAGCCAGCCACTTCCAGGAAAGGTTTATCTTCACAAACATTGGAGTAATTTTACCAGTAAATTTTCGTATTTATAGCATTGAAATATGTGCCTTAGATACTGTGGGCAGGGGTGATTCCTTTAGCTCAAAGATTAAAAGGCTCAGGCTCATAAAAAAAAAAAAAAGACAAATGTGGTCATGAATACTGTTGGTTAAGGCAGCACATTGCAGAGGGAGCATGGAATGCTTATGTGCATGACCAGATACTGAGAATTAACCTTGTCTGT
This sequence comes from Heliornis fulica, assembly GCA_013399135.1. Lineage (NCBI taxonomy): Eukaryota > Metazoa > Chordata > Aves > Gruiformes > Heliornithidae > Heliornis > Heliornis fulica. Next base: position 446,193 of record VXBZ01009239.1, read on the forward strand.
TTTGCTGACTGGGGAATGACAGATCTCAAACTCAGCATCTTCTGAACACTAATATAATTTCTGCTGACAAATTATTTGTATGTGGAGAAAATCGTTGTCTTTATTTCAGCTAAACTTGTATTTATATTGTGATGTACTTGGAACTCGTACTTAACATAGTTTGATTTTCCAGATACTACAGATACACATACTACTTTTCTTTGTGCAGTAATTTCTGACTTGTCTGTATTTATATGCACAGATGCTGTTGCAAAAAAACCCCACACCAACTTCTATAGCAAGAGCCATTGTCAGTGCTTAGTTTTAAACCAGGTCAGACACTAGCCTTACAGATTGATTTTTTTTTTTTTTTGTGAGCTGCTTATGCTCTTCCTTTTACTAAAAAAGATTAGTTATACAATATGAAATATGAAAACTTGTTCAGAATTGCCTCTTAATATCTGACTCATGGGGGAAGAGCTTGTCTCTGTTGTACATATATAGGAAAAAACCCCTGAGATCCAAGAAGCATCATGAAGCTCAGTGCTGTAGTGCTGAGGATTTGTTTCATATTCTGAGAAGAGGAAGGAAATACTTTATCCCCTGAGGTGGAGATGCAAAGAACTCTGTAGAAGCAGAGTTAACTTTACCTCTTAACCAAAGAGGAGCAGGGTGTGTGCATAGTTCTCCTCTGCTTCTGGCCACCCTGTTGCTGCGTGGTCATGGTAGGTGCAGTGATCGGAGTACAGTATATATAGCTGCTACAACAAAATTAGTTTAGGGTACTGTTCTGACAGAAAATTTCAAGTGTTCCAAACTGGAAAAGCCACAGAAGTTTGTTGTGTTTTTTTAAAAAAAAAAAAAAAACAAACAAAAAAAACCCAAAAAACCCACTCCTAAACTTTAGCACAAATGCATAAGGAAGTATGTTTATAAGCAAGGAACTTTAATAAGTCTATCCTTGTACAAAGTTCAACACATCAATTCCTATTGATCTCAGTGGAAAAAGTTGCTTTTGCCGTAATGGGACATGGCTATTTCCTATTACTGTAATAAAATCTAGGAGGAAAAAAAATTGCAAAAGCTGCTGTGAAATAATAGAAGTAATTCGTGTTCACGCCCCCTTATTAACTTCTACCTCTGATAAAACTCTGCAGAAATATCATGTGCTACTATATTTATAATCCCGCCCCTTAAGATGTATCTAAAAATACTGTAATCACAGTAAGAAAAGTGTGTTAATGTACAGTTGAGATACAAAGAATGCTAATGATGTTGATCGCTCTTTTTCAATTTGTGAGTGCTAGAAGGCAAGTCAACTGAACAGAACAAAAGATTATCTGGGTTCAAAACAAGAAAACAAAAATGTTGGAAATTTAATTAATCCCCTGCCAATTTGTGTGAAAAATGCCTAAACTTGGATACCTCTGACTCCAGAATTTTGAGAGATAATTCAACTGCTGATGCAATTGAATTTAAGGAATTGGGTTTTGGATTAGAACTTTTTTAGTACATCTAATTGGTAGAATTAGAAAATATAAACAGTAATGAGGAAACAAACAGGAAGAAGAATACTTTTTTTTTTCATGCAGCACTTAAGAAATTTGTAGATTAAATTTTTTTGGAGAGGAACTACAAGCCAGTCACTCACCTCCATGCATAGCAGGATCATGGAGCAGATCCTTCTGGAAAATGCTCAGGCACGTGGAAAATGTGGTCATTGATGACAGTCAGCATGATTTCACCGGGGCAAATTGCGCCTGAAAAACTTGGTAGCCTTTTATTGCAGGGTTACAGCATTGGTGGAAAAGGGAAGAGCAACTGATGTCATCTACCTGGACTTGTGCAAAACATTTGAAACTGTCCTGTACAATCTTCTCTCTGAAACTGAGACATGGATTTGGTGGATGAACCATGTGCTAGATGGAAGGACCTTGACAGGCTTGAGATGTGGGCCTGTGGTAACTTCATGAAGTTCAAGATCAAATGCAAGGTCTTGCACGTGGGATGGGGCAATCCCAAGTACAACTTCAGGTTGGGCGGAGAATGGATTGAGAGCAGCCCTGAGGAAAATGACTTGGGGGTGTTTGAGAGGAGGCTCAACATGACCCAGCAATGTGCAGTTGCAGTCTAGAAATCAAGCTGTGTCCTGTCCTGCATCAAAAGTAGTGGGACTATCAGGTTGAGGGAGGTGATTCAGCTTCCAGTAGATCAGAGACCTGGAGCACCTCTCTAGTGAAGACAGGCTGAGAGAGTTGGGCTTGTTCAGCCTGGAGAAGAGAAGGCTCTGGAGAGACTTTAGAGCAGCCTTCCAGTACCTGAAGGAGACCTACAAGAAAGCTGGAGAGGGACTGATTATCAGGGAGTGTTGTGATAGGACAAGGAGTAATGGATTTCAGCTAAAAGAGGGGAAGTTTCAATTAGACATTGGGAACCCATCTTTATGAGAGTAGTGAGGCACTGGAATAGGTTGCACAGAGAAGTTGTGACTGTCGCCCACCTGGCATTATTTGAGGTTGGATGGGGATTTGGGCAGCTTGCTCTAGTGTAAGGTGTCCCTGCCCATGGCAGGGGAGTTGGAAATAGATGATCCTCAAGGTCCAAACCATTCTGTGAGTCTATGATTCTAAATGCTGACATTAATTTCACATGTGCCTTAATATAATTTCTAGCAAAGGATGTTGCACCTAGTGCAGTGTCTATGCAAATGCAGCAGCTGACTGTTTATGTGCATTTCTGTGTAGAAGATGTATAACTGCAGTGATTTAAAGGGAGTACTGAAATAATTATGCTCTGAGGGCACAGTACTCTGCTAACACTACTTGCAGGGCAAAAGATTAGAGAAAGAGGAAAGTATGTCATACACTTCGTAGGTTATTCTTAACTTTTTGCCACAACCTAAGTTCCGTTCTCAGGAGGGAGAATGCCTGCAACTATTATTGGGCTTATAACCTTTATTTATATTGGTTGTCCAATAGTTAGGTCTATACAAGACCACATTTCCTCCTTATCCCTGGTTCTGTGCAAAATAGTATGAATTGTCACTGAAATCATCAGCTGAATAATGGCTGAAACTATAATCTCAATGCAAAGATAAATTTCTTAGGATATGCAGTGTTTGGAATTAATTGTATAATCATGTTTCTATTCATTTATTTTATTGCTACTGCACTTTGGTCTTAATTATACCAAGGAAACTTTAGAGGAACTCCACTGGAGTTAAAATTATAATTATACCACACACCTGTAACTGAGAGTAGAAGGTGTGGTTATGTTATTCATTTTGCTTGCTTCATAGGTATGTAGTATGCTATTACAAAAAACACAACACCTCAAAAAAACCAAAACACAATGACCCCAAATAAACACACAGAAAAAAACCCCACAAAAACAGAAAAAGACCCAAACAAAATCTACCCTCACGCATACACACCAAAACCACACCACCCCCCAAGACCCCCCAAAACTAAACCAACAACCAACCAAAAAAACCAAAACCTGTCTGTGTCTAAAAAATTCCACAGAAAATCCAAATAGTCTGGTATTTGTATCAAAATGCAAACCAATAAGTGATAGGAGGCTGGAGTGTAGTTTGTTTTTAATCTAATACAGGTTGAGATAAATTACCATTTACTTTAGTAGTCAGGACAACATAGGTGTGTTCTCAGCTGGAACCTTTATTTACAGGAAGCAACTCCAAGGTCCTATTGATTTGTCACTGAGAGAGATTTTTAGCATTAATGTATAATTTCATTAGTTACAAAAGGTAAAATTAATATTTACAAATCTCAAGGATGGAAACTATCTACTCAGGTTATAAGAGATATTTCAGTTATTACTGAGCTAAGAGGTGAGATTTGTTACACTGGTCTCAGAATTTAGAAATGAAAATTTATGCACTTTTTCAAAGATAGGAAAAAATTCAGGAGGTATGAGTTCTATTCTGAACATATAAATAGAAAAAATCTTTTACTATAAAAAAAAAAACCAAACATGGATTAAATGTGCTTATAAAAGAGATTTTTATCTCCTGTTCTCCACATTGGTGAGTTAGAGTTTATCGTCAATCTGCTGGATTTTTTTCTAGTGTTTATGAATTGTGTCAGTGAGCATGAATGTGTGTGATCTGCTTTGTACAGTACGCTGAGATTTTTCAAATGTCTTTTCAAAAGAGCCCTCATAAACAGCTCAAGCTCTTGAGGAAATTAAGCTTGATGAAGTGGAAAGGCCTTCCTGTTGACGAATAGTTACTTAAAGGAAATGAAGCTGAGGTAAAAATAGTGAGCCCTCACAATAGCTAGAGGTAAGTGTTAGAATTTTCTTCTAGCACCTTGATTCTGGGATTATGCCATTTAACATATTTATGACTGAGCTTGAACGGGGATGAAATAAAAGTGTACTTAACTATACTTTGAAAAGCATGCAGTAGAATTAGAGCAGATGAATAGGGTATATGGATAGTTTTTACATGAGCAGAGACTGAAGAGCATAAGAGTCTGTGTAGAAGAGAGTCAAACTAATAGTGTGTCAAACCTGTAAATGTGTGAGAAGTTACTAGGGAAAGATCACTCACTATTTTCCATAGCACACAAATCAGAAAATTTGTTATGTCACACACTTGAAGGAAGTTTTTTTCTACACAGTAAGTAGTTAATTTTTTTTTAATTTCATTGGTTGTCAGAGAGTGCTTTAAAAGTCAGAGAAGCTATACAAGGGTTTAAAAAGGATGAGATGATTATAGGAACGGCTGTCTGTTGGATGCTATTAAACATAATCATCTGTAGGTAATATACTACCCAGCAAATTCCCATAACTATCTGCTAATGATAATAAATATTCCATGGTAGCTGTACTTATATCCTGCTCATGTTCCTTTTATAGGCTATTTCTACACTTATATTTCCCTCCAAGACAACTTCTGAGTCTCAGCACAGCTCTGCTTCAGTGTACTGAGGCTGTCAAGGTACCTTAGGCTTCCACTGTTGGGGACTACTACACAATGCAAACAGGGCATTTAAAAATTGTTTAAGCCTATGCAATTATTACTGTATATGATTGTTGATACTTTATGTTACATAGTACTTAAGTAGTCCCTGCTTATTACACTGATGCCAGACTCTACAAAAGAAGCATATATTTAAGGATCTAACAAAATTGTAGATAGCAATAATACCACTTACTACACATTGATTTTGAACTTTTTTATAGTCGGTTTTTCCAGACCCTTAAGTATGTAAACTTTTTTCAGAAAGATTAAAATGGCAGTATTTAAGTACCACAGGGCAGACTTGTACCAGCTGAGTCCTGCATCTTTTTTTCCCGTCTTTTAGATGCAGATTTAAGACCTGAAATAAAAAAATAAATCCCAGCCTTTGAGTAGTATACCTACAGATATGAGCTTCTAAAGTCTGTGTCTAGCCTTGTGTGGAAAGAAATGGTGCTTCTGCATTGAATGAAATGGGAATTTTGGGTAAATGAGTTAGAAAACAGTGTTTCCTTTGTCTTAGGGTAATGTCTATGCAACAAGTCAACATGAAGAATCTTTCTGATCACTACCGATCTGTGAGACTCTACTTGCACTCTGTCTGTCTCCACATAGTGCAGAATATTCTCTCCTGCTCTGTGGTTTGCGTGTTGACCCATAAGGGAGATGATGCTGGGATCACATCTCAAGGGTGTCTGTAAAAAGAATAAAGTCCATTAGTTGTATTGAATTTTAATATGTACTCTGCTATGGCTACAAGGGCAGTGGGTGCACATACAAGCTCTTTTTTTTGCACTTGTACAGTTGTTGTGAGTTCTTATTGAGTAAAAATAGGTGCAAAAAGGGGAGCTTTACAAAATTTTACTTTAGTGGTGCAGGCTTGGACTGGAATTCTGACAGAATACTTGTATGTACAAAGACTTTGTGGCTTTGAGTGATTGTAGATAAGTGCTAATCTGGAAGTTAATCTTGTTAGATTCAGTTTCACTTCCCATGTATGGTAACAGACCAGCACTGGGACTCTCTGTTACTGAATTTTGACAAATGAAGGTTAATTGTTGAATTTTATTTTCTTTGCCCAGGCAAAAGGTGATGGACGTTTTTCATGTTGAAAAACTGCAATTCTGTTGCCTATGAGAACAATTAATTAAAAAAAACCCACCAAAACCACAAAACCAACAACAAAACCAAACAACAGAAACAAAGATACATCCATAAATAAAATCCAAAAAACCCAAACCACAAAAATACCTCAAACCAAACCCCTCAGAGAACATGCTTCAGATAAGAACTTTGTATTGTGTTTCACAGCACTAACTGTAAACTACTTCTCCCCCTGCATCTTCACAACAGCGTAAAGCTGCCTATGGTATTCATGACATTTTTGCAGTCATGCCTGTAGTTTCTGGGCATGAGCTTAGCTGCTGCATTTAAAGAAAATATACTTCCATGGCTTTCTTGCAATAATTTTTAGGTGTGGTAATATTTCCTTAGAAGGATACTGAAATTTACAGCATGAGAGAGGCTAATTCTAGTGTGGATGCCCAGCTCTGACAGTTGGGTGAGAGGCAGCCTAAATATGACTGTTAGGCTGTCCTAAAGGCTCTCATATTTTCAGAGTAGTCTGGAATTTCAGATAAGTCATATTTGCAGAAGTTCTTTAACATAATAGAGTAAGACAGGGTAGATGAGTGCCTTCATTTTCTGGGTGTGAGGAATACAAAAGAAATGGAAATATAGGGTGTAGTTTGTTAGGTTTTTCTTCCCTCAAATATTCCAGGCTGTGTGCTTTAAAATAGAAGCATGAGCTCTATTTTGTGTGTCATTAGAATCAAGGATTATAAGGTTGGGGATCATTTTATGCTGCTGATTGAAAAAAATATTTTGCAATATGTTCTGGACTTCCTATTCTCTCTCATTTTTCTAGGTAAATGAAAGTAAAAGTAGTAAACCCTTACTTCAGTCACTAAGGCCTGAATTGAGAATAGATTGCAGTGCACAGAAGTAACACCTTCTCATTAAATCACTTGGGAGTGTTGATTTTGACAGTTTAAAGCAAAGTGTACTGTATTCCTAGGGTAACTGGATTAATTGGTTTGAAAATGATGGCTGTATTCTAAAATGCCCCTAATTGAAATTTAAACCTGTTTTATCTTGTCTTTTTTGTTGGGTTTTTTTGTTTGTTTGGGTTGTTTTTTTAATGATGGCATTAAATTTGTGCCTAATACATCTGTCATTCTGTCATGTGTATGAATGCTTTTTCTTAATGGTCAGCTTGTCACAGTTGATTAGTCTTTAGACATATGAAACAATGTGACCTTGAAAATTATGTTTCTAAACACCCATAACTTTGAACTCTAAAGAGACAATGTAGTCTCTAATTACTTGTGCTCCAAAGCAGATAGCAAACTGCCTTCACAAGGGCTGAGGGATAATGCAGATTTCTGTGGGGAACACTTATTGCATTTACTTTTAAATTTACTGCATGAATGTATCCAGTTTTGATTTTTTTTTTCTTGAGTTTTTAATAACGATGTACAATTGTGCAACTAAATATCTGGATTTTGAAGGTTTTTTGCCTGCCTCAGTTTTGCATGTCCTATTGATATCAGATAGCCCTGACTGCCCTCTGAAAATAAAAAGTGCGTTATACGTACATCAGGTTGCATCTTCAATCACTGACTATCTAAACAATTTTGAAATGCCATGGATTTACTGTAGGTTTTGTTTAGATTAATTGAACAGGTATGACATTTAAAAAACTTGGATCTGTATCGAGACTTTATAGAAATAATTAGGGTTTCAAATCAGACTTACCTTGTTTTTAACTTCTTGATGTTCCATACAATAATCAGTATGGTTCTGTCAATATATATGGGGCTTTATTGCAAGAACACAAATGAGCTCTAAGACATGCTGGATCCCCTTATTCCTTGTTTGTTTTAAGGGAAGATGAAGGACATGCAGAATCCTGCAGGAGATAGGTTACTTCTCTATTGGATTGGGCTCTGTGCTGCAAAAGAAAATGGAAAAAAGGAAATGATAGAATAAGTCCATTCATAAAAAATTATAGCAGATACTATAGCAAGCATCTTAGTTGCCTGATATTTTTGCAAAAGGCTTTTTTCTACCAAAGGTAATTTGTGATGTCCTACTCTCTATTCATCCTCTTTTTGATAATGTGACTTCCATTTCACAAGAATTAGTACTTCAGCATATAGGAACCGGTTTTTATTAAAACTCTCATTATGGTGTTCTGAAGACTAGGTAATCGCAGGAAGATCAGAAGCTAGTGGTAAATGTATGTCCCTAATGAATTCTATTCAGTTTCCAAAAACATAGCATCTTATATGTCTCAAATTATAAGATGGTTCTCCTTTTTTCACTATGGTAATCTCAGCAGACTTTTAAAAATATTAATAGGGATGGAAGACCTATGCAAGGGAGCAAGGCATGAATAGCTGTGAGGGGCTGACAAAACGGGCTATGGCTGCATAGGTAGCATTTTCTTTAAGAGCATTTGAAATTCCAGTAGACAATGAATACCTCACTGATCCCCATGTGTTTGAGAAGGATGAATACCTAGTGCATCCTAAGCTCCCTTTCCTTGCTTAATAACCTAGTAGTTGGTTGTCTTCTGAGTTTGGGATTCTGTGTGGACACCTGACACAAAGTTGAAGATACAGTTCATTAGAGGCTGGTAAATGCTTAGGAAAAGATAATCTCTAGCATCTTCCTCCAGAGGTGTGGGGGAGAGTAGCAAAGGAAGCAACTAAGGCAGATAGATAAAGTAGCCCTGTATGGCATGGGAGGTAGACATCAAAGGTGGTATGGAATCAGAGCCTCCATGCTGATGTTGAGAAAATCGTGGTTTAAGTGCTGACCTCTGAGTCTTTCACAAGAGGTCTTTTCGGACTTAAGAAATTTAGGGAAAAATCAATTAAGGCAAATCTTGAGAGGAAAGAAAAACTGGTAGCCAGAGGTAATGTGATTTACATCTGGGGGTGTTTTCCCAAGGCCAAAGCTCTGTGTGGAGCAGCAGTTACCAGCACCTGTCCAGCATTTTACTATCTTTTCATGTAATATAGCTATTTTTTTTTCTGTGAAGCAGGTATTCAGCCTGCAGTCTCACTGGTGTATGAGAGATCCATGAAGAAGTTACAGAACATGCCTAACTAGTTTCAGGAATTAAATACTAAGCTCTCTTACAGCTATATGTGCACCCTAACAAGCAATAACACTAAATGTTTTCGACGTGAAAACAGTTTCCCAAATGCTGGAGTAACAGAATAACAAACATTAACAAAACAGAGTCCTGCTTTGATAAATATATGGTACATTACATTTTGAAAATGAGACTCTCAGGACCAGATTCTCCTCATCTGATTTAGAACAGCTCAGCCTCATTAACTGACATGAATTTACACAAGTTCTGTAGAAATCTAAATCTAAAGTTACGGATTTCTTTCCTCCTTAGGGATGGTTTGTAAACCACTTTTATTCTATATGGTGTCTTGGGATTGCATTATAGAATTCAGACTTGGTCTTGAGAAAAGTAAAGAATCCCCAGCTTTCCCAGTCCAGATCTGGTCCACAATCAGTGAAACTGCTGCAATACCATGACTAATCAGGAAAAGGTATCTGGCTGGTAACTAGCTAGGAGATCCTCAGGCTGTCTTTGAACACTTGATTTTTGAATGGATACCTCATAACTGCAGTTCTTCCTGTAGGCAGTGTAGATTCTTCCCTTAAATCAGGATTGACAGTAAACATTCTAAATTGTTCTGACTTTGCAAAGTATTAATAAGACTCATATGATCACTATTACATGCAGTTATAGGTTATCCTCTAGCTTCTCCAGAATCTCAAAAATACTCTTTGTATGTTGTGGTTTGTTGCTAGCTGCCAACCTAACAAGACTCTTGCACACAAAAACATTATATAGAATAGAACTGATCTGCGTGTGGATGCATATCTAGTCATCCACCACCATCCAGGCTTCCACATGCACTTAATGGAGGTTTTTGGATTGAGGGGTATACATCATAGAAACATTCACATTGAGAGGTCAAATGGTCAGACCTCCTACTCAGTGCAGGGACAATGCAAAGGTCAGATCAGGTTGCTAAGGGCCTTGTTCAGTAAAGCTTCAAGTATCTCTAAGAATGGAGGCTCCTCATATCCCTGCACAGTGTGATCTAGGGCTTAACTACTTTCTGTGAGTCTTTCTTGAGCTGGGGATAGTCATCATCTTCAATTTAAACCTAAATATTGTAGGATGTCTTCTGCTTCTGTCTGTACGGGCATTAACTGACCTCTGGCTTCAGAGATTTTGTGGGTTTGCTCTCACAACAATTTATTGTGAGATCCAGCAAGGAAACTGCAAGATTTTTGTTGTTTTGGTTTTAGTTAGCATGCAGAGACTGAGGGGAAAAACATTTATTTGGCAGAATTTTCAAACCAAACAAATCTGAGGTGACTTCAGGGCAGAGATCCATGTTCTGGGTCCTCTTGAACTTTAAGAAAGCTCAGTTGAGGAGCAAGACTGAAACTTATTTTGCTCAAGCCTGCCTCTGTTAGAAATAAGCATGAGGGGAAGTAAATCTAGTATGGTATATGCTGTTTCAGTTTATATCAGTGTTACATCAGCCTGTGGGTGGTTAAACAGTTTTGTGCTAAAGATACATTGTACAGAATATTGTGTGCTGCAGTAAATTGTGAGAACTTAAAAGCAGGTACAAAACACAGCTAAGAGAAACTCAACTGTAGTCCTCGTGGTTTTTTTCCTTTGTGTCTAATTTAGAGGAATAGGCCTATGATTTAATCAGCTGCTGATCTGAACAGTTGGGAAGGATAAATTCCTACAAAAATAACTAACTCTCTTGGTAAAAGTAATGTTTCCCTGTTATAATGCATTTGACGTGCTATGGGTGTCTTGACTATTTCTGTTGAAGAAAAGTGCAGAAGTGCTTGTGTTGCACCATTTTCATTTTTTTCCCCAGGAAGCCTTGAGGCTTCCAGGTTGGGCCTGCAATGTAATTTAGAGGCTGTTCTTGATTTCATTAACTGACTGCAGTCTCCTGGGCAAGTTAGGCTTGCTTTTGATTCTGAAAATTCCTTTGAGATATTTAAATGATAATGTGCTCTGAGCTATTCTTGTTTGGAACTTTGTATAGTACAAACTGCCACTATACTTTCTTATAGTATCTAACAGTTGCTGTTTGTGCAAGTAAATGTTTCCTTTCATTTTCTGTCTAAATGTTAGACACAGTTCAGCACAAATCCAGATTCTGTCAGAATTTTCCATGCTTGTTATTGAAGGATTTAATAATCTCCTTAGCAGAACTAAATAAATAAATAATATTTAAAAAAAAAAAAAAACAAAACTTGGGTTGTTTTTTTATTATTTAACAGAACTGTCTTTAGCAGAATGATATATGAATAAATTAATAATTAGGACACAGAAGTCTTTTACCCCTTTCCTCCTTCCTTTAGAAAGATCAGAAAACTTGCTCTTTGCAAGTGATGTCCTTATGTCTGTGTGAATCTGAGGAAATGATATGAAAAGCAATGATGTGGAGGAAGTAATGCATTAGCTATCTGTCCTCGTCTGTCCTCTCTAGCTTTCCAGACAATAAATCCTATAGAAGCTAATATGAAAGAATAACAGTAAGTCTCTGTACTAGAAAACAGCTTGGTCTTGGGAAATTAATACAGAGCAGTTGATCTACTGGGAGCTGGTACATCCTCAGATGAGTTCTCCCTACCTCTGGTAATCTCTGGAAAATAGCTAAAATTGGCAAAGATTAAATTTTTCTTGGTTGTTTTATAAGCACTTAGAATTTGGAGTTAAGAAAGAACTCCACTGAAAAAGTGCTATTTCTGTTACAGGTTCAAATAATGTAGTTTTTCAGAGATTTCACTGTAAGAAACTCCCCAAAATGCAACCTTTGAACATACTACAAGTTACTGACTTTTTTTTTTTTTCTAGGTTTTGGTTATGAATACTCTGGAATTTTTAAAGTATTTATAGCACCTTTTTTTTAAGAATCACATATATTGAATTTGGAGTTCAACTCTAACTTAAAACAAACTCCTTAGGTTTCAACAAAGCAGATTCTCTCATAATTGTTTTTACAAAACCTTGACAACCAAGGCTGCCATTCAGGGTTATTGTAAAATCTGAAACTGTGCAAGTTTTGACAGGGTTTGATGGTTTGATAACACTCTAAGCACTTCTGAAGATGCCCACACTTCATATATTTGACACAAAGGATTTTCTCTGTAAGCAGTATTTTCAAAGTCTCAACTATTTGTTGAGAGATTAATGAGAATTTTCACTTTTGTTGCTGGCATACTTGTTTGCCAGAAGCAAATTGATTTTCTTTATTAGCAGAACATTGCTGATAGTCATATCAAAACAAAGCAATAATTAAAAAAATCCCACTAGGTGAAAACACAGAAAAGTAACTGTTGGTAACAGCATGCTGATGCTCTCCTTTTGTCTTCACCAGAACTACATATGTGGGGGAGATTCCCTTTATCTGCAGCCTTCTCCTGGTATCTGTGGGGAAATAATAGTATTGTTAATACAGTGGAAGTTGTATAACATGTACACGTTCTGTGTCATGGAGGTGTTTCCTGGATACCACATGTGACTGAAAAACTAAGCAGCTGTGATAACCTCTTCAGTTCTGTCTTTGCCACGCTTCAACTTTCCATGCAGGAGAGGCTAGAGACACCATTTACTCTGAGACACAAACTGCAGTGAATATTTTGAGTGTTAATTTACCAATTTATTCAAGAGTACTGAAGTTACAAAACCTCACCCAGCAAACCATCTGTGGGATGCTGCTGGTTTGTTTGGCAGTAACATTGTAGCCCTTGGCTAACAATGATGGATCAAGAGTTCCAGTCATCAGGGTTGCCGTGGGTGAAAGCTGGTGAGTAGGACTATGTGGAACTCGGTACTGTGGCCAGATAGAAGAACACACCTTGACAGAAGAACATTTTCCTCCCAATCTTCCTGTTTTTTTTTTTTTTAAAAAAAAACACATCAGAAATATCTACAGTTCAGATAGAAAAGTGTCCTGGATGACTGATGTTCTGTTTCAACTAAAGAAAACATTCCTAGTTTTTCAATTTGGTTCTTCTGTATCACAGACTGTTAGGCGTTGGAAGGGACCTTGAAAGATCATCTAGTCCAACCCCCCTGCCCAAGCAGGATCACCTAGATTACATCACACAGGAACATGTCCAGATTGGTCTTGAATGTCTCCAGAGAAGGAAACTCCACAACCTCTCTGGGCAGTCTGTTCTAGTCTATAGCTTGTTTGACTACTTTTGCTTATTTATTTATTTATTTATTAGTCCATTCATGATTTACTGTCAGGATCTTTCTGACAGCATTACAAGAAGGAAGTTACTTTTTGGAAAATCTAAGGTGGATAGAACCCACTGAGATTGAAAATGAAAAGATTCTGACTGCAAAAGTCATACAGATTAGCTGAACATATACTTTCAAGGCACAGTTTGAGTGGATACCAAATTTGATATGTGTTCCTTTTAACTCTGGAGCATTAGAAGTTCCCTGTAATGAGCCCTAAGGGAAGTTTGCCTTGGAGTCTATCTCTCCCCAATGTAACGCTTCCATGATGCAAGTTACAGATGCGTGATTGCAGTCTCTAATTGTGACAGGATTCCTATGTTTTGGCCTTAATAGAGATACGTGATAGTTATGTGGCAATACTAGGGCTCATTTTAAAAAAGTGTATTGGTGATTAGGTGGCAAATACCACTGTATCATTGGGAAATCTGTTAGCGGTAGTTACTGTTTCCATTGCCTTTAGCACATTCACCAAAGGGATAACAAACAGATACTTTTTTTGAATTTTAATGGGAAAACTCTAGTGCAGTCATGTGGCTTTAAAATTCAAAGGATTATAAATAATGAATTATTTCAGTGATGGTTACTGTTTCCCTATCTTTAGGAAAATAGCATCTATATGTTGTACTTTGTTGCTAACAGCATACTTTAATATTTATGAACTGCCAGTTTTCTATAAACATAGAAATTCAGTAGCTGTCGCTCTAATGGTTTGTTATTTATATGCTTCTAAATTTTACGGAAGGAGAATACTATTAGTATATTAAATTTGAACAAACCAGAAACATCCTTTTTTACTTGTTGCATTGAATGCAGTAACTTGAAAGCTACGGAAGTGCTGTCATATGGCCTGTCATCAGAAAATGGTCCATAAGCTTCAGCTCGGGAGAGGTCAGTGGGGCTCTGTGTGTGTACAGGACCTCAGCCTGCAGGCAGGAAACAAATTTAAGTAGCAAGGCTTTCTGTTCCAGTATGACTTCTTATCTCAAGATGAATGGAGTTATTGTGACAATAACTGGATTACTCAATTAGGAGATGGGTCTTGCTGCAGTTGTATAGCCCCATTTTCTAGAGGAGTTAATGTCATTTGAATTTTATGTTTACTGCTGGTGTTTTGAGCGGCCTCTGAACATGTTATAGAAAGACTGTGAATCATTTCCTCTCAAGCTCAGTTTGTTTGGACATTGCAACATTAATACATACAAGCATTTGTGATTTTCTAAATCACTTGAAAACATTTTAAATCTAAGAGTGTGTCCCAGGCATGTGTACTTGTTCTGAAATTTCAGTTCAGCTCTGAGGCTTAAGATTTGAGTTAACAGAATGACATCTCAGAGGTGTAAAGTGAACCTTCATTGTTTATTGAGAGAGTGTTTTAGCTGTCTCAAGGCATTGTTTTATTTTGCTTTGTTGAATTACCAAAGGACTTGTAGAAGTTCTTCATGGTTTGACAGTGGTAGCTGTGTATATGTTGCTACATGCTCCATTTAGAACTTGGCTGAGTCATAATAAATATATATGGTCTGTATATGAATGGTTCCATCACTTTACTCAAGAAGTGTCCAGTTCAAAGTTTTAATCATTTTTGCCTTTGGATGAACAGCTATATCATTGACTCTGTTCTTTTTGCAGATAAAAAAAAGATATAGTGTCACTTCTAATGTACAAAGCACTGACACGTGCTGTCTATTTTGTTACAGAATAGCTCTCCTGTCTTACCCTCTATCTTTCGGAATGTAGCTCTTCTGCTGCCATTTAGACGGGTGTTTTTAAAAAATATGAACTGTTTGGATAAGAGCTTCTGAATTATGTTCTACAGGGCCTAATTGTGATACACCTGGTGTGGGAAATGGAAACCAGAATTTAGAAGGTTCTTAAGCCACCTAAAAAGGCTGCAGGGACTAAGGAAGAAGAAAGCATATCCTGAAAAGTAATACAAAAAACCTCACATGCTGCCTAAGGAGCTGTCTAGAGCAGATAGAAACTACTGTGTTGGCTTCTCTCTTTATCCTAATTTCAATTCTCCTTTACAGCCTAGCTGCCTGCCAGCAGCTCCAAGAAAGGTTCTTTGCTGACTGTTATCTACAAATTAGAATAATCTTTGATGAACAGGCTCCTGCCAGTCACTGAGTTTTGGTTTATTCTAAAGAGTTGAGGAAAAAGTTATATTTTTTTGGTTTAAGACAGGAATTTCAAATCCAAACATAGGTGTCTGGCTGTATTTTTAGATACTTAAAAAGCTTTGTACTTCTCGCACCAAGTACCACACTACAGGAGAAGGAAAAAAAAAAAAGGCATTTCTGAACATTATGATATTGATTTAGCTGTTGGCGGGTAAATAAGGGCTCATAATTTCTGAAAGGTAGATATTAAAAAAAATTTGATAATACACAAGATTTTTGTTGTATTTACCTGTTTGACAAAAATTCTGAAGAAGATTCCACATTGTGCAAACAGTTTTATCCTGTTTGAGAAGGAACAAAATGTCCATTTGCTTCTATTTTCTCCAGAGCTGCATGACCTTTATCTGCTCTGCAAATTAGTTTTCTTTCTAGTTTACAGTGCATTAGAATATGAATAATTTGAACTGTGATGCACAGAGTCCACTCCAGTGTACTTGGGCATTCTATAATTGATGCCAAAATTTGATTTCCAAGGTTTTGGCCATAAAGGCAATGTCTGGCTCCACTTTGGATTTTGCAGAGCAGTTTTTAAAATGTAGGTTCCCATATATGTTCAGCAATTCTTCTGAATATTGCTCTAGATTAGCAATGAAAAGAAAATAAAGAATGAGAAAAATAAAAACCAAAACTAAACAACAACAACAACAACAACAACAAACTAACAGAAAGCATAGAAGGAATAAATTAAAACATATGGAGTGTCTCCATGAGAAATACATATGCAGTGAAATTCAGATCACTAGCCGAACCAGATTGTGTCTATGTAAAGGATAATGTTGCTCTGGGGTTTCTACTTGCTACTTGATTTTCGTGCAGTTCTGCTCTTTATTTGTATGCAGGGTCAGACTCAGATGTGGTACCTCATCCACAGTCCTTGATTTGTGCAGTCTGAAACTTATTCTTATTTTAGGAAATTTTGAATGACCTTCAGTGAGTCAAAGGCAGAGACTATAGTTGTTCAGTTGCTAATGTTTCTCGAAATATATAGTCATTCCTGGGATACACTTGCAGAAAAGAAGCCTTGGTGAATGACAAGCATTGAGAATACTTTGACAATTCCTACTACAGGTGGTAAAGCAGAGGATATGTCTGAAGTGAGAGGCAGTGGTAGATGTTTTGGTAATACTGGTAGTAAACACTACTATCAGCTTTACTAGAATTAATTAATGGAAATAAATGTTTTCCTCCCCTAGCATGGAATAACTAAGCTTGTGCACTTCTTTGCTGTACTGAGGACCATTGCTGATCTTGACTTCTATGGAGAGTAGTTCACTGGGTGGTTCTTAATCCTTTTGCTAAGCTGCAAGGACTATAACGCTTCCAAAAGAAGGTGACTTTCCTACAGTAGAATAAAGAATGTAGTTATTTGGCGATCTCCTGTCTTTTTGCTTGGCTCTGTATAAAGAAATTATATCTGGCAGATATTTCATTCTGTATTTTTCAGTTGAGTAAAAATGAAGACATTTCACAAACATGTCTGCATACTGATGGATTTTTTTTGTTTTGCACTTTGAAAAGTGCTGCAATTTTAGATCTGAGGTGCACTCCTTTTGGGTCTTGTCAGGATATTCTCATCCTTCTATTCTCAGAATCTCTTCAAAACCAGTGAATTCTCAAATTTCCACAAGCATTCCCTAAGAGAAGAAAAATCGGTTACTTGAGAAAGTCTGCTCTGTCTTGGCCAGAACCAGGACATTATCCACCCATTTTTCCACACCATCTACATCATGACCAGATCTTACATTTTCGGTTCATTTGGGTCATTCATAACATATAATTCATTATTTATACCATCTGCCATGGACTGATTTGTTACTCAAAACAATTTAGCAGCTATCCTCACCTAGAATTAAATCTCCTTGGGGTACACA
This sequence comes from Heliornis fulica, assembly GCA_013399135.1. Lineage (NCBI taxonomy): Eukaryota > Metazoa > Chordata > Aves > Gruiformes > Heliornithidae > Heliornis > Heliornis fulica. The sequence continues at coordinate 463,596 of VXBZ01009239.1, forward strand.
CTGTACTTCCCCATCCTTTCACATTACCCACTAAGTGCACCCCGGTCCCTGAGCAAAAGCCAACCCACAAACGGGTTTGTTTTTTCCTGAAGCAGGGATAACCCAGGCTGTCTTTCCCAAACAGTTTTTTTCATGGATACTACAGGGACTTTATCCCCTTCCACAGTATGTGGGGGGTTTGACTGGTCAGGACCAGGCTGATTGGTAGATCCACTGGAGTTAACTAACCAGATGGCCTTGGCTTAAATGCATATCTCAGTTCTTTAGGGTTCACCATCCATTGCTTTTAGTGTTTTTTCAATAGTCCATTGTATCTCTCAGTATTTCCAGAGGCTGATGCATGTTAGAGTATATAATACAACCCTTCAATGCCATGTTCTTTGGCTCAGATGTCTATGAGAGTATTTTGGAAATGAGTTCCATTTTCCAACTCAGTTCTTTCAGGAGCACTATGTTGCCAGAGGACTTGCTTTTCCAGACCCAGGATGGTGTTCCTGGTGGTAGCATGGGGCATAGAATATGTCTCTAACTAGCCAATATCAATATCAATTGCCCCTATACAGAAGAAAAAAAATACAGTCCACTTGGTGACAGATAATTATGAACTGGGACAATCATGAGAGGGTGAAGAAGAGGCAGTACCAGCGGCTGTCACCTGATCTCTGTCCTTGAGTGAACTGAGAGATATGAGGAAAGATCTCAGCCACCTTCTGGGTGAGCACATCAGTACCTGGATACTCCAATGCTGGGATAATGGAGCCAGCAGCCTGGAATTAGAAGGCAGGGAGGCCAAGCAGCTGGGATCCCTGTCCAGAGAAGGAGATATCAACAAGGCCATTGGAAAGGCGTCCCAATTGCTCAGCCTCTGGTGGTAACTTCTATCCAGTGTAAAGGAAAGGTACCCATTTAGTGAGAATGTTGTGCGTCAGCCAGTGAATTGGACAGCCATGGAGAGAGGTATCCAGTACCTGAGGAAGTTAGATGTACAAGAGATGATTTACTGTGACCCTAACAATCCGCTGAGCCCCAAAGATCCTGATGAAGTCCAACTTACCCAACCCATGTGGCATAACTTTATGTGGAGTACACCAGGGTCATATGCCAAGACACTGGCTGTGGTAGACTGCAGAAAAGGAGAAGCAGCCCCAACACTAGGGAAGTCCAAATGTTCAGTAAAAAATAAGCTTGATATTATTTTAGCTGTTTCTTTTCCTTGAACATGTTTAAACTATGGATATAATTTTTGATCAGGCTGCAAACATAAGCTGTCAGGCAGAAGTGTAAACTATTTCATTGAGCTGCATGTGACTTTTTGTTGTGGGTTTTTGGGGATTGGTTTGAGGGTTTTTTCTGGGTTATTTTTTGTTATTAGTAGCAAGAACAGAGCAGAGTAGCAGAATTGTTACTGATGTCAGCTAGTAGCTTACTACTGAACAGCCATTGCAGATATTTAAATGAAAATATTACAGATAGAGAAAGGAATAAGCAGAAGTTACCACAGGCAGGAAGAACAGTTACTGAACTTCATTCAAACTTTCAAAAAATTCTGTTTTGTAATAATAGTAAGGGCCTCTATACCAATCCTTTTTAAAGCTGAATGGGGACAGACTGCACAGTCAGCTTTGCCAGAGGCCCTTAACTATCCTTGATCTTTATTTGCCAAAGGCTCTTAATCATCCTTGATCTTTATTTGACAGATAAATGGCCCAAACCTTGGTTCTTGATGCTTTGTTTCAGACTTTGAGAGAAAGGGGGGAAAGTACAGCATGCTCTCTACTTTGCCTAACATACATATAAGATGCTGTGATCTGTTGAAAATATATAGTGTCAAACAAATCTCTGGAGGGGCCTTAATAAAGAGAGCTGACATGACTATATGCATTGTCCTAAATTTCAGAGCTCCAATAAAAGAGGTCTCTGTAATGGCACCAGCAATGCTGTCAGCTGGGCTGAGCCCAGTCTCCCTGCAGGGGCAGCACTCTGAAGCTGTGGAAAATGGCTCTTCTCTATTTATTCCTACATCTGCAGGATGCCTGAATTTTGGCTAGATCTAATCAGCTGACCTTTTTTGTTTTTAGGTTTTGGGGTTTTTTTGTGATTTATGTCAAGCAAGTAGTTAGATTTACTGGTTTTCTTAGCTCTACTGGTGTGCTGGGTCTGAAGATGTGGTCTTGTTTTCTCTAGGCAGGTTCTTAAAGTGCCTTTCCCTGTTTAGTTTCCGTCGGGAAAGGTGTAGCTGGAATGCAGCCTGACACTTGCTCCTTTGTATGTACGTGTAACCTGTTCTTTTGTGTGTCTGTGTGTTTGTTGTTTAAAGGGCAAATAAATATTATAGCTCTCTTTCCACGCTTAGGTCTTCTAAAATATGGAAATTCCTTTCAGCTTAGCATGAGGGGTCTGGCAGTGCCTTGCTGAGAAAGCTGGAGCTGGCTGTGACACTCCCATAATAAACAATGGCGTCTGTGAGTCTACTGGTTCTGTAGTTGTTGCAGGTTCCTTGTTACTGTGCTTTATGTAGCTATAACAGAGTTTAAATATTAGTCACAGAAACAATGCTGTCTAGCTTGTGGTTTGTTTTCTGCCAGCTCCTGTTTTCCTTTCTTTTTCTTTTTTTCTTATTGTGTAAAATCTTGATCTTTTTCTTAAAGTCCCAGCTCCATCTGAAGGCTGCTGCTGCTGGGAGAATATAATTTTTCCACTTTAAAACACAGGGAAATAAGGCAGCAGGGGGAGGTGGAGGAGAAAGAAAACTTACAGCTTAGTGATTGCAGGGCTGCCCAAATGCCAAAGCTTAAGATCTCCTGTTTGGAGGAATGGAGGCTGACTCATGGCTGACACTTCAGTAGAACACCTATTAAAGCTAGTAAAAGTCTGATGCATTTGCTTTGAGTCTGAGCCAGTTTTCTTCCTTTAGGTTAGAATATAGAAATAAATTCTGAAGACCAGTTAAAAATTGTACATTGTTGAAAATAGTTTCAATAACCACTTCTGAGGAGAAGTTTGACATTGTGATGTTTTTAATGCACAATGCTATTGTTGCCCATAGAAGAGATGATGCCATGCTTAAGGGTGCTGTGAAGAAAACTTTTCACCATGTATGAAGTAACATCTGTTTCTGTAAAGTGAGTTACTTCATAAAAATTCAGTTGAATAAGCATTGTTTTAATTGTGGTATAACAGTACAGAGGGGGAATTGTATTTTAGGGATTTGTGTATTTTTCTTACCTTAAGGAGTGATATAATGTGAGCTTTTGCTTATGCAGTGGTAGAGCATGAACATGCTTGAGTTTGTGCATGGCAATAAGAGAGGCTGCTCTTCTGAACGTGCTGCAGTCAGACATGAATCAGGAGTACTAAAATGCATAAGATTCAGACTATCCTAAATCCTCCCTCAGGATTTGTTTGCAATATTTCACTTGCCTCCTTTTACACCCTTGAATAACTGATCTTTTAATTTTAATTCTTTGTTCTGTTGGTATCTCCTTCTCTGAGCAACATACCATTATTTCTGTTTGGGGGGAACGGACCGTTTTTTCTCTGGGAAAGAAACCATGAAATGCCTGGATCTGAAGACCAGGGATTTCCTTTCTAAATAGGTATTCTTGTAGAACATATCTAGTAGCTGAAGGAGGCAAAAATCCAAGGATCCTCTGTAGTATGTTCAACATATGTGGCAGCTGTACTTAGATGAGAGTGATCACAGGTCTGCTATGATTTATGGCAATGGCTGCATAAAGCCTGGATGGATCTGGGAACTGTTCTCCACACCTCTGTAAAGAAATTTCTGGAATTATGTGTGTAAACTGCATTAAACGTTGCTATATTTTTGCCTGTCAATAAGGTACATTGATCAGATAAGGAAAAACATTTTCCAGTGAGAAGTGTTATGGGAGATTGGTGTGTATGCTCTCAGCATTTCCTGCTACAAATCCCAGTGGCAGGGCTTTCAGTTTCTCTGTGATCACTTAGAACAGAGTTCATCCATGGTTTTTGGAAAAGTTTATATAAACTGAATTCTGCCATTTATGGCTTCTCTGATATTCTCCACAATATGGTGGGAACTGTAAAAGTATTCAAGAACTCTAGGGTTTTATTCTGCTATGCCTTTTGTGTGCTGTGTGTTGAAGTTAAATGAAATATTGGAGGACTAGGTAATAAATTAAAAATGTCTTCACCTAGAAGATGCTTGGCCTCTGGTTTGCTTATGTAACCAAGCATGTATTTTTAAAAATTTTAAATGTAGTGGTATTTAATAGTACTACATAATACTTTTTAAAAGTGTCTTATGCTTGAGAAGAAGCTTAAATCTCTGGGAAAAACCCTGAATTTCAAACACTGGTTTTCTTCTTTGAAGTCTTTTCACCTTTTCTCTGTAAAACTGCAACTGTCAAACCTTTGAAAGTCAAGTCTTAAAAATCCCCACTAGTGATCCAAGTATAAATTACTGAAAAGCCTTTGATGAATAGAGAAAACAGATTTTAGCTGGAGTTGAGGTGTACCTCTTGAACATGGTTTTGGTGATTGGTATAGTGGTACGAACACAAACCCATTGGTAATAGGATACTAATGCAAACCTTTAAGGTAGACAAGTAGAGCTTCTGTTCTGGTTACAGTTATTTCAGCCTTACACTGGAGTGCCTTTCAGTTAGGACAGTTCTTGATTCATGACTTCTCATAAACCAGAAGTTGATATAAACAGTCACTGCTCTTAAAGGAGCCACATATAGCCCCTTCTCTATCCATAAACAAGCGTTGGTAAGGCTATACAATGAATGAGATCTGGGAATTGATCTGGATTCAGAAACTAACATGATACATATCCTAAGTTGTTCACATTACTTCAAGAGAGTTCCCGGGTCCTGCTCACTGGATGCATGTATCAGAAGACAGTAAGTTTTACAGGGCAGGGACACATAGGGTTGTGGGTTGTCCCTTTCCTGATAGTGTTGATTTATACTAATGTAAGCTTTAAAGTGCCTAAAGTGTGCATTGAACTGGAAATTACCTTCCTGGAAGAATTACAGTTATCTAAAATCAGAAGGGTCTAGAATCAGTGAAGATCAAATCATTCAGACTAAAGGTTTTCTCCAGCTAAGAAAGCTGAAAAGGTCATATGGGAGAGCAAGTTGAGATTTAAAAGCCTGCTTTTTGTGAATCTCAGATGTTTAGAATGTTACACTCACATTTAGACCAGTTCCTAGGTTTTTCTGAAGTGCTTATCCTAGTAGAAAATGTTTCCTTTTGAGATGGATTTGGTGTCAATATTTTGGGAATGGTGCTGTAGTGACAGGCCTGCTGCTAAGCATATAATTGGCAATCCATTTCCTCACCCTTATCATAAGTAGCTCTCTTTTTTACAGAATGTAGCAAACAATATCCTCAGAAAGCTTATTAAAAAGCTTTTCTGAAACTTCCTACATAACAAAGCTTATACATTTTCTGTAGAAGACTTAATGCACTGAGAATTATAAAGGCACCAGTGTACGTAGTTTATTTTCATTGAACACTGTTTGCTAAAAAAAAAGGTTTGAAGTTGTTGCAGCGTGGTGAATTTGACCTAGATTTGTTGAATTTTTCAAATATTTTCTTCGGGAGAGAAAAAGGTGAGCTGTTGTGGTGCTGATGTTAGGTGGAGTGCTCCAGGTATTCCCTTCCTGATGCAGGGGAAAATACCTGTCTGTTTGTGACTGCAGGTTAGTCTGAGGCAGCCGTGGTGGAAGGGAATACCTGGAGCACTCCACCTAAGGCACAGGCTTTACTGACCTGTGCAAACTGGCGAACAAGAACAACTGTCTGACAGGTACTCTGGTCAGTTCTGGCTCAATGATTTTGCTACATTTGATAGTAACTTTTTTCCCTATCTCCCCTTGCAAATTCTCTCTACTGCTTTTGTACCCTCTGAAATTTTGTGCCCTCTCTCATTTGCTCTTTCTCCTTTGGTCCTGATTTTGCTAATTTTTATACCTTTGGTATTTGGAATATTGCCGTCCACATGATTCCTGCCATGGTTAACAATTCTGTTAACCTGGTGCTCTCATTCTGATGTTAGATCATAATGCTCATTTCTGCTATTTCTCTCATTCATACTGTGTTAGTGTATCCTCAGGTCCGGGCTGCCTTTGCATTCATATTGCTTTCTCTTTGATGTGAGGAAGCTATGGCAATTTCTCATGCTCCTGTCTTTTTAGTGTAGTGGTATATTCAGGGTGGACTAATTATTTGCATCCCTCAACAGTTTCAATGGAGAAGGTGCCTAGGTCTTTGGAGAAAGTGCCCAATGACAACGTTTGCCATTCATGTTTGCAGTGAATAAAATGTGCAGCAAGAAAACAAGTTCAGTCCTTTCATCTGTCTTGAGGGAGTTTGTATCTAACTGCTGTGGGAAATGCCCTTTCTTTCTGCAGTGAGATGTTTAGAGTCAGTGGAGGCACTCCCCATTGTTCTCCTTTGCAGAAACAAGTGTTTAGTGGGATCCACTAAAATGGAATCTAGAAAAATGAAATATGTAGGTATCTACTTCGTGTATTTTTCCACACTGGCTGTGAAAAGGAAAATCCATTATATGCACACTCTGAGGTGTCTGTTGCCAATAGTAATTTTCTACCACTGAAGGATTCTCCTAACAAAAGAGGAAATTCCAGGGTGCCAGATACCAAGAGCTGCAAGTTAGAAAAAATGCAAAGCACCTGGAATGTGTCCAAGAATCTGGACCCAAAGTATCTGATGGTTTTGGAGTATTTGGTAATTCATATATTCTAAACTGCTGAGACTTGATAATGGAGACAGCAAAGAGATTTGAAACTCATAGTGTGCATTTCAGAACAGTGCAGAAGTGGCAAAAAACTGTGCAAAGAAATGCACAAAGATGAACATGCATTTATCTTCATCTTGAGTGATAAAAGAAAGTGAATGTCAACAAAGCGTAAGTCAATCTCTCTATGTTTAGTTCTGGCTTATTATGTGTGTTTGAAGATAATCAGTTCCAGCATAGATGTAAGGTGAATTTAGGCACTCTCATTAAATCCAAATTATTTTATTCATAGAAGCATACCTTCAGTGTAGGAACAGGGAAATGTGAATGTCAAGCTCAAAACACTTATGGCTCAGGAATTACATATATAAGAACAGGCACCTATCCCACTCTATAAACATCCATAATCGATGTCAAGGGAAGGAGGCTGTTCCAGAGAGTGGTTTAGTGCTATCTCAGGTGTTTGGGAGTATTCACTAAACTTTTAACCAGCTATAGACCCAGGAGGATAAATAACTTCCAAAAGATTTATTACTCTCTCTTGGTCTTTTCACTTGTGAGTGTCCTAATTACACTGTTAATATAGCTAGTGATCAGTACAGCAAAAATCTGAACACATGCTTGTTTTGTGGCATAATTAACACATATTTAGTTGAACTTCTACTTCCAAAGTATTTTTGGTGGTGTCTGTTTGCTGGGTTTTGGTTTGATTTTGGTGTTTTTTGGGTTTTTTTGTGGGTGGGGAGGTTTTTTTGTTTGTTTTTGTTGGGTTTGGTTGTTTACTCTCCAGGGAAATTTGGAGTAAGATGGAGCATCATGAAAGCAAAATGAAAATAATAAGAAAGTAAGCTTCCAGATCGCATATCAGCTTTGGAGTAAAGCAGTTAAGTCTCCAGCAGAGGTACTTGCACATGTGTCACCTTAAGAAATGGTGGAAACAAGAAGCTATCAATATATGGGAAAAAAAAAAAAAAAGGCTACTGCTGTGGGTGCTTCATTGTGAGTTGATAAACAAGAGAGAATATTCTGACCATTGGTTTTCACCAGGCAGGCAGTACAGAAACTGTTGGTACCTCTTAATTTCCTCTGCATACTTAAGAGATAATTTATTAAAATGCATTTTTTTCTGAAGTCTTTTGGCATTGATATGAGATAAGAATATTCTACTGATAAACAAAAAATTGTATTAATTATTTCCATCTGGAGGTATGGCTGCTAGACTGTTTACTAGGGGTAGTAATGTAAAATATGGTTATTAAGGCAAAAATAAATCCAGAATAAAATAAATTATCAATGCCAATCCTTTGAAAGTTCTTGAGGATTTTGTGTCCAGAATTTCTTGGCAGAAAACCCAGAGGTAATCTAAGCAATGTGTCTCTCTGGGATGCGGAGCATAGTGGTGGGTTGTTTAGCTTCTAAATGTTCTTCCTCAAACATTAATTTTGTGGGAAGTGGGCACAAACTGCCATGTCCCATGATGCATTTACAGATGTATTCTATGCCTTCTGCCCATTTATCTGGATAATGATTGTGTCTGCTGTTGGTACCTCAAGTATTTCCTGCATCAGTTCCACTGATCTAAGCAAAAACAAAATATAACAATAACGATATGTAATTAAAATAGTGGTTTTAATTATTTTAAAATTATGTAAAGTGAAGGAAAAAGAAAAATCTACAAATTATCCCAAACCTCAAAAATCCAAACCCCAAACTTCCCTCAAGAACTAAGCTAACTGAATACTTAAGTATGAGTAATTGGTGTATTGGAAGTTTTGGAGTGCTAGATGCTGTGCTGTTGTAGGCTTCGACAGTAACTTAGTTGGAATTTGGGTGTTTATGGCTGTTGTGGTTTAACCCAGCAGGCAGCTAAACAACCACACCCCCACCTCCTTGTCCACCTGATGGGATGGCGGAGATGCTCAAAAAGAAAAAAGTAAAACTTGTGGATTAAGATGAAGACACTTTAATAGTATGGAAAAGGAAGAGAATAATAATTACAGTGATGATAAAAGAATGTAGAGAGCATGTGGTGCACCTCACAGTTCCTCACCACCAAGCACCTCCTGGCTATCTCCCCCAGTTATATATGGTGTCCTATCAGCTGTCTTGGCTGTGTCTCCTCCCAGACTTCTTGGGCATCCCCTGCCTTTTCAGTGGCAGGCCAGTATCAGAAGCTGAAAAGCACTTGACTTTTTGGCAACAACTTAAACATTAGTGTGCTGTCAACGTTAGTCTCATCCTAAATCTAAAACCATAGCTCTGTACCAGCTGCCAGGAAGAAAATTTAACACTGTCACAGATGAAACCAAACCATGGCTAAGGTTTCATCTGACAACATTTCTTTTGTAAGGAGGTTTTTGCCACAGGTATTTACCCTAATTATTCATGTAGACCACACTGGAACTCAGTCATGTTCTGCTGTAATATGTTGTTCTAGTTGCGGTAGAGCTGCCTCAGGTGTGAAAGCGATGGCTGTTGCTGTTGTCTTGGCTTCCATCCTCTACAGAATTTTGGAGGATTTCATGTTTTGCTAAGTTTTCTCACTTTTTTTTTTTTTTTTTTTTAAAAAAAGCAAAGAAACCATGTCCTGTCACACCGGGTTAGTGTGGAAGTGCGTTTTGGAGGCTGCAGCTCCTTGAACTGTTCGAGGGCCCTAACTGTTGTCATTAGAGGCAGGAAAAGAATTCTTTACTTTCTGCCTTACTCCATTTATCTCTCTTTTAGATCATAAAGATTTGAGTCCAACAAAGCAACTGAGTGACTTATAACTGTCTCCCTTTCCTAAGCCTCTTAAAGAAATGTGTGGAGAGGAAAAGCCATGTGATACTGTTACGTATTTAATTCAGTTTTGAGGCACCTGTTGGCTGGTGCTTCTAGTTTGTCTTGTCACGCCTACCTTTCTGCACAAGCACCTTTCTGCTTTCTTCCACAGTATCTCTTTTGTTTGGAAAATACTTCCTATAATTATCCACAAAGCTACCTTATTTTCACATTTCAAATCTTAAGTTCTCTATTGGGATGCCTAATAATGTTTTCTCACAGAACTAAGAGTGCTTTTTATTAAATAGAGCAATCAGTTGTCTTCCTGATCTTTGAACTACCTGTTTGTCTGCTTCTTGTCTTGTACCTTGCAGTTGTTAAACTTGGAAGTTGTGTGCAATACCTAGCATATCTGGCTCTTTGTTCATTAACAGAATTTTATAACAGTGTGAGAGTATAACAAACCAAAATAACAAATTTCTCCGGTGTTCCTTGCTTTGGCCTGTATGCCAAATGCACAGGTCCTTTAGAAGCTTAGATGTATGACGATTCCAAACTGCCCCCATGGAAAGTGCCAAGTCATATAGTTAGTTAGTTAAAGTAAGGGACTTGGTTTGACAAAGATCTTATAGTCTGATGCTTTCATAAAGAGCAAAGTAATTTATTATATCATTTGCAGAATAACCTAAGTTTGAAATAGATATTTCCTTTCACAGTTACTTTGTGGGGCACAGTATGAATGCTGCATCTTCACATCCCTAAATATTTTTTTAATTTCTTGCTGTTTCTGATTTTAATGTGTATATACTGTGAATGCTGTATATTTGATGAATTCTGAACTCATGTTCAGCCTTGCTTTTAGAAATTGTGATTAAAAATATGCTGTTGTCAGATTTCAAAAATCAGTGTATAAGGTATATTCACAGCTAAGACTTGTTTCTTTCTAATACTCTTTATTTTAGAAGTACATGTGAAATTACAGAATATAGACAATATAAATCTAATGAAACTGTTGTTTTACTGACTTAGCATGTTGTGGATTGGCTTGACACATGAAGTATGCAACCAGTTTGTATTCATCTGTTGCTAACCTTAGTATTAATACCCTTAAAAAAGTGAGGTGAAATACTTCTGAAAGATTTTAGACCACAGTTGAAACATATAGAAGTTCTGTGTCTTCCACTACTGAGACTAATTCTTGATTTCAGTATGATTATTAAGGAGACTTGATTCTAATCTGTCTGAAGTGTCTCAGAACATGCTTGGACTGCTGCTTGTAGCATGTGACTTACAGCACAGAACTTCATGTATTTGTGGATGAGTTTGCAGGAACTTGAATAACCTCTCTGGGAAATGACAGAACAACACAAATCTTCAGTCTCAGCTACATTAATTTGTTTAGGGTTGTGGATGTAAACTACTGAAGCGTGAGAGTGCTGTTGTTATATTAGACTTCTAATAAATAAACATACCCACTTTCCTCAGAATTTTCTCTAAGTTTAGACATGACATAATGAAATTTTATTTCTGAATGAGAGAGTCCACACAGCAGTTCAAAGGAATTTAAAATAAGACATTCTGCATTGACTTTTTCAGTTAATTCTTACTAATATTCAGCAACCTCTGCCTCCCTTCATAAGGCAAATTCTGCATTAAACTACTGCATCCCTGTGTGGAGGACTATTAATAGCTGTTCTCAAAGAATGTAAGATGTAGACAGCCAACTAAATATTCAGCAAGTAAGCAAAGAACTTGCATTTTCTCCTATTCATGAAATTAATGTGTGGGCTTGATTCTTGCATTTCCCTTCAGACTTCATCTTGGCAGTGGTAGTGTGGAGGTACTTTAAACTCTTCTGCCAGAGTTTTAAGCTTGGTGTAGTAAAGTGCAAAGTAATGTATAGCTAACGCATTAAAGATTGTCTTTTAAATCTCTCTGTATTAGAAACAGCCATGGGAAAATTCCTGAGGGCAGAAATTCCAGATAACTGAAATACCAGGACCGGTAATTTTGTCTTTGGGCTGTAATAAACAGGGTATATGATATGATTCTGTGGTACACTATCCTTAGTTATTTAGCCAAAACATCCACAAAAGCAACATTCAGTGTTTGGATAGTATTTCATCAGATTACAAATGAATAGGACATCTAAATACATGGTAAGTGAAGGACCAATTACAACAGATTAATTCAGTTTCCATAGATTGCCAAATAGCTTAGTAAATTAATCTTTTATGTGTTTGTCACTATGAAAAAGTTACTAGTCCATAGAAAATGCCACTATTTCAATCTTAACTTTTTTTTTTGTTTGGTAAATAATTTCTTTACTTAAACTAAAAAAGAAAAAAAAAGAAATCTTTCCTCTAGATTTTTTGACCATGTTGCATGAAATAGGACTCCATTTTTTTTTTTTAATTAAAGTTTATTAACAGCTCTAGAAACTGTTAGTTGATACGGTCAAATGGAGTAATTATTACAGGGCTGGAATGTTGTGGTATGGCATATGTTAGATGCTGATTGACATGATCATATGTTGGCGTAGATACCATTCCCTAGAACACAGTAAATTCTTCAGGTGCAGAGTTCATTAAATGATAGGGTAAGTCTCAACAATATTTAAAAATTATGTAGCAGTAACTATGAAATTTGCATGGCTATTCACTAGTACTTTTCTGGGGTGTGTTCAGTGTCCTGTACCCTGATGCTCAGCTCCATATATAGGAGACTCACCAGGATTCAGTCAGGTTTCTGGATTCAGTCAGGTTCAGGCTACTGGGTTCAGTTTCCAGGTGATAGCTAGCTCCACCTTATTATTATGGTCACTGTACCTTGACTTTCAAATCCTAGGCTGAATGTCTAGGTCTGGCAGTAAGCCCAAGACATTCAGTGTATTTTGAGATACAGTGCACATAGAAACCCATGGAAGTATAGTCAGAATGAGTATTATTTTATGTCCCAGCAGAGGATTTTCATGATGTGAGCTGCTGCTAGGACTGTGACAGCAAAGGCAGCAGAGTGACATGCTTTGTGCATGGCACTGTAGTTGCTTCACAAGGACTAGGATATAAGACCTCATACAAGTGAGGTGGTGTTTGTGCTCAACAACTGCAGCCTTCTAGGTTTCGATTGAAGAGCTGCCCATTAGATGTAACTCCATGGACTGCTCAAATCTTTGCCTGGGCTGTCTTGGGCTCTAAACAGTCATGTAATTTCCTACTTTTTTGGTGATAAATGTTGCATCACCTGGTACAGTCCCAGTCAGATCTTCTATGTTTCTGTAGTGCAGAAAGGAGCAAAATAGGAAAGTCTGTGAAGGGTATGCCCGAGGAATACCTGCATTAAGTGACACGGTGAAGTCCTGCAATAGAATCAATACCCTTTTAAAGTCTTCTTTGGGATCCCCATGTGTATTTTCTGGCCAGAGTTTATCAGAACTGCTGGCTGATGTATCTGTCAGGAGCTTTAATAAGGAACATAGATGAAGACAGAGGGATCCATACCCACCTGCAGCTACCCTTATACATGTCTGTGTAATGCTAATTCTTCTTCCTGCTAGGCCAGGATGTGGGACTACATTATGTGTTAGCTCTGGCTAAAATCTGGAAGTGCTCCTTCAGTTTTCTTTTTGTGGGACTCATATCTCTGCATAAAAACATTTAGAAAGGAAAAATAGGATGAGGAGTAAAGTTTTTAAACCTGATACTGAAAGCACAATGAGGAACCATTGGTTTAAATTAAGAGAGCAAATTCACCTTAACAATTAGGAAATAGGTTTTGATATGTGTGATCGCATGGTAGCAGTTTATCCACTGAAGTACTATGGCAGTAACTAGCATACACAATAATATAGTAGTATGGGAAGTATTATACAGAGTGTTTGGTGTATAGGTGTTTGGCACCTATGCAATGCTAGGTAATCCAAAAGATCCCTTCTTTAGGATAGTTGGTTCTTCTGTGGAGCAGTAGCATTTTCCTAGTTTTTCTATCTTAATTTAAATGAATTTTCTGTCCAGGGTCGTACTTTAAAATCTTCTTAAAAGAGCCAGTCTTGGTTAGGATTTTCCATATTCTTTTGTGAAAAGTGTTTTGTTAAAAATGCATAGAACCACCTTTATTTGGTAATGAAGTCCCTAAGTTCGGTGCGAATACTGTCAATACTAAAGTGGTGTCACTGCTTGAATTGCACTCTGTCTTACAAAATATCTGACCATCCTAATATTTGCTTCACATATGCCTGGAGAATGTTAAATATGTGTCAGGGCATGAATTGTGTCAGTGAATAATGAAAGCATGGTGTAGAAGCACCCTGTATTCTTTCCAGTGTAGCACTAATAACTTTTTAGAGCTGCTTGATAAGAGTGGAGTGGATTTGATAGTCATCAGCTAATGTTGCTTTTCATCCCTTGTACATCCTGTTAGATCTAAGATTTCTGAGTAATCAAATAAATTTAAGGCAAAAGACAGTAACTTGCATTTGGAGAGATTAAATTCTGTCTTCCTCAAAGGAAGATAGTTAAGAGGGTAATACTTAACACTATTTCCCACTTCTTCTTTTTTTTTTTTCTTTTTTTTTCTTTAAGAAATGTTCATCTCTTTTAATAAGGAATTCTAGCCCAGGACTAGTAACCATAAGCAAGAAAGGTAAGTGGTGCTGGTCAGGGTGAAACACCAGGCATTTTCTTGCTCTGCAATGGTCCAGTGCTGTTATTTAAACCAATGAGACAAAAATGCTATTAATTTTGAAATTCAACAGGCTTAGAATTTTAAAGGACAAATACTTACACGCCTATGTGTTCCTGGTTGGGGGTTTTGATTTTTTTTTATATCGTTCCCATAGAGGAGTATTTTATGGAATAATTTTCTCACATCAAAAAAATAGAAGTTTCAAAACAAAGTGTTGTGGTTTGAAGACTGGTTTTGTTGTAAAGTTCATTCTGTGATGCATTCATCCCAACTTTTAGAGTCTTTTGGAGCAGCTCATCCAGTTTCAGCCGTTCATTATATTTTTTTTTCAACTTCATGACCTCTGAATGTTGAAGTTTAAGTGCTAATATCTTTATAGACACAAATGGAAATGCACACATTATTACTTTATGTTAGAGAAGAGCAAAGCCAAGACAGAAATACCTAGTGTGTCCAAAAGGAGGTAATCTTGGAAGGGTGTGTGTCAGGCATTTAAGTACACTGAATATTACATCAACAGTATTTCAGTACTGCAATGCTAGCATGAAAATAGCTAGGTAATAAATGATAATAATTTTAAAAAAGTATATATATATATATAGTCCTGATTCTGGCCATGACAGAGCTGACTTTCCCAAGCAGCATATACAGGAACACTAGTTGGAAAGAAGGGTAGCATAACTTGCATCTTATTTATTTTTCTATTTCTGAAGGTCAGTATTTTTATAGTACTTGTGAACAGTGTAGGATTGTGGTGCTTTTCAGTAATACAGTCTAACTATTCTGTTTATGTTGGATTGTACTTGAGCGCAGAGCACTCAGCCTAGATAAGGAACAAACAAAGGTGTTTGACCATTTCTGTTCAAGATGACTGGCTTTTTGTTATGGCTCCTTTTTTAGGAAAATGGTTTAAGACTTTTACTTTAGGAAAGGAGAACAACAGAATAAAAAACAACTAGAACTAAACTGTTTGCTGGAGTGTAAACACATGCCCATTTCCTGGTGGAACTACTCGAAACAAAATACACATGGAATATTTTCAGGATAGGAACATTCCTTGGCATTAAAAGTTTAACATACTGAAAATGAAAAGCTCATCTCTATGCAGATTGAGAGATGATTGTTTACTGGGGTTGATTATAATAATCCCTTTCCATAATAAATGCCAGTGTCAGTAATCTCAACCCACCTATCACTTAGTTTTGAGTCATGAGTTTTTTCTGTACGGGGTGACAGATCTGGGGACAGATTTAATTAGACTTGCACAGGCTGTTTGAACTGTTCTAAAATGTCTGGTGGTTAATGTTGCAATACCTTTTGATATTTTAACTGTTGGCTGGGGTCACAGGTTGGATTAATATCTGAAGATTTTAATACTTGTTCTTTTTAAGGGTTGCTCTGCACATAACTTTTGACCCTCTTACCAGTATCTTCATTCTCATTAGATCTCTTCAATAAATCCTGCTCTTTCCTACTATTAGACTTTTTTTTCTTATTCACACCCTTCAGGGAGTAGAGGGAAGCAATAGATGACTTTGTGAGTGTGTGTGTGAAGAAGAGAGAGAGATGTCCCTCTTTTCCTTAGATTTTAAATCTATAAAAGGTAAACCTTCCAGGGTAGAGGAATAACAAGAAAAATATTTTTTGGTCAAGAGAAGGATATATAATTAGCTATAAGAGCTAATTTTTTATTATTTTTTTTTTAATCCTTCCGATATGTTATGTCTCAGACAGAAAATGCTGGGTGTACCTCAAAGATTTTTCTATGCATAAGACTGAGTTCTCTTCCATTAAAAGTCCATTTTGTTAGTTGGCTTCATAGAGATAGCTACATAGAGAATTCTAAATGTAAACAGAAATCCTGACATCATCCCTCTTGAAATCAAGGTTACCACAACTCAAATTGTATATTAGATTTAAAGGAAACAACAGTAAAATTGTTGAATGTGCTTCATTCAAGATTTCTGTTAGCTGTCAAAAATTATCACCTCTTAGTCTTACTCAGTGACGGTAGGGCAAAATTGGTATGAAGTCATATCATATTGTTTGGTGTGTGTCTGCATTTCTTTTTGCTCTTCTCCCATCCCTGTTGTACCAGTATGTACTAGGAAACATAGCTGGTCCATTGGATTAGTTTGGTTTTAAAACAGCATAACTAAGAGCAGAATAGATATTTATTGCATAACAGCCAAGTGTCATGTGTTTTGAATATACACACAGGTATATATTAATATTCTTATCTGAAAAAGACTTGGGGCCACAGAGCAGATCTTGGTAGTGTTGGTGATTTTTAAGCTTTTTTGGTCTTTGACCAGAACACAATAGATTTCTTTCAAATGAGAATTTACAAAATTGCTTTACACTGAAGTGGGGTTCATGAGGGTAACCAAACAAATATTCCCTCTAAAGAGCAAGCTCTGAATCCTGTTGTATGAAACAATATATCTGCAGCATGGTTGCAATGAAAAATATTGTTTATGCTCCTTAGTACCTTTTCATTGTGATGATTTCATTTTCATCATATTTTCCATGACAGTCTTGCTTCAGTGGTAGGTTGGCCTTTGACAACCTTGACTTGAGGTAGCTTAATTTAATTTATTGCCAATTAAAATAGGTGTACCATCTTGAGTAACAATCTTGTTACTCATCTCTTTTAACTCCAGAGGCACAACTGATTGTCCTTTCAATATTTGTCCATGAAACTACCAGACATGCTTTACGTACCATCAAACCCTAGAAATTACTGGAGAGGAAAGATTCCTAAGCAAACAAAGTTGTGGATGGGCTAGGGAAGCCATGGGCCTGGGGTGATAGGAATAGAAGAGATAGAGATGCAGCAAGAAAACAAAACAGGTTGAAGTGCGAACCTGTGAAGAAAGAAAATGAAGAAGAAAATGCCTGTGGAACAGCTTTCTTGGTTAAGCTCTCATGCTGGTTCTGGAGAACTGGCATGCTTGGATGCCTCTCTGAAGTTCCTCTACACTGAAAAATGCAACACAGGGAATAAACAGGAATTTAAGGTTTGTATATGGTTACAGGGCTGTGACCTCACTGGGACACACTGGGATAGCTCACACAACCAGAGTGCTGCAATACGTTGATATAGGCTCATTAGGAAAGTCTGAACAGGTAAGATGGAGGGCTTGCCCTTAATGTGAGAGAAAGCTGGAATGCCGGGAGTTCTGCCTTGGGATGAGCTAAGAATCAGACGAGTCAAGACTAACAGGCAGACCAACATGGGCATTGGCATAGGTATCTGCTAAAGACCTCCTGCTTGGGAAGAAATAGTTGAGGCCTTCTTCAAAACCCTGGAAAGATCTTCACATACACAGGCCCTGATCCTCATAGGGACATTAAACCCCCTGCTGGAGGGACAACATAGCGAGGCACAAGCAACCTAGGAGATTTGTGGTGTACATTGATGACAAATTCCTGACACAGTTGATTAATAAGCCATTAAGGAGGCATGCTTTGCTGGACCTGATACTTACAAACAGGGAGGAGCTGGTTGAGGACGTCAAAGTCTGGGGCTGCCTTGACTGTAACGACTGAGAGAGATCTCAGGATCCTAAGAGAGAGCAGGGTAAAAAACACAACCACAGCCTTGGATTTCAGGAGATCAGACTTTAAACCCCTTAAAAAAATCTGCTTGGATAAAAATCATAGGATATGACCCTCAAAAGAAGCAGCTACTCCAAGCTTGAGAAAGGTCTGCCTTGACAAGTAAGGAAAAAAAACCAAAAACAAAACAAACAAACAAACAAAACAAAAAAAAACCCAAACCAAAACAAAAAAAATAAAAACAAAACTCCAAACCCAAAGGCAGCAGGAAGCCCATGTGGTTGTGCAAGAAAATCCCAAGTTAATTCGGCCGTAAACCAGTAGTGTATGAGAGGTGAAAGCAGGGACGGGTGACTCAGGAGGAGTATATAGTTGCTCTCTGGTTATACAGGGATAGGATTAGGAAAGACAAGGTAGATATGGCATCAAATCCTGCAAGCAATATGAAGGGGTGACAAGAAGGGATTCTACAAACTTACAACAACAAAAAGAAAAACTTGGTCCCACTGCTGAATGGGGCAGGAGACCTGGTGAAATATTGACAGAAAATGCTGAGGTCTTTGATTCCTTCTTTGCCTTAGTCCTTCTTGGTCTTTTTACTGAAGGACTGGCATTCAGTAATTACAGCTCTCTGAGAACATAGGGAAAGTCTGGAACTTGGTGGGAAGGACCAGGTTAGGGAGAAGCAAATAAGGCATCTCAAAGTTCATGAGGCCTGGTGGGATGCATCTGTGAGTGCAGAGGGAGCTGACTGATGTCATTGCAAGGCTGCTCTCTGCTATCTTTAAAAGTTCACTGGGAGAGGTTCCTGAATGTGGGGAGACAGTGAATGTCACTCCTCCTTTCTTCAAGGAGGAAAATGTGGGGAACTACAGGCCAGTCAGTCTTCGCCTGGTAGGGTGATGGGGCAATTAATCCTGGAAATACTTTCCAAACACATGAAGGACAAGTTTAGCATGAGTAGTACAGCATGGATTTATAATGAGGGAATTATGCTTAACTAACCCAATAGCTTTTACCAGTGAGCTGACTAGCTTGGTTGATGAGGGAAGAGCTGTTGTGGTTCTTTACCTTGACTTTAGCAGGGCTTTTGACATTGTCTCACATAATATCCTTGTAGGTAAGCTGGGAACATGCAAGTTGGATAACTGGGCATTGAGGTATAATACTGGCACAAGAGAAGGTTGCAGTCAGCCCTGTCAAGTCCAATTTGAGACAAGTCATTAGTGGTGTACCATAGAAGATATGTGAGGGTCAATGCTGTTAAACATCTTCACATTAATGACCTGGATGACTGGACAAATTACACACTTTCCAAGTTAACAGATAATACAAAACTGGGAGGAGGTGGTAGACCAGGTGGTTATGCTGTCATTCAGATAAAGGTCAGTAGGCTGGTGACATGGGTGGAGGAAATCTTGTGCAGTTCAGCTAAATAAAGTGCTGAGTCCTACATATGAGGAGAAATAACCCCAGGTACCAGTACATGCTGGGGGCTGGCTGTCTGGAAAAGCAGCTCTGCAGAGAAGGACTTTAAAGCCATGATAGATGCCAGGCATCAGCCATCAATGGACCCTGTGGCAAACGCCAACGACATCATGGTCTGTGTTAGGAATACTCTTGCTAGCAAGTCAAGTGAGGTGATTCTTCCTTTGCTCAGTACTGATGAGGCCACATCTGGAGTACTTTGTCTGGTTCTTGGCTCCCCCATACAAGAAAGATACAGACCTACTGGAGCAAGTCCAGCAAGAGCTGTGAAGATGATTAAGGGACTGGATCATCTCTACTATTAAGAGAAAGCTGTGACTGTTTTGCCTGGAGAACAGGCAACTTCGGTGGGAAGAGTGTGTGTGGGGGGGAAATCTTATCAGTCTATAAATACCTGATTGGGGGAATACTGTTGAGGGAGCCAGACTCTTCTCAGTGCTGCCCAGTGATAGGACAGATGGCAATGTGCCCAAGAAAACACTTCTCTACTGTAGGGGTGGTCAAACACTGGAACAGGTTGCATAGAGGGATTGTGGTGTCTCTAGCCTTGTCAATATTCAAAACTCAACTGGATACCTCCCTGAGCAGCCCTCTCTAGCTGACCCTGCTTGAGTAGTGGAGTTCGAAGGCCCCTCGTGAGAACATCTAGTCCAACCTAACTGATTCTGAAACTCTGTGAACCTAAATAGAAGCAATTATTAGCCTGACCTCTGGGATAGAATCTTTGGATTAAAATGATGTAGCCTCATGGCAGAATAGATCAGAATATTTCCTAGTAAACAGTTTTCTCTCTCTCACTCTATATACAGTTAATTCAGTAGACAGTCTTATTTCATTTATCCTTCATCCATTATGTGTTTGCTGCATTCTGATTTTTGTGCCAGGAGAGGAAAAAAAAAATGTAGGGAAAAAATAGTGCTAGAACTGAACTACTGCAGTATAAGAAGGGAAAAAATAGTGAATGGGGGAAGGGGAAGAATGTCTGGCACGGCTGTTCCCAAGAGCATTTGCTCACCTTGATGAGAGCTAATAAATATGACAGGAGCATTAAAGTATTATTCATCTTTTAGTTTTAATGTAAGGTTAAACGTATCTAAATGCAAATGTTTTTATCCAAGACTTATATTTCAGGATAATTCACTGAACTGTGAATTACAGAAGGTTTTAAGACCCTGGATCATAGGCAAAATGCAGAAAATCATCTAATACCTATTACAGAGTTTTTCAATGGTATATCTCAAATTGTTTTGTCAAGGAAAATGCCTCTTTTTTAATAAAAAAGGAGGGGGGCGGGGAGACAGAATGGGAGCAAACAAATTCAAAGAACTTTCCCAAATTCTCAGGGTGCCTGAATGCTAGAGCCAAAATCAAAAAACTGATTACCAAACTCCAGGGGGCTTATCTATTTTGATGAAAAGGTTTTCCTGTCCTCTTAGTGCTTTATGTACTCTGTACTGAAGTAAATATGAATTGTCTCTGCCCTCACATGTTATGCTCTCAGACATAATATTTCTCCTTGGATTCCGCCTCTCAAATGTAAAGGACGTTTTTGTTTTGGTGCTTTCAGTGTTGGGAACCAACTAGCTTCTTGCTAACACTATTCAGAGATGAATGTTTCTAGATCTTCTGCACTAGAAAGGTAGACAAAAGTTATGTCAGCCTGTTGGTGCTGGAGCTGGTATAATCATGAGTATTTAATCTCCTTAGAAACTTTGAAATCAATCTTATTTATTTGAAGGAAGATTGGTGTCCTAAATAAGCTCTTTAGTAACTTGTTTTACTTATTCTTTGACCAATTTTTAATATTTGAACACCATCTTTAATAAAACAAAGAAAAATTTGAATTATGTCAATCAGAATCATAATGAAGAATGCATTTAAGAAAACACTGTCAAAACAGTTAAGCTTTTCTGTTGGCTTTTTAGAGTTTTTTTTTTCCTCTGAGCAATTTGATGAATTTGAAATTAAATCGAAAGATGCCTCAGTGTTGCTAAATATCACCTAGGTTGTTGGGGTTTTCCTTTTTTTATTTTTTTTTTTTTTATTTTAAGCTTATGAAAACCAAATTCACACAATTCTATTTAGCTTACTGGTAAGATTTCTGGAGGTCTGGATGCTTCAGAAAATGACAACTGCCACTTTGCCTTTTCCCTCATTTCAGATTTCTGCAGAGTGATTGTGACACCAAGAACAAGAAGTTTTAGTTTATCTATGAATGTGGAAATAATCAGTGACTTTTTTTGCCTTGCTCCCTTGAGTGATCTATTTCTTTCTACAAGCTGTCTTTTTTTCTTTGAAGAATAGTGTTGATACCAGTGCTATGACAGTTATAGACCACAAACACAATCAATTTCTGTGGAAAGGGGAAGTGTCAGTAGCAGTAGTGTTTTGTTTGGTTTTTCCCCCAGTACTGAGTGAAGAAACTTGCAAGGATTGTGAGTCTGGTGTTTGGAAGTCCTGCTTAGAGCAGGCTGGCAGGTTTTCCTTTTTGGTTTGTGGGTTATGTAAACCTCCTGTTCTTTCTGCAGAGGATAGGAACAGTATTCAAGTGTCTGTGTATGTTTTATGACAAAAAAAAAAAACCTCACAGTGTTCAGGACTGGTTTTGATATCCTAAGCCAGACAAAATCAGTATAACCTGTGAAGGGGAAAAACATGCCCTTAAACACTGTGTTTTAATCCAAAATCTGATCCTAGCACTCATTTAGAATTGGAAGAGTGCAAACAAATATGAAAATCCAGCTGCCGCTTTTATTAAAATACCAAACAAGGACAACAAAACGTCTCAACCAAACAAAAAAACCTACAAAAGAGCCCCAAACCACAGAAGAGGAAGTTTTATACCCTTTTCTGCTTGATTCTTCATATGCTCACTCTGTATTTGATGCAGTTTTTTGTGTATTCATGTGGCAAGTTGAGGTCTTTCTTTTGCTTTTACCTTGGTTGAATGTTGCCAGTTTTTCTCCTTCACTGATAGGTGTCTGACTAGAAGGTGCTTAACACCCTTGTTTGTCCTTAGAATTTTACTTTTTTTGTCCTTCTTCCCTTAATCTTTTTTTCCTTCTTTCAGCTCGGATCCTGAGAAGCTGGCTACAAGAGAAGAGGAAGAATGGAGGCTGCAAGAAGGTGAGGGTGGAGAAAAGGTAGGGAAATATTTCTTCTCTTGGTTTCTAGCAGTAATCTCATTTTATGCTGCATGGCTCTATAGAACAACAGCCTGAGAACCCAGCTCTCATGGAAAGCCATGCTATAGAAGTCTGGCAACATATCACTGTTAAGTTGGTAAAGATTGAGGTGTGCAAAGTCTAATTCTGGAAACCCCACATCTGGGACTTCTTGGTTTTGATATACGTCAACTTTTTCTCTCTGACTCAAAGACGAAATGATGGTCAAGGAACTGTCCACCACATTAGAGAGAACAACTCAAGTTTTTAGCATGAAAATAGGAAGGGGCTGCATATAAATTACCAATCTGTCTTTGACTGCTCTGTCTAGGAAGGCAAATCCTATTAAAGCTGATACCTAAGCTTTCTTATTGCATCCCTCTTTCTCTTCCACATTTCCACACTCTTGGTATTGAATTAGCATTCAAACCCTTATTAATCAATAGTCCTCATGTGCCAAGACAATAAATTAAAATCCTTGGGATAGTGTTTTCTCTCATAGTTTTAAGGCCGATGCTGTCAGGGTATGAGGTCAGAAAGGTGAGAAAGGCAATACAGCATGTGTATTTTCAGACTAAACATATGTTATGCACTATGTCACATTTTCTTGGAGCATCCCCAAACTCTCGTATTGTTTTCACTATGAGTACCCCTTTCAAAACTGTAAAGGGAGAGCTTTGCATATCCTTCTCAAAAATACTTATGTATCTTATTCCTTTTTTTTTTCTTCCTCATTTGAGCTAGCTAAAGTGTTACAACCTATTTTCTTCTCCGTAACAATTTGTGAGAGGTAGTTGAAAAGAAGAAATCATGGGGTTTTGGTTGTGTTTTGGTTTTTTTTAACAGATTTTCTAGCTAGTCTTAGTATTTACTCACTGTCTTCCTACTGAGAGTCTATTGGCAACATTTCCTTTCCCCAACTGCCTTTCTAAGCCATTGCGCTTTCCTTGAAGCACCTTGTGGTCTGTCTGATACCTAAAGGTATTCTCAATGTTTTCCAATAATATATATAACTTCATCTAGAATAGAAATACCAAGGTTGTATTTTGGGTGTAACTGGCATCATAAAGTGAAATGTACGATGGTCTATGAGAAAATTTCATTAAAAGACTTCTGAAAGGCTGTATCAACAACTTCAATATCAAATCTGTGGTCTTGCCTCCTTATAGTAAATGTCAGTTTTATGTTACCAATTCAGGATGATATGTCCTAGGAGAAAAATGAGGTTACTAAATTAATATCATGTCATGGCAGTATGATCCAAATCTAGTTAATATGTGTAATGTATCTGAATATTGGGGCAACATGATGTGCCCTGTCAGCTCATACCTTAAAAAAATAAAGTATCACAAGTTTAAAACCTTCCAGATGGCATAGGAAGCATCTTACAAGAAAACAAACAAACAAAAAAAAAGGAAAGTAATTCATTTAAGCACAGTAGTTCATTTAACTACAGTATTGAATTACTGATACACACAAGTAATAGTAGAAATCATGCTATAGGCAGAAGGTAAAAGGTAAAACAGGTGCACCATTTATTATTGTTGATCACCAAAGAGGTACAAACAAGTTCTTCATGATATGGAAGCTAATCAGAGAGAGGCAAATCGAGGGAGTAGCTACGTAAGAGTATTTAGCGGTACTTTCAGCTTCCAGAGACAAAATTAGAAGTACCAGACAGTTCAAAATTTACCTCTGCTTGTCAACTTTCTATGAGGACCACATTTCTGAGGCTCATTTTAATCAAAATGAAAGACACATTCTATTAGGACAGCTTTGCTGACAAATAATTAAGATGAATTACTACTTGTCCCAGATGCCTTGTTGATGTCAGTCTGTAGGAGGCACAGGAGGGCTTACAGTATGTGCTTTGCTCTTTCGGTGCAATTTACAGTCGAAGTTAGCCATCCTAACTAACTGAGAAGAGCTTAATCCTAGAGCTGTCACTAGGCATTATTTTCAGATTCCTGACACTTCTACATTAAAACAGCTTATATGTAGAAGTTAATAGGGTCTAGAAGTGAAGAATATTTCATTATGTAAAACAATCAACTATTTTATTTTTTTTTTAGAATCACATTTTCTATTTGGAAGAATCAGTGGCAGAAAAAAAGGAACTTTGAAGTTGGCTCCATTGATAAGCTTTTATAAGGCTTATCAAAAGTACTTTTTTTACAACAACTGGTGGACTTTTAGTCTTGCCTCCATAATGTGTAGGCTTCAGTGTTTAGTGCCTGAGCCGATTGTTTTGGTCCCTCTTACCACCCAATTAAAACTTACATTGACAGATTTTTATTTTTTTTTTCTCTGAAGGCAGTGAATATTATATTGAATTAACTCTGGAAGCTGTTACATTTGACAGCTATTTACTGACAAGTTTGCTACTTTCAAATATGATCAATATCCTACCATGCCTAAGAAAAGATCTCATTGTATTTCCATTAAGGAACAAGAAAAAAAGTGTCGTTCTGGCCACCTTGTGAAAGTCTCTGGTGTTTAAACCATTTCACTCTTTCTCCAAACACATACATTTAGACTTCTGTAGATTAGCTCTGAGTAAGTATTAGAAACCCCTACTTCAGATTAGTATGTGTGTCTCCTCTCACACTGTAACTAATCCAGAACAAGAGTAAATATTTCATTTTGAACACAGCAGTTTTCTCTTCCATTGTAAAATTGGCTGTGTGAAACTTTTTGTCTTGGAGAACTGAGGAAAATGAAAGGTCTGTACAATCCTAATAGAGGTGCTAAAAGTATATGTGATAAGAGCAAGGGCTTTGTTTAAAAATGTGATACAGATGAACTTCTAGGAGTATGTGAAGGTAAAAGATTCTGTGTGGGAGGTATGCTATACAGTAGAACCATCTTCTTTACCCTTTGTTTTCTATCTGTTAAGGTGTCCTTTTGCAGTGGTATTCCAAGGTTCGTCTGTTAACTTGTTCGAAATACTGCTGCATCCCTTGGTATCAATACTGGTTGATTCCTTCCTCTTTACCTTCAAAGCAGGGCATAAAGGCAGGCTGTGAGAGCACAGCTCCCAGGGAGATTGTGATGCTGCTTGGGCTGGAACTGGGGGCTTAGCTCTCACTGTGGTTGTTATTAGTTCTTTGGAGATGTTTCTGCAGATCAGGCATCGAGGGAAACATTTGACAGATAGGACCCTCCCTTGGAGCATTTCACTTGCTTCTTTCATCCTTTTGTAATGAAGCTGCAGTACACATCTCTCTGATTTCCCTTCTCAATAAGAAAAGGGAAGTGGTCTGTCAGGAACTGCTCAGTTGTTTCTGATAACTCCAACACTATGCTAATCATAACTCTGGCACGGTATTCCTCCATCTGTGTAGAAGAAAAGAGGATGGGAGGGGGGGTGGCAGTAGTGACGATGATAACACTAATGCTACAACATTCACCGTCAGACAAAATTTCGTTGACATACCATAGCATGATGTTGTGAATAATTAGCCTCTTCATTGGTACAGTGTGGTTAGGGTATCCTGATGCAAGAAATAAGTGACAGGCAGTGTTTATCCTGCCTTTCTCTACAATGGTACCTGAGTATTCTCTGGTGCTGTTATGTCTGTGTATCTGCTAGATTTGTTTGTAGTGTGTTTGTCTTCTGCGGCAGGCAAACTTTTGTCTTCCCTAGAGATACACTGGAGATCACACTTTTTCATATAGAAGCTTGTAGCTTCTCTTTTGTTGCCTGTTTCCTTCACAGTGGGGGGTTCCTAAGTTTTGGATGGTTACCTTTGGAGAAACTGAAGTCCAATAGAACATGGAGAAAGGAACACAAGGGGTAATATCTTACATTGTCTTACTTCATGGCGAACAGAACTTGACTGTTTAATGCCTACTTCCTCATTGAGCCTCACCAGAGGACCTTTCTGAAGTTATGGGGGAAAGAAAGTATGCTTTGGACAAAGGAAATTGTGGAGAAAGCATTCAGCGTGGTGAGAGAGTGCTGCTTATACTGTGGTTGAGATGGATAAAGACCAAACATTTGATGATGTGAAAGGCTGTGTATGAAGTGCTATTACTGTCACGATGATGAGTGAGTGCATGTTGAAGTTACCTTTACAGGAATAGCAACAGATGGTCTCTGTATCTTCCCCTCCTACTCATCCAAAGATCTCAAGGCTGAATTCCTAATCAACCAAAAGCAGGCATCCCACACTTGTACCGAGCGGAATAACCTGAGCATGCAAGCTCTGCTTTGAATTTAATGTTAAAGACA
Organism: Heliornis fulica; assembly: GCA_013399135.1. NCBI lineage: Eukaryota > Metazoa > Chordata > Aves > Gruiformes > Heliornithidae > Heliornis > Heliornis fulica. The sequence goes on from VXBZ01009239.1 coordinate 490,237, forward strand.
TGTACCCTATATTGTCAGGTAACAAGAATTGGAAATACAATAATTCATTCAGTTATAATTCTGTCTACCTTTATGTCCTGTTATTCAGATTCCAGTGTTACAAATGAAATTATCATTAAGTGCTAATAATTATCATCATATAACTCTTTATAGCACATTCTTGTCAATAATTGTGTACACACATCCTTAAGTTGGAATATTTATTAAAAGTACATTCCCTTATACGGACTCCAGTTCCTTGAATGTGGAGTGAAAGTAAATTAGACTGTAGCAGGCATTGCAGCTATAGTTACTACTTCCATTATTGCAAGTTATTATAAGTTTGTATGATTGAAACTGCTATAGATAATCATGCAATAATATTTTGCTGTCACCATGATCACTGACTGAGATAAGAGCTTGATGTTCTATTTTTGTTCAGGGTAGAGAAAAACAAGGAGAGAAATGGGGGGAAAGGGCTCCATGCTTTGCAATGATATGCAACCAAAAAAAAATTTCTAAGCCCAAAGCTTCGTGTCTTGCAATGATATGCAACCAAAAAAAAATTTCTAAGCCCAAAGCTTCGTGTCTTGCAATGATATGCAACCAAAAANTAAGCAAACAAAAAAAAAAAAAAAAATTCCAAGCCTAAAGCAGGCCCACACATACGTCAATGATGACACACAGCACTGAGAGGATTTAGTGTTAAAGGGGCGTCTGTTAATTTTATTTGCAAGAGAGAAGAGAAAGCATGCACATTCAAGATACTTGTTGTATCATTTTTAAATCAAGGCCATCTTTTTCTCGGTGGTAAACGTGAAATGTTTTTAAAGGCCAGACTTAGCATAAAATCTATTGGTTGCTATGGAGACCACTTACCACACAGGACTTGCACTCTGTGTTTGACTCTGTGATTTTCTCTATTCAAAGGTTTGGCATTGTCAAAAAACAAATTAGTTTTTCAGTTGTTTATTGCAAAGTTCATTATGAGAAAGGTAATAAATAACAAGGTATTTTATTTGTGTGTGGATAGGTGCTGTCTCTGAATTAACTGGGGCACTATTCCTTAAATTTGCTATTTTTAAAATAATTATAGCAAAATTGGCTATTGTTAGGAAATAAAACAGATTTTGATCATTCTGTGTATATGAATATGAGGCAAAGCAGGTAGTTGGAAGTCTGATCCCAACAAAATTACATGGTAATAAGGCTTTTCACACCTACACAGCACTTAGTAACAAAGCTCGGTAAGAGAAAGGAAGATTAAGCCCTGCTAGAGCAAAACTTTATACCTGAGGTGCATTGCTTCTCTCTTTATGAAAGGAAAGGTGGGTTCAGGACCCAGTGCTCACTGAATTATTCATGCTGTCTTTGGCATCTCAGATCTTTAAGGTTGAAACTGGTAGGGGTTGTTATTAGCAGAAGTACAAATCTAACTGGGTACAGCAGTTGGATGAAAACCTGCTCATCTCCTTCCCCTGTAGTGTTTGTCTAATTACAGCAAACTCTTTATGCCAAACTGCCTAGTACACCCACCCCAAAAAGAACTCATCTAGGGAGGAGGTGCAAAGCGTTTCCTCTGGAGTTTATTTGAAGCTGGGGCTAGTCAGCACCTCCGAAGATCTGGGTGAGAGTGAGAATTATAGAAGTATCAGGGGAAGCCTTTTATATTACCTAAAGGATTTTCAAAGACAAATTGGTGTCAGAAAGTTTTTCCTCACCTTTTTTTAATAACACTTTAGTCTAACTTCTAATTACCTGAAGAATACATGAGTGCATTACTTTCAGCACTTAAGATTTGCTCCCATCACCTCTCCGGTGCATTCTGGAACCTATTGAGCCAAACTCAGAGCTGCTGTTAAGTGGTGCAGCTTCAGTGGCTTCAGAGAGATCTTAGTGCTGCTTTCAGTGTGTGGCCTCACTCCCATTACAGGCCACCGATAGGACTCTAACATGGTACGGTAGCAGTGAGGCTCAGCTTAGCTCTGAGGTTTCTCCATGGATTTTGTGTGCTAAACTATCTCGTTGGCTTTTAAGTAATGGGAAGGTTTTGTGTAGTGCAGGTTTTCTTCAGTGATGTTGTAGGACCACTACATAAGTGAAAGGATATCTGAGACATGGTGATTCTGTGGTGGCCACTTCTAGAAGTTCTGCATCTCTGGGTAATGCAGTAAAGTTTGCTCTTTGCAAATCTGAATTGGTGCCAAACACTTATGTGCATGTAAGTTATTTAGAAGACTCCGCTTGCTTTGTCAAATCACTCTTCTACCCAATACCAATGGTACAGTGTCAAACCCTCATAATTAATATGTAGCAAACATGCAGTTAAGACAAATCAGATTGAAACACATATGAAAAATGAAAGAATAATTTAACTCCAGCTATTGTCAGTCTCTCCAAGAATTGTTATGCAGTTGGCATCCTCCTGTGCAGCTCTGTTTTAGTAGTGTGTGCTGTTTCACACTGCATGCGAAGTAACTAAAAAAGAAATGAGTCTTTAAAAAGGAATGCTCCAGTTTAAATAAGCCAGTGGGGGCTACTTAGGCAAAACTAACTGGTGACACTGTTTATAGTAACAATGGTATCTGACTCATAAACAGTGCAGAAAAACATGCTTGATAAGTCTACACTGAAAGTGTCCTATTATTAATAATAATACGAGAAAACTACTCTGCCTCACGAGCTTTTCATTTTTCTTTGTAGTGATTTTTTCACAGAGCTCTCCTAACATCTTGCCTGTGTTTTTTCTTTGGTTCCCTCTGGCTCCTCCCGACAGCTCAGTAGGGATCTGCTTTTCCTTCTGTGTTCTGCCAGAGTTCATTAAGGTGTCATAGACTGTTAATAGACCAGATTTTTTTGCCTACCGCATAGAATGAAATAATATTGTCTTTAATCTAAAGTAAATGTACTAGGAAGTTAGCCCTATCTGCTTTAGCTCTCCTTCTCTATGTCTAAAGCAGTGTGACAGTGGGCAGAGTACTAGACAAGACTTGTTTCTAGAACTGCTTTTTCAAGTGAATGTAGCATTCCTCAGAGGAGCCATACATATGGCACGAAACAAGTAATCCCTCCACTCACAGACACCATTCACCATTCCTATACAAAATTACTTACCTACTGACATGACCTGCATCAGGTATAAAGAAGAATGTTTTTTTTTTCTTCCATTTACTTGTGTAATTCTATCAAAACTTTACATGAGTATGTATTGATACGAATTGGCTTCATGGTGCATTCCGCAGTTCTCGGACTCTCTGCTTGAACTGTGGTATTTCTGAAAAAAAGTGTGGGCTTGGTTTAATACCCCTGACTGTACTCTAGTTTCTACAGAGCTTCAGTGTGAGTGACAACACAGTGACAGAAGTCTTGAGAAGACGCAAGGTTGATACTTTCAGCACTCTTAAAATGTAGATCATGGATCTGGAAATTTAATAATGGGGAAAAAAAATCCTTCAAGATTTATCTGATGGACAAGTGATGTCCCAGCCCAAATAGTTGAATTGTCTAGTCAAGGCTCAAAATGACAAATAAAAGAAGTTAATCTTCAGTCCTTTACCAGTTACTAAGTATCCAATTTATCTGATCCAATTGATCTTTTCTATCCTTTTTTTTCCTAGTTGCTTGATGTTTTAAAAGTAAACTGGTCTATCAGGATAAACTAGGATAACTTTCTGAGTCTGTAAGAGCATAACGCTTGCTAAACTGATTGCTTAGTAATTTAGAAATGTAACTTTAGGCAGTTACATTATTAATATATTCTTATGACAGTCATTCTGTAATCTAATTGCTGTGGATGGTTATTAAGGCAAAATAAACTGTAGTATCTGTGAGACTCTGTAGTCGGCCTTGTATCTTTGTGCTGCTGTGCAAGCATTTTAATTACATGACATTTTAAATAAAAACTTCATGCAGGCACATTTGTTTGGCCTGATATTGGGGGAAAAAATAAAAAATACTGGCATTGCTTGTAAAATGTATCATCCACCTACAAAAGACAAATCAAAGAAAATGTACGTGTAATAAAAATGCCCGTTGCTGTGGGAAAATCCTTACTGGTTTCCTGCATGATGGTCTTTCTAAAAAGAGTGACTGTTTCCCTCCCTCAGCCCCTTGTACTGTCCTTGTGACCCTTGGATTTGGAAGAAGGCAGTGTTTTGTAGTTAGATTCTGAAGGATTATGAGAACTCTGGGTTTTTTTAGAATACACATCTACATTGCAGCTTCATTAACAGAACAACATCTTTGCCTGTTTTTCTCCTATCTGTAGTGTTACCTTTAGGACCTTCTTGTTTCCAAATGTCAAACAGTGTTTATTCTACATACAACCCAAGGTTTTTACAGAAAATGCTGACTGCTCTTCTGTGAGGACCTGGATTATGTGGAACTTCTACAGAAAATGGTGTTAGTAGTGAAATAATGTTAAGCATAAATATATTTGCAAAAAGAGTGATCTTGGAGTAAAGGGAGATCAAAATAACCAGTCTTATTTGTGAGAGACTTCTGCAAGAGTTTTACTATTTTGAGTTGCATTTTGGATCTGAATTTACATCCAAACTATCCTTGGGAACTGCCATTCAGCTATCAAATATCACTGACATTTAGCATTAGTTTAGGTAGTAGGTAGGAAAAGAGCCAAAGCTGCATGGCAGCGGGAGAGGACAGAAATGGAACTGAGCAAAGCAGTCAAGTAGCCAGCCATAACTTAAGAACAAACCTGATTGTATGTATTTGTGACACCTCTTTGCAATGTTCAGTGTTTTCTGTTGAGTCACAATTTTGCTGTCTGTTTTCCTTCATCTCTTGGGATCTGCTGAAGGAATTATTTCCCCAAACTACAGCTCAGATAGTGAGTTCTGGGTTACAGAAGTTGCTGCGAGCATAGCACCAAAACTCATAACTTAGTAAAAGATGGGTAACCTTACTTTTTTGGAGACTGAGTGGGATTTTTTTTTTTTTTTTACAGGTTAAAAGTTAAAACATTTTTCCTGCTTTTCCCTGCTTTTCCTTTTACATACACCTCTCATCCACAATACTTTTAAGTTAAATGAACATCTTTATATAAAGCTACTTGTCATCCCAAACCTCTCAGGCAAGGAAATCTTTTGAAAAGCTTCAGGAATCAAACAAGCTGCATATGCAAAAAGTCTCCTGTCCAGGGGCTGCTTTTCTTGCGGGGGGCAGGGGAAGGCTATTTTAATTTATTTAACATCCAAGTCAAAACAGAAGCATTTTTTTATTGTTCTGAAGAGCAATGGGATACTGAAGTAGGGAATCTGCTGTCTTGTGTTTTTCTTGTTTCAAGATGCAGTGATTTCTAGGTAGCTACAATTCACCTAATGGGGGGGGGGAGCAAACGTATATAATCATAAAAATTTATTTTTATGTGAAAGCAGAAGTCAAACTTTATTAAGTGCACTCAAAAATGCACAGGGCAAATTTACCAGCTTCTGTGAGCTGTAATTATTAAAACTGATTTGCTGCACAATTGCTTACCATTGATCTGAATTCATAGTCTCTGAACTCACTATGCCAAAAAACTAAGGATGGGTTTAGTTAGGTTTACCAGTACCACCAGGGGCTCATAAAGTACAGAATGACGAAGCCTTAAATGTATATTAAAAGGTTTATGTTGAGAATTTACGTAAATCTGCGTTTAAACTATGGCTACTCAAGAGAAAGGACTATGTTACAACTAGCTTTATTCAGCCAGACCATACTGAACTTTGTGCAATGGGCCCTCTAACACAAAGGGGTGGGGGTGTTCATGAGGTTGAAGATTTTTTTCATTTGTATGTCTTGGATTCCTTTTTCTGTCAAATGACAGTACTAATTTTAGTTGTTGACAGATTTCTAAGCAGCTCACTGATGAGAATATTTTTCCCTGCAAACTGTGTGAGTTTATAAGCTCTGTTTTCTGTCATGGTGCGCTGACAAATCATTTGGGTTTGAGTTTGCTAATGAATATAGTATAACAAATGAAAAGGTGGATTATTTCAGGTAGATGGATCGCTATTGTTGACAGCATCTATTACCTTCTCTGTTCCAATGCATTTGTAAGTTTAATACTATGTGACCTTGAAGGCTTAAGAGTAATGCTGTCTGCAGTAGGGAAGAGCTGAGAGTAGTGAGCATTGTCAGGCATCAAAGTGAACAGGATTAACATTGTGCTTGCAATACTTTAAAAGAAGGGTTATTTTTTCCTTTTTTTTTTTTCCTGACAGATAAGAGATGTGCTAGGCAACAGAGGCTATCCTTTACCTGTCTCTAACGTCTTCCCTTTTGTTTTGGGACAGTTATCGGTTCTTTGAAGTAAATGCTACTTTCCAGAAATCACAACACACTGAATAATTCCTCAGTTGAGGCACAGCCAGCTGATTTGTAATGCTGTCTGTTCATACTCATTTCAAAAGACTGTTAGAGCACTGCACACCCACATCTCTACCATATTCCTTCAGCAACATTTAGCAAATCAGTTCCCCAAAAATCACTGTTCTCTTCACTGAAGAGCTGCTGCTCCAGGACACACAGAGAAAGTCAATCCTGTGCCACAGAAGTAGCTGGAATACTGGCATTCACTTAGCAGAGCCCGTTTATAACTGTGAGAGTATTACAGTGTCCGCGGCTCAGATCTTGACTAGCTGTCTTTGTCTTGTAAAAGTTGTCATCACTTCTTCCCGCAACAGGGAGTAACACTGAGCAAGGCTTTGCATATGGACGTGCATATGTACATGGTATTGCACTTGTCTTCATTTAAAAATGAGTTTGAGGGTGGAGAAATATTTCCTTACAGTTATATTGGTATTTTCTTAGAAACTGTATCTAAACTTCTGTGCCAAAAAATACTCCATAATTTTATACAAACGAATCCTAGCAAATGCTGGTCCTTCCTGTAATGTATATACCTAAAAGATGACTAAATTATGATGATTTGACTGTGTCAGGAGATGTAATTGAACAACTAGACCTTAAAATAGCAGCAAACTTAGCTCTAGAAGGAGATGGTAAGAGCGACTGTAATCTAAGTACTGCTTTATAAAAATGCATATTTGAGTCATGAGAAGACTGAACTAATTCCTGTGTCTGTAAGCGTGGGTACAACTTTCAGCCCGTCGTAGTTTTGTTTATAGCCCAGAGCGTGCGTTTGGATACAGGTTCCATATTCTGTAATGGAATAATCACTCTCTTTGAAAGCCGATGGCGCTGGGGAAGGGGAAATAAAGCTCAATATGCAACAGGAGAGATTTAGTCTCTGTAGAAATGCTGGGTTCCACTAGACAGTGTAATCAATGAAAGGATTTAGGAAAAGGAGCCTATGGAGCTCTTTAAAGCACAAAAAAGGGACATTTATCTGCATTATGTCCCTTGCTGCAGTTCACATTTTCAGCTGGCTCAGTGTCAACAACAGCTTATGATTGTTAGCTTAACACAGGGAGGATTCATACCTAGATGATAAATGTAACTTGTGGATTGTTCTTTTTTTTTCCCCATGCATGCAGAATGCAGTGTATTAACATGTTATTCTCCTGTAATATTAAAAGACACGTGGCAAATGTAACAAAGGTAGTTGACAAATAGGTATATATTAAATTTTAAAACAATTCTAAGTAGCTTAGCATCCTCATGGGTTCTGCTTATGGCATTTCATTGAGGTGAATTCAGTGAAAAAAAATGCCTAATTTTAATGACTGAAGGTACATAAGACTCCTAGAATGGTGTAGCAGATCATACTCTCCTGTCATGGAATGATGTGATTTCAAGAAACTAGCTTTAAAAGGGAGGTATTTGTTGTTCTGTGCTTTAGCAGGTTGGTCTTTTTTATGGATACCTGAACTAAGTAGATAAGCTTTGTAAACATTTGATACAAATGATTTGTTCCCTGATCACTTTTCCACATCATGCCCCTCTGCCTGAGGTTTTTGTTCAGCAGAGAAACCTGCAGTTAAATTATGCCAAAGCACACACTTGCTGTGTCAGTCACATTACAGAAATGTAAATACAGGCAAACAGCTTCTGAAGGAGTAGATGGGGAAGGGTTTGTGTACTGTAAGTACACCTTCATGCAGGCTAGGCCTGCTTGAGCTAACTGTTAGTTGCCCACGACTGGATTTAATTGTATGGTGATCTTTCCCGGTACATTCTGAAATTAACTTTATTTGCTATTTTGACTTAAATCAGGGGAGCATCTAGGTAGATGGCAATTTTAAAAGGTAACAGTGACAATACAGCAATGTGATCTGTTTGAAATGTCAAATTTGTTCAACTCCCTTAGAGAAATTAAGAGAGTTTGAGAGTGTGACATAGGATTGTGAACATACCAAATACTAGTGACACTGTGCTTTGAACCCAACAAGCAAGTTTCCACTCCTCCTTCCCTTACCCCCAACAAAAAGAAACAAATTAGGAAGGTGACCAAAGAAAAGATCAGACTGCAACAGTGCCCTTCTCCATCTTGTTCAGTGGAGTGGAGCTGCTGTGTCCTCCGTGTCCTACCAAGGTTTACTCCCTGTGTTGTGATGAACAGTCTGTTGTGGTGCAGGGAGTAGAAAGTGAACCATGGTCTTCCTCCCTGTCCCTGGAAAATCACTGGATACTTCAAAGAATGACTCAGTGCTTCTATCGACAGCAAATAAATTTCTTCATTTAAAGATGAAATCGTTATTCTAAAAATTAGTTTCCATAATAAAGACCTGCTCTTGGGTTGATAGAAGTATGGAGTCTTCAGTTGCTGATTGTCATAGCAACAAGAAAGTTTGTAGAATAGTGGCGTGCAATAGGAGTGTGCTGGTTTGTAAAGTGTTTGGAAAACACCCCGAGTTAACTCTCCAGTGCTGATTAGATGTACTTGCTCAGTGTGATTTTTAACAATCTCTGTTTTCACACATTATTGCAACAGTGTGAGAATATTCTAGTTGCAGGGACTTCTGCAAAGGATTTGAAAAAACAAGCCAAACAAAAAAAACCTTATATGGCAAAAAAAAACCCCACGTGCCCCTCTCTCCTCCCCCCCATAGCAAAAGACCTTCGGCATGTCTTAGGGCCTTTTGTTTCATAATATAACTTTCTTTTTCTGCCTCAAATGTTTCTTATCCAAATTTTGGATAGTTTGAGTTTAATTTTTTCCTGTAAGCAATAATCTGCTGTTTTCTTGTGAATTTGCTTCTCATGGAGTGAGTCAAGCAACTAAAGGAAGGCCTTTGTATATGCTTTGGTTTTGTCTTTAAGTACACAACCTGCAGATAACACAGCTGGGCAACTATGTGTGTACTTTGACAGAATGCACTGAAAATGTTGGAGCCGCTCTTGTTTTGATGTTGTTTCTCAGACTCGGGCTTCTTGCAGCAACGACTGGCTTCATTGCTGATTCATATGGAGTTGTGGCAGTCTGTTTTGTAATTCTGGCTTGAAATTTGAACTATGATACAGGCAGGACACAGTTTCCTGTAAGAAAAAGAAAATATCTGTCTTCCTTTCCAGGCACTATTAAAAAAAAAATCAATTTAAATCTCTGTAAGGTTATTCTGTAAGGGAGTCTGCTACAGAACACCCA